>OW818031.2:58114901-58449901 GCA_942486065.2 Calliphora vomitoria | reverse complement strand
AATCTAGCCAGTAACTGGCTGTATTTCTATACAGAAATCTAGCCAGTAACTGGCTGTATTTCTATACAGAAATCTAGCCAGTAACTGGCTGTATTTCTATACAGAAATCTAGCCAGTAACTGGCTGTATTTCTATACAGAAATCTAGCCAGTAACTGGCTGTATTTCTATACAGAAATCTAGCCAGTAACTGGCTGTATTTCTATACAGAAATCTAGCCAGTAACTGGCTGTATTTCTATACAGAAATCTAGCCAGTAACTGGCTGTATTTCTATACAGAAATCTAGCCAGTAACTGGCTGTATTTCTATACAGAAATCTAGCCAGTAACTGGCTGATTTCTATACAGAAATCTAGCCAGTAACTGCTGTATTTCTATACAGAAATCTAGCCAGTAACTGGCTGTATTTCTATACAGAAATCTAGCCAGTAACTGGCTGTATTTCTATACAGAAATCTAGCCAGTAACTGGCTGTATTTCTATACAGAAATCTAGCCAGTAACTGGCTGTATTTCTATACAGAAATCTAGCCAGTAACTGGCTGTATTTCTATACAGAAATCTAGCCAGTAACTGGCTGTATTTCTATACAGAAATCTAGCCAGTAACTGGCTGTATTTCTATACAGAAATCTAGCCAGTAACTGGCTGTATTTCTATACAGAAATCTAGCCAGTAACTGGCTGTATTTCTATACAGAAATCTAGCCAGTAACTGGGCGTATTTCTATACAGAAATCTAGCCAGTAACAGGCTGTATTTCTATACAGAAATCTAGCCAGTAACTGGCTGTATTTCTATACAGAAATCTAGCCAGTAACTGGCTGTATTTCTATACAGAAATCTAGCCAGTAACTGGCTGTATTTCTATACAGAAATCTAGCCAGTAACTGGCTGTATTTCTATACAGAAATCTAGCCAGTAACTGGCTGTATTTCTATACAGAAATCTAGCCAGTAACTGGCTGTATTTCTATACAGAAATCTAGCCAGTAACTGGCTGTATTTCTATACAGAAATCTAGCCAGTAACTGGCTGTATTTCTATACAGAAATCTAGCCAGTAACTGGCTGTATTTCTATACAGAAATCTAGCCAGTAACTGGCTGTATTTCTATACAGAAATCTAGCCAGTAACTGGCTGTATTTCTATACAGAAATCTAGCCAGTAACTGGCTGTATTTCTATACAGAAATCTAGCCAGTAACTGGCTGTATTTCTATACAGAAATCTAGCCAGTAACTGGCTGTATTTCTATACAGAAATCTAGCCAGTAACTGGCTGTATTTCTATACAGAAAATCTAGCCAGTAACTGGCTGTATTTCTATACAGAAATCTAGCCAGTAAACTGGCTGTATTTCTATACAGAAATCTAGCCAGTAACTGGCTGTATTTCTATACAGAAATCTAGCCAGTAACTGGCTGTATTTCATACAGAAATCTAGCCAGTACTGGCTGTGTTTCTATACAGAAATCTAGCCAGTAACTGGCTGTATTTCTATACAGAAATCTAGCCAGTAACTGGCTGTATTTCTATACAGAATCTAGCCAGTAACTGGCTGTATTTCTATACAGAAATCTAGCCAGTAACTGGCTGTATTTCTATACAGAAATCTAGCCAGTAACTGGCTGTATTTCTATACAGAAATCTAGCCAGTAACTGGCTGTATTTCTATACAGAAATCTAGCAGTAACTGGCTGTATTTCTATACAGAAATCTAGCCAGTAACTGGCTGTATTTCTATACAGAAATCTAGCCAGTAACTGGCTGTATTTCTATACAGAAATCTAGCCAGTAACTGGCTGTATTTCTATACAGAAATCTAGCCAGTAACTGGCTGTATTTCTATACAGAAATCTAGCCAGTAACTGGCTGTATTTCTATACAGAAATCTAGCCAGTAACTGGCTGTATTTCTATACAGAAATCTAGCCAGTAACTGGCTGTATTTCTATACAGAAATCTAGCCAGTAACTGGCTGTATTTCTATACAGAAATCTAGCCAGTAACTGGCTGTATTTCTATACAGAAATCTAGCCAGTAACCGGCTGTATTTCTATACAGAAATCTAGCCAGTAACTGGCTGTATTTCTATACAGAAATCTAGCCAGTAACTGGCTGTATTTCTATACAGAAATCTAGCCAGTAACTGGCTGTATTTCTATACAGAAATCTAGCCAGTAACTGGCTGTATTTCTATACAGAAATCTAGCCAGTAACTGGCTGTATTTCTATACAGAAATCTAGCCAGTAACTGGCTGTATTTCTATACAGAAATCTAGCCAGTAACTGGCTGTATTTCTATACAGAAATCTAGCCAGTAACTGGCTGTATTTCTATACAGAAATCTAGCCAGTAACTGGCTGTATTTCTATACAGAAATCTAGCCAGTAACTGGCTGTATTTCTATACAGAAATCTAGCCAGTAACTGGCTGTATTTCTATACAGAAATCTAGCCAGTAACTGGCTGTATTTCTATACAGAAATCTAGCCAGTAACTGGCTGTATTTCTATACAGAAATCTAGCCAGTAACTGGCTGTATTTCTATACAGAAATCTAGCCAGTAACTGGCTGTATTTCTATACAGAAATCTAGCCAGTAACTGGCTGTATTTCTATACAGAAATCTAGCCAGTAACTGGCTGTATTTCTATACAGAAATCTAGCCAGTAACTGGCTGTATTTCTATACAGAAATCTAGCCAGTAACTGGCTGTATTTCTATACAGAAATCTAGCCAGTAACTGGCTGTATTTCTATACAGAAATCTAGCCAGTAACTGGCTGTATTTCTATACAGAAATCTAGCCAGTAACTGGCTGTATTTCTATACAGAAATCTAGCCAGTAACTGGCTGTATTTCTATACAGAAATCTAGCCAGTAACTGGCTGTATTTCTATACAGAAATCTAGCCAGTAACTGGCTGTATTTCTATACAGAAATCTAGCCAGTAACTGGCTGTATTTCTATACAGAAATCTAGCCAGTAACTGGCTGTATTTCTATACAGAAATCTAGCCAGTAACTGGCTGTATTTCTATACAGAAATCTAGCCAGTAACTGGCTGTATTTCTATACAGAAATCTAGCCAGTAACTGGCTGTATTTCTATACAGAAATCTAGCCAGTAACTGGCTGTATTTCTATACAGAAATCTAGCCAGTAACTGGCTGTATTTCTATACAGAAATCTAGCCAGTAACTGGCTGTATTTCTATACAGAAATCTAGCCAGTAACTGGCTGTATTTCTATACAGAAATCTAGCCAGTAACTGGCTGTATTTCTATACAGAAATCTAGCCAGTAACTGGCTGTATTTCTATACAGAAATCTAGCCAGTAACTGGCTGTATTTCTATACAGAAATCTAGCCAGTAACTGGCTGTATTTCTATACAGAAATCTAGCCAGTAACTGGCTGTATTTCTATACAGAAATCTAGCCAGTAACTGGCTGTATTTCTATACAGAAATCTAGCCAGTAACTGGCTGTATTTCTATACAGAAATCTAGCCAGTAACTGGCTGTATTTCTATACAGAAATCTAGCCAGTAACTGGCTGTATTTCTATACAGAAATCTAGCCAGTAACTGGCTGTATTTCTATACAGAAATCTAGCCAGTAACTGGCTGTATTTCTATACAGAAATCTAGCCAGTAACTGGCTGTATTTCTATACAGAAATCTAGCCAGTAACTGGCTGTATTTCTATACAGAAATCTAGCCAGTAACTGGCTGTATTTCTATACAGAAATCTAGCCAGTAACTGGCTGTATTTCTATACAGAAATCTAGCCAGTAACTGGCTGTATTTCTATACAGAAATCTAGCCAGTAACTGGCTGTATTTCTATACAGAAATCTAGCCAGTAACTGGCTGTATTTCTATACAGAAATCTAGCCAGTAACTGGCTGTATTTCTATACAGAAATCTAGCCAGTAACTGGCTGTATTTCTATACAGAAATCTAGCCAGTAACTGGCTGTATTTCTATACAGAAATCTAGCCAGTAACTGGCTGTATTTCTATACAGAAATCTAGCCAGTAACTGGCTGTATTTCTATACAGAAATCTAGCCAGTAACTGGCTGTATTTCTATACAGAAATCTAGCCAGTAACTGGCTGTATTTCTATACAGAAATCTAGCCAGTAACTGGCTGTATTTCTATACAGAAATCTAGCCAGTAACTGGCTGTATTTCTATACAGAAATCTAGCCAGTAACTGGCTGTATTTCTATACAGAAATCTAGCCAGTAACTGGCTGTATTTCTATACAGAAATCTAGCTAGCCAGTATACTGGCTGTATTTCTATACAGAAATCTAGCTAGCCAGTATACTGGCTGTATTTCTATACAGAAATCTAGCCAGTAACTGGCTGTATTTCTATACAGAAATCTAGCCAGTAACTGGCTGTATTTCTATACAGAAATCTAGCCAGTAACTGGCTGTATTTCTATACAGAAATCTAGCCAGTAACTGGCTGTATTTCTATACAGAAATCTAGCCAGTAACTGGCTGTATTTCTATACAGAAATCTAGCCAGCCAGTATACTGGCTGTATTTCTATACAGAAATCTAGCCAGTAACTGGCTGTATTTCTATACAGAAATCTAGCCAGCCAGTATACTGGCTGTATTTCTATACAGAAATCTAGCCAGTAACTGGCTGTATTTCTATACAGAAATCTAGCCAGCCAGTATACTGGCTGTATTTCTATACAGAAATCTAGCCAGCCAGTATACTGGCTGTATTTCTATACAGAAATCTAGCCAGCCAGTATACTGGCTGTATTTCTATACAGAAATCTAGCCAGCCGGTAACTGGCTGTATTTCTATACAAAAATATAGCCAGCCAGTAACTGGCAAATTTTTGATTTTTTTATGATTTTCAGCTACAAAATGATAAAATATGCCCGAAATTGACTGCATTTTCTGAAGGAGATGAAATGCTTTAAGGGTTATGCATGTTTAATGATATTTTTTAAGTTTCAGGTTTTGTTGATTCATCTTGAATGATTGGTTAATATAAGGATATTATACAAAAATACTTTAACTAGATAATTACATAATGCAATTTTAATGCAATTTATCATAAAATATCAACAAATTTATGTAAAAAAAAGGAAAAATTTCCGTCATGTACACTTTCATAATATTTATGAACATGTTCTTATTCTGAATGAAAAAAGTTTAGGAAAAAAAAGTCATGTTCGATTAATAATATTTATTAAAAAATTCATTCCTATTATGAATAATTTTTTTCTGTGTGTTATTCTTTTAAAACATGTTGGCATGCAGCTAAACTTTTGCCATTTAGTAATTTCCCTTTAATCTCTTTTGTATTGTGTAACTTCTTTAAATCAATTTACTTAGTTTTGCAAAGTTTTAACTTTTTAATGAATCAACATACAATATTTGCTCACACAAAGAGTTATAACAGGCATAATGTTAGCTATAAAATTTATAAGACTTTAATAATCAGGGCTATTCCTATTATTTTGTTTCATATTCTCGTATTCTTAGTTATAAGAAAAATACAACAAAATTGTGTATTTTACAGAAAATTCTGTCAAAATATGTTTAAACATGCCTTAATGTCTAAATTTTTGGAAATTTCTTTAAACTGAAAGCACATTTTCTCGAATAGAGCTGAATAAGTAAATGTACAAGAACAAGGATATTTTAGGATTTATTAAGTTTAAAGATTACTTAAGAATTCACAGCTAAATACATTTTGCCATAACATAATTTAAACAGTTATTCAAAGGAAATTTTATATATTTAGTGCATTTTTTTAAATCATTTTTTTTTTTTATTTATTAAATTTTATATGAAATTGTTTGCAGCTGTTTCTATGGCATTTTTGTTTGTAGAAAAGTAAACAATTATTTGAAAGTGCTAATTGCTAATTTTTTTTTATCGATAATGATCTATTTTAAAATGAATGACAAATTTGTTTGTCGATTTGACTGTCACTGGGTATTTTTATATTGGAAATTTTATTTATACCCTACACCTACATAACTTAAGTACTTAGATGACAGTTAGTAAGACATTAGACATAAGTAAGTATTTAATGATAAATACTTACTTTAAGCCATGTATATAAAATATTTTCTTACGTCATAATTTATAAGATATAATAACTTATTTTTGGTCTAACGTAATAGATAGCCCAATATACTTTTATAAATTCCGATTGCTACACATGTACCGAGAAAATACTGTTAATATTGTAAAATGTTGTTTAGCTACAAAATAAGTATTTTAATATTTGTAAATAGTTCATATTTAAATTCGTTTATTATTATTGTTACTTGTTTTTGCTTTAACAAATATTATTGTTTAAACATTTATTTTCCCACCATTTGTGTTGGTGTATTTTGTAGATACTTCTAGCATTGAGTTGTTAATGAGCGTTTTCGTAAATTGAAGTAGATTTTTTTTTCGACAGAAACAGCATTTAACTTTTGTTGTGGTTGAAGGTAAAATAAAGTTATGACGAAAAAGCTTGTGAAGTGCTAATTCAAAACTGTGGGATGCATATTTACTCTTATGAATATATTCTAGAATACAAATATGTACGCTACAAGTACTCTTACTGTTAATGTAAATTATACAACAAATATATTAAAAAAATAAAAGTTTAAAAAATTATAAATTGGCCCTTGAAAGAAATGGAAAGAACACAGTTCCACCGGAAAATAAAAACAAACGGTTTAAAACTGTAGCTTACTGCCCGCAAGCAATCCAGAATAATCTAAACACTTAAAAATATCAAGTAATTGTTTTTCAATTGTATATAGTCCTGTAAAGTGCTTAGAAAAGAAAAATTACTCATTATTTACATTATGTCAAGAATACGTAAACAATGTATAATTTCCTTTAATTAGCTCAAAACGTATGAAAAATGTTTAAATCGGGTGAAATTTCAGTTCTTTACATTATTGACATTGAGTTTACATCATGTAAACAATTGGAAATATTGGACAATTGTTTTTCAATAATCAGTTAGTTATGTAAAATGCTTGGAAAAGTGAAATTACAAATTCTTTACATTATTTACATCATGTCAAGAATAGGTAAACAATGTATAAATAGCTTAAAACTTATGAAAAATCTTAAATCTGGTGAAATTTCAGTTCTTTACATTATTGACATTGAGTTTACATCATGTAAAGAATTGAAAATATTAGGCACTTGGTTTTCAAATTGTTATTTAGTCATGTAAAATGCTTGGAAAAGTAAAACTACTAATTGTTTACATTATTTACATCATGTCAAGAATAGGTAAACAATGTATAATTTCCTTTAAATAGCTTAAGACGGATGAAGTACATTATTGACATTAAGTTTACATCATGTAAACAATTAAAAATATTAGGCAGTTGTTTTTTTAATTGTTATTTAGTCATGTCAAATGCTTAATTACTAATTCTTTACATTATTTATATCATGTCAACAGTAGGTAAACAATGTCAAATTTCATTCCCATAGCTTAAAACGTATGAAAAATTCCTAAATAAGATGACATTTCAATTGTTTACATTATTAACATTGAGTTTACACCATGTAAATAATTGACAATTTCGGGCAGTTGTTTTTCAATTGTTAGTTAGTCTTGTAAAATGCTTGGAAAAGTGAAATTATTTGACAATGTCTAATTTCATTCCAAACGTATGAAAAGTTCTTAAATAAAATGAAATTTCAATTGATTACATTATTAACATTGATTTTACATTATGTAAATAATTGAAAATATTTGGACAATTGTTTTTCAATTCTTTATTTAGTGATGTAAAATGCTTAGAAAAGTTAAGAAAATAATTATTTACACCAGTAAACAATATGCGAACAATGTCTAATTTCGTTACATATTTTTTATATTATTTACACCATGTCAATGCTACAAAAATGATTAAAAATGCTTTATATTTAAGAATTTAAATTAGTTACATTATTGAGATCGCGTAAACAATATACTGACAATGTAATAATGATTAACAATTGCTAAAAACTCATGTAAAATATTTAGAACATTGAAGAAAATATTTCTTTACATTATTTACATCATGTTAGGAATATGTAATGTATTTTGTTGTTGTGTTAGCTATAAAATTTCGGAGAGAGTAATTATTTTTAATCTCAGCCTACTACTCTCAGTTGCGCCTCTCTATAGAGAAAGATCACACATACGAGTGTTGTTGTTGTTGTTGTTGTCA
This sequence comes from Calliphora vomitoria, assembly GCA_942486065.2. Taxonomy (NCBI): domain Eukaryota; kingdom Metazoa; phylum Arthropoda; class Insecta; order Diptera; family Calliphoridae; genus Calliphora; species Calliphora vomitoria. Next base: position 58,441,690 of record OW818031.2, on the reverse strand, counting down.
AATAGGTTTTTGACAACTGAGTTAGGTCTTTGACAGGAAAGTTTCCGATTTATGTGTATTTATCTTGGTACTAACATCTAACACAGATTATTAAAGATATGAAACAAATGAAAGTTCTCAAAAAAGTAATATCGAACCGTATAGTTATTTTGACGTTCTGCAACCACTTTTTAATGGTTGTGGTTTGCAGAGCAAAAGAAAAAATAAAATTTTCAATAGGAAATGAGTGTGATATATATTTGTCTCTCTTTTTAAACCACAATCATGTTGACATTTTCTTTTGTTTGTTTTATATTGCCATATTACTGGAACCAGCGGATTTTTATCTGTATAATCTGTGACATCTAATTAAAAGTATAATGTCGTTTGACACAAAAACAATTTTTATTTTTAATGTATTTTAAATTTATTTATAAATTATTATTCCAACCTCTTATTTCTATGTTCTCTAAAGAATTTTATTTTTTGTTCATTTCCAGAATCCGCTACTGACGTTTCTGTGAATGACTTAAGTTCATCAAATTCAGCCACTGCCAAAACTAGCTGCCAGCAACTACAACAACCACAACAGGAATCATCATCCTCCAAACCACAATCGAGAAAATTACCCAAACGTTATCAAGGACATCATCCGCACTTTCATCATCACACAGCACCAGCTTACTATACAGATCTTCATCTAAAGATCCATACACCCGAAGCTAAAGATTCGGTTAATGAAAACTATCAGAGTGTCTATCGCACACCATCGAAACTAATCAAAGACGAACATCAATTTCCGAAAACCACAACAGCCACTCACCCAGCACCACTATCACTAAGTCCCCAGCTAAAGTTGACCAAGGAATCGTCAGCGGCTGTGGAAAATCCCGCTACCAATACGGGAACATTTTTTCGTGGGGCTTACGCTCACAGCGATCAAAGACAACAGAGTCGCAGCAACGATCCTTCTTATATGCCGTCAAGCAGAAGATCGCTGAAACCTACCAAAGGTAATAGTAGTTCTCCCTCAGATTTTATTGTAGACGAAGATAATAGTCATCTACCATTAGCGGCACCAGTTCAGGCGGCTGATGGTAGTGTAGTTTTTGCTTGCACCAATTTTAAACCTTGTGTTACAGCCGACGCGGAATTGCCACCGCAGAACGTAACGGGCCGTAGTCGTAATACTCAGCGTTTTGCCAATCGTAAACGGGCCGTAAGAGTACGCAGTGAATCGCGTCCGATTAGTGCTTTGTATGATATAATATGCAAAGAAAAAGGTCTAGATATAGCCACCACCACCACGAACGACGAAGATTCTTCGCCCTCGCATAGTCACGACGACGAGAAGGCACACGCCACCAACCCCATCAGATCTCGTAGATCCCATTCTCGATCAGTGTCAAGGCAAACCAAGTCATCGGTGGCCAGTAGCAATAATTCCAATATGTCCGGTGGTCTGGCCAACAATTCGTCGGGTGGCGATCATCCCCAGCATAGATCAGCTTTGCAACAGAAGAAACGTAACGATAAATACTCACCAAATACGATTTTTATAAATGATCTCAGCGATGATGATGACGATGAAATGCATCGCTTAGAGGGAGGTTGTTCACGTAAGAACTTCCGCATGCGCAACTCGCACAAGAAGGGTAATCTTTGGGATGAATTACAACAGTCCAAGTCCTCTTCATTACCGCCGGGTCTGGCCAATCATAACAGTCATGACTCATTATCCGACATATCCAAAAAGAATAATAAAGAATCCTTAGTGAGTCCAGTCAAGTCCGGTAGTGGTAGTAAAACTTTGCCAAGTTCTAATGCTAATCACACAGCACAACCACAACAATCAGCATCATCAAATCCATCATTATCATCAAAAACCACCACTTTAAGTGTAGAACCCATTCACATGCATTTGAGCAGTAGTTCGCTACATGATCAACCACATACAGGTTCTGGCACCAACAACACGACTACAACCACCAGCAACCAGCAAGATCAGCTGCAGCAACAACATTTAACTACAGCTTCCCCCAAAGCTGATCGTCACACTCGCAAACATAGACGTTTGCGTGACGATAAACCGAGACGTCATACTGATGGTGCCATAAAACTATTTCCATCTGAGTTAAATGATTTTGATAGTGATGATATTCATCATCATAATAATGCTGATGATGATCATCATTATCATCAACAGTATCAGCGTGTTGATGGTGATGGCTATAGTGATAATGATGAACATCATCCTTCACAATATCATGATTTAAATGGTGCCGGTCACGATTTTCATACTTTAGCTGGTAATGCCGCTGCTGCAAATGCTAAAAGGTAAGTGTTTTGCAAAATTATGCTTTTCTTTCCATCATTTTTTTTTTTTTTTAATATTATTTTCTAGTTTAACTTGTGCAGAGTTTTGACTTTATGATTTTTTTTCTTCTTCATTTAGTATTTGTAGTTTTTCTTCTTTACCACAATAATCATTCACCTAGTGTTTGAATTTATAATTTTGTAATTATCCTTGAACTTGAATGTGTACAAGAACATGGTTGTTAAATATTATGGTAAATTCTTAGAACTAAGTATACAGCGGTGGGTTCATTGAACCAGTTGTTAGAAATATTTAAACGTATTTGAAAATTAAAGAAATTTATGTGGCTAAATATTTTACCTTAAAGATTATTAAAATCTATGTATTATATGTTTAAAAAATTTTTAAATATTGTTCATTGTTAATCACATTTTTGCATTTATTATATTATATTTTCACAGTGCTCAAGTTCATCGAGTTTTGTGTTCTGAAAAACATACCAGGTTATTACCGTGAACCCAAACGTCAAATAGTCGTCCTGTTGTGGACAGCCCTTACTTCAAAAGGTGTGGTACAGGATTTAAGTGACATAAGTGGTGCCTGACTGTTTCTTTCCAATATCTCTGTCTGATGTACACTAGATTTATCTAGAAAACGTATTGAGAACTTTAATCCTAGTTCAACACAGAAGAACTTGATCCTACGCCGGAATAAATCTCAGAACCATCAGTGTATACTCTTCTGTCACATCCATTCGGAACTTTGAACATCATAGCAAGGCATATACGAGATACTTGCGTGTCCATAACTTTTAGATCTCCAGCATCAAGAGGCAGATAGCTAGTCTCACCACACTGTAGGTGGATATATCCATTAATTAAAGATCTATAGGAGTTAAGGTCCACAATACGTTAATATTGCACAAAGGAACTGTAAAGATTCTTGACAACTTGAAAAAAAGTCCTTCAGTTGTGATTTAAATTCCAGAAACTTTATAATAAATCATACGTCTTGCTGATTTTCATTTTGAAGGAATGTAGCTGTCTTATTTACTTTATCAATATCTTTTGAACTCTGTGTTCGGAAAACAGTCACTTAAATCACCTTGGAATCTACACTGAGAAAGTGGAAATTATGTTCGTAATATTTTGATTGGATTTATGTTCTGACATAGTCCAATAGATTCCATAAATTTAATGATATTACTGGAACTTATACCAAAAATGTCAGGTTTCTGTTACAGGGACTCTGAGAAGCATGAAAAAGCAGGGACCGTAAATAACGGTTATCCAGAAAATTTTAAATCAAAAAATCTCTATGTTAGAGTCAACAGCCACCTGTATTGTCATATACCAATAGATTCGTATTGACGTGCTCTTTCAGAATCTATGATGATATTAAAAAAATTATCTCAACTCCACATTTAACAGTTATTTTTCAACGTAAAAATAAAAGTTCTCATGAAACTGTTAAAAGAAGACTTTTAAATAGCCGTCATAAAAAAACTCATTTGAGGAGTTTTATTTTTTCCGTCATAAAATAAAAGTCATTTGAGAAGATTTAATTTGGCCGTCAGAAAATAAAACTCTTTTCGTTTATTTTCTACTTTTTTTCAGTATCTTTCTTTATTGAATCTATCTGATATAGTCTTTGTAGTAATTCATTTGTTTAAGAATATAAAACAACAATAATTTGATAATAGGAATCAAAAAATTGCAAATTAAAATCCCACTTGATTTGATTTTAATGAAAATTTATTCAATTGCAATGCAAGGTGCTTTACAAATTGCAATGATCTGACCGGTGGCAAGCTTTAGATGTAAATTTTCATAAAATGACTTTTATTTTCTGACGGGAAAAATAAAACTCCTCAAATGACTTTTATTTTCTGACGGGAAAAATAAAACTCCTCAAATGACTTTTATTTTATGACGGAAAAAATAAAACTCTTTAAATGAGTTTTATTTATGACGGCTATTTAAAAGTCTTCTTTTAACAGTTTCATTCGAACTTTTATTTTTACGTTAGTAATAACTGTTTTAGATGGATTTTTAATTTTAAAGTCACAAAATAACTGTTATAAAATAACTTTTTTGATATCACTTATAACCGTTACGGTCCCTGTGAAAAAGCGAACTCATTTAAAAGTTTACGAGAGAAATTCGTCGAAAAGAAAAGATCTCTTTAAAAAACTTGTTCAAAATATTTCTATAAAAAACTCAAGGTTTTCATTATCAAACAATGAGAAAATATACATAGAGTGGAAACTCTCTTGTCAAATACCTAACTCAGTTGTCTCACTTAAGTGGTGAGGTTGTAGTAGTAAAAAAAACTATGTGAAAACAAAAACAACACTCGTATTTGTAACTTGTTTGAATATTTTTTTGTTTGAGTTCTTTTCTAGTTTCCGCTCTATGCTTATTTTCTCTTTGTTATCAAACATTTTAAATTTTCTCGCTACATTTCCCATATATTCAATCACTTAAATTTTATCAAAATTAACTTAAAATTTCATTACCCTAAAACAAAAACATTTGTCAGGAAATATATTTCATTGTCTGAGAAATCGATTCAGGCTTCTACAGGCAAGACATTAATAAAGACTGATTTGTCATTGAGACCAATGAATTTTGTTTGAAATTGTTACCTTCAAAACTAAAAAGAAGCTATGCGGAGCTATCACACGTTATGTAGAACGGTTCTGGAACCAGATCTTTAATCAGTGATTTTTGTAAGAAATTATTTTCGGAGCAAACACACGTTTTTGGAAAACGTTCTAAAACTATTACTTTCATCAGTGTATTTAGTTTAAAATTGTCACTCTTCGAATCATAGATAAATCATATGTGAAAACAAAAACAACACACGTATGTGAGATTATTTTGACTAATTTGTTTGTCTTTGAGTTTTTTTTCAAGTTTCCGCTCTATGTGTATTTCTTTATGCTTCGAACTAGTTCTCTGAAGCAGTTAAGAATTTTTGCTCGAAATTTTAGCCCCTAGAACTAGCAAACATATCTTCTAAGAACTAGTTCTTTCATCAGTTTGAAATTGTCACTCTTGAATAAAGGTTAGAAAGATTTAATTCTTAATTAAATGTTCAAAATCAAAAAAAAAATTATCTCTTACCAGTCCATTATATATTACGAATTACGAATTAGTTTATAGGATAAATTCCTTTGCACTTCAAACATATTGAACTCATTCCTTTAAGATTTAATTCATTGCTGTTGAAAACTTACATTTAAGTTTTCAACAGGGTTTTCCAACAAGAGGTGTTATTTTGGTATTCAAAGAAAAATGGCATTTTTTGAGATAAATGATCGGATGTTTATTTCATAATAAAAAAGAAGGTATGCCGTTAATAATGAAAAACAAATGGCCACCACGAACACGCTTACAGGACCATATCATTTTCATGAAATTTTCCATAACTAAATCGCAAAGTTGCTGCGATAGCGTCACGAATTCTATCTTTGAGGTCTTCAATCGACGCAGGGCTGTTGGCGTAGACCTTATCTTTCACGTGGCCCCAAAGGAAAAAGTCGTATGGTGTTAAATCACAAGATCTCGGTGGCCAATTGTGATCATCTTTTCGAGAGATAACACGGTCCGGAAACTTTTCCCATAAAAGAGCAATGGTTTCGTTGCTTGTGTGGCACGTAGCGCCGTCTTGTTGAAAGTAAACGTTGTCCAGATTGGACTACGGAGAGTTGATTTCAACATACAGACGGACGGACATGGCTATATCGACACCGCTATCTATAACGATTCATAATATATATATTTTATGGGGTCGCAAAGGATGTAGAAATTACAAACTCATGGTGAAGGGTATAACAAATTGTACGAAAAAAGAAATGCTTTCATTCAATTAGGATTAGATTTGAATTTACAAAAATGTAACCAATCAAAGCTTGAATGAATGGTATTATAAATAAAATCCATCATGAATTATTTCTATTCAAATGAAAGCCTTTGAGTGATGGAACTGGTTATGCGGAATGCATTGCTAATATTTTGAATTCTGAAATTAATAATTCGAAGCTCTGCTCTTGGGACTAGTTCTAAGAAGTGGCTGGAAATTTGTATTGTTTTTTGATACAATTATAGAATTTGCTTAAAAAGTCTCATATTTATCGACATTTTTATATTCAAGCAGTGTCCGCTACATTCAATTTCAATCAAACAAACCGAAAATTTGATATGAGCGTTTTAATGAAACTTAAAATACATTAACAAGAGAAATTGCAGAAAAGGTGTCGATCTCCTCCTCATCCATCATTGCACCCCTTTTGGCCAGTTCATCTGCTATACAATTACCCTGATTTCCATCGTGACCAGGGACCCATATATGCGTTATCCTAGAATGTCTCGCTGTCTTATTAAGGGATACCCGGCATTCCTCGGTTAACCAAGATGTCGTAAAGACACCCGCTGTTCCGTTAACGGCAGCCTTGCTATCAGTAAATATGCATATATCACCAGATATTTGATAAAACCTCAGCCAGTTGGATGCACATTTAATGGCCGTAACTTCTGCCTGAAGAGCCGTACAAAAGTTAGGTAGCCTGAAGTAGGATTTGATCCCAAATTGCTTTCCTATGTAAACATGTCCTTTCATGTCGTGTTAATCTTATTTTCTTTCCATTTCTTTTAATTTCGCCACATTGAAAAGAAGAGAGAAATCCTATCATTGCAATTAAATTGAACTCATTTGACTGTTACAAATACGCAATGATGTGATGTGAAAAACTATACTTTAGTTTGATATCAATAGAGTAAAGAGGTTGAAGTCAAAAATCTTTAATCTTTTTCACATCGTTTTAAACTGGAAATCCCCTAGTTAATTTAGCAATAAAAAAAACTATTATCTAACTAAATTTTTTGCATCGATAAAAAACCTTTCAATTTAAATTTATGAAACTTTTGCCATAGCAAAGCTTTATTACAATTTAGATAACTTGTAAAAAGCATTAAATGCGGATCTATTTCATATTGTTTTTAATTAAAATTTAAACGTCATCCTAAAATGTCTTCAAATGTTGTTGTCTCGTGGTTAATAAAAATATTACTTTCGTTCAATTAACTTTCTTAAAATCCGCTTCACTTTCAATCTACTGCAAATGTGGTTTACGCAAAAAAAAAAAATTTATAAAAACAAAATATAATCAAACACCCATTGATTTCTTGGAGTTATAATAAATTATTGACCAAACTCTGTGAATTTTTTTATTTTTTGAAATTTTTTTGATGTTGTATTGTATGTTTGAATCTATGTATGTAGTTAAACAAGCTTAGAGACAAATTAAGGTGTAACCAATATGCCAACCATCCATCCATCCAATGACTCTTAACGCCAAAAACAAAACATCATTTACCGCTGGCTGTTTTGTCTCATAAACATTAATATTTTGTGTATGAATTTGTATCTTCATTCATACATGATCATTTATATGCAAAATTAATAGTTTCACGCACTTGTTTTCTCATAGCGGTTTGAGGGAACAGTGGAACAAAACAGTGTTTGAAAGGTTGTCAGAAAAATTTGGGAATGAAAAATAATTTTGTGAAAAACAAAGTTTTTTTAAAAAGTTTTATGAAAAAAAAAAATTGGTGAAAAAATGAGGTATTTGAAAATGAACCTTAAAGTCAACGGCGAGCAGTGTGGAGACAGGCTAACTAACTTCCTGCCTCAGTTAGAAGGCATTTGTATTGCAGACATGTGGTTTCAGCAGGATGGTGTTACATGCCACACAGCGCCTGATACAATCGATTTACAGAGAGAGACATATGGCGAACGAATAGTTTCAATAAATGGACCTGTTAACTAGCCACCTCGTTTATGTAATTTGACGCCTTTACATTATTTTCTCTGGATATATGTAAATTCTTAGGTCTATGCAGATAAACCCGAAACGATCGAGCACTCGGAAACGAATATTACACTCGTTATTGTCGAAATACAGCCTGATTTACTGCGAAGTGTGTTTGAATTGAAGATTGGACTTCCATGTTACCGAAATCATATTTAAACATTAATCACCCTTATCGCGGTTGGCGTACTAGTTTTATACTAGATTGAAGAAATAATCCAACCTATTTCTTTAATCTAGTACTAAACTGTCAATGGCGTAAAATGCCTACGCCAACCACGATAAGGGTGATTAATCATAAAATTATCTAATTAATAAAGACAATTAAAAATGTCTCTATAAAAAGTAACCTTTATAATGTTTTTGCTGTATATTTCACTTGCCAATGCTTTCTAAAATTTTAATAACGACTTAAATTCACTTTATTCACTTCCATCCCACCGTTCAACGTTAGAGTGTTTAGATCACACCCAAAAACGAAAAAACATGTGTAAATCCAAGTACACACCATAAACTGCTCAAAAAATACAACTTTTTGTGTGTGTAAATCAAAAAACAAAAACATATGAAACTTACAGATGACAAACTTACATTAACAAAATCCAAAATCTCACCGTATCCCATTATAAACAACATTAATAAAAACGTGTACTTCTACATCCAAAACCAAAAACAAACAACCGGTACCGCTTTCAGATACGGATAGAAAATAAATAATTAAATAGTACTTCATATTCAAATTTAAATTTCAATTTGAATATTTGTATTCAAATTCAAACTTACGCATACATGTTTATGATGCATCATCTTGTAGTGTTATAGTCGTACTTGTGACAGTGATAGTGTTGTTGCAGTTGGAGCTGCTGCTGCATGCACATCACAACACTTTGGCATTATTTTGTTGTACTACGAGTATCTTGAAACTATTGCCTTTCGTCATTCAACAATAGAGAAGAGTTGCCAGCTCATGTCAAATTTCTCATTTAGCAATGTAATTTTTGTATTTTTTTTTTTGTATTATTTAAGTATGAGATGAAAATCGATCGATATGGAAAGGTGTGATGAATTTCGATCGATTTCAAGAATAATTTTTGAACCAAAACCAACTTAATTCCGGTGGAAATCGCTGTATTCGATTCTTCGAATTTGATTGCCTATACATTTTGTGATAACTCTCCTCCATAACAATAATATTTCAGTTGTCTAATATTTTCTGTAAAAAAAATAAAGTTTCTTTTCAGGATTTCCAATGAATATTTTCATTTTAGAGTTTGTTGCACCAAGAAGATATCCAATTTTAATGAAATTTTAACAAGTGTATTAAATTCGAATGACGCGTTCCAACTTTCTTCAATGTGGAACATTGGGAATTTTTTACAAAATTTCCCAGATGTCCAACTTTAGAGGATTGTAAGATATAAATCATATATAATGCGCAGCCTAGAGTAGAACGTAATAATCCCAACTAAGTCAAAAGGCTTTAGAACTTTAGAAAACCCAAAAGAAGGAAGTCTAGAGGAGTTAAATCGGACAATCTTGGTGGACACTGCAGATGCAATTTGCGGCAATAGAAACGCGGTTCTATAAACAATACCTCACCAGTCAAAGTAACGATGTTTTCCACGACGTCCACGAAAAATGGCTCGAATACCACACCATAGAGTGATTTTTAATGTGGATTCTCTGTTCTCCAGAAGCGCAAATTTTGTTTCTTACATGTCATTCACTTATGATATGTTAGAACACTAGTATTCCGCGATCTTGAGGAGTATAGCTTATCGTCGTATATTCCGTGTTTGTTTATATTATTTGCTTATATATTTGTACAAATTTTTAAGCTGGCCACTCTTTTAGTTTAAACAATTTAGAAAATTTGATTTTTATAGACCCCTGAATTTTCATAACTCAAGATTGGAACTTTGAACTTTTGAAAGAAATGTGAAGAACATATCATTATCTTTCAAATAAAATAAAGTTTAATATTGTACATTGTATGGTTTGAAAGTTATGTGCAGTTTATGTATGTACTCATTTGTGAAATTTTTTAATTTTGAACCTAAATGGTTTCGAGTCAAAAAGTCTGTGATTTGATAAAGACTTGCAATACTTAATAACTTTGGTAAATTTGGTTAAAGTAGGAAATGAGAAATCCGAAAAATTCAGTTTGCAGTCCGCTTTGGGATCATTCTCCGAAATAATATTTGTATGGGGACTAGGGACAAAAGTAGCCCGAAATTCGCCATACTTTACTTTAGAATTTCAGAGTACTTAAGGGTTGAGATCGAAGAAACCTTAACACACGTTTTTCCTTAAAACTTTTAACCCACGAATTATTTGATTTTTTTTTATTTTATTCATAAAGTTACCTTTTAAAATGAGTGACGTGAAAAAAGTGCGTACTAAAATTATTAAATATTTTCAACAAAACCCAACTTGGTCCTACAAAAACATGGCCTAACAATCAAAGGTCTGCCGTCAAACTGATTCCAATGTTATTAAACAGTATCGGGAGATCTTGTCCGTTGATAGAAAACCTGGTTCATTTAGAAGGTATGGTCCAAATGATGTTTCTAAAGCCAATTAAAATAAAGCATTTTCAAAAGAGCTTCCAACACATCCGGTAGGAAAGCAGTTCGGTTAGCTCAGTACTTGGACTATTTGGTACGAAAAGTTAAAGCAAATGCAGTTTAAAAAACATACAAGGCTCAAAAAGTTCCTGACAGGAACGCTGCTAAAAATTTAGAGGCCAAAAACAGAGCACGGAAATTGAAGTCGTTTTATAAAAAAATATTCTTGCTGCATAATGGATGCCGAAACGTATGTTCTGGCAGATTTTTCGCAACTTCCTGGTCAAAAATTGTTTGTTGCTGATGCTCGAGGGACTGTTGTAGAAAAGTTTAGGACACAAAAAAGTTCTTGGTATGCCAAACATTTGTTACAAAGGGCTCTATAAATACCGGAATTAAGGAATGTTTACAAAAGAGGATGCTTCCATTCATGAGACTTCTTAATATGTCCAGTTATTTTTGGACTGATTTGGCATCCTGTCACTACTTTTTTTAAGCAAGGTATTGAGTGGTATAAGAAAGATAATGTGGTATTTGCACCAAAAGAGGCAAATCATCCAAACTACCTGGAGCTAAGGCCAGTGAAAAGATATTGGACTCTTGTTAAAAGAGAATTGAAGAGCACAAAAAAGGTGTCCAAAAGTGTGGTATATTTTGAACGAAGATCGACTTCTTGTTCGAACAAAGTGCCTAAAAACACTATAAACACCTTAATGGAAGGGTTTCCGGAATCGTTCATAAGTTCATCACTTTCACAAAACAGGTGTATTTTTTTATAAAATTTGACTTAAGATTTTTCGCTCGTTCTTTAACTTCTAAGTTCTTTAACGCATTGCGATCTGGGACTTTCTTTTCTTTATACAACTTCAACCAAGCATAATGCAGTGTTTTCCAACAAGATGTGTTATTTTGGTATTCAAAGAAAATTTTCATTTTTTGACATAAATGATGGGATGTTTATTTCATAATAAAGAGGAAGGTGTGCCGTTAATAATGAAAAACAACATCAGCCAAACTACCACCACGACCACGCTTAAAGGATCATATCCTTTTCATGAAATTTTCCATAACCAAATCGCAAAGTGGCTGTCCTATGTCCTCGATAGCCTCACGACTTATATCTTTGAGGTCTTGAATCGACGCTGGGCTGTTGGCGTAGACCTTATCTTTCACGTGGCCCAAAAGAAAGAAGTCGCACGGTTTTAAAACACAAGAGAGATAACATTTTCATGGATTTCAAGGACCCAATCAGCAAAGACACGACGTTGTTGATGATCGGCCGGCTTGAGTTCTTGTGTTAACTGAACTTTATAAGCCTTAAGACCCAAGTCTATGCAAAATACGGTGTAATGACATTTGTGGAATGCCCAATTCCAAAGAACGAAGAGGAATGGACAAACCTGGGTTTTCTTCAACACTTTGGGCTACAGCAGCAATATTCTCAGTTGTTCTTGAGCGACGTGCACGAGTTTAATTCTTCACATCACTAACTTGTCCCAACAGCTCGAATTTTTCCACCAATTTCTGTATTGCGGTCCGAAAAGGTGCTTCACAACGACCCAAAAATGCTTTTGTTTTGCAACTGTGACTGCAAGATTTTCACCATTTTTGTGTGAATTTTAATAATTTCATTTGTTGAAGAGTGTATCGTTTCATTTTTAGTAATGGTGTAGTTTCTACTTGTCATATGTCAAAGAATAAAAGCTTCAAAAGTGACAGCTACCGAAATACCGGGTGTGATTCAAAATAACACCTCTTGATGGAAAGCCCTTTACTAATGATGTGTTGCAAAGGGAATGACAAAATCAATATACCCCCTATATTTTTTGCTGGTCGGTATAATAAGTTTGCATTTGATGAAAGGCATCACTTAACTATATTTATTTTTTAAATACAAAAAGACATCTTTCCTTTGGCCACACGTCTTTTAACCACATCGTTTCAACTGTCGAAATGTCACATCTTGACAGCTGCCACTTTGTTGGCCGCGTAAGAAACGGCGCGAAAATGAAAACAATTGCTTTGAAGTGCACAGAAGTTCATGCATGTGCCAAGAATTTAAATACGTTTTAAGAAATTTAGAAATTGGAAATTTTGTTTACACCTTCCACCAGACAATAACTCATGGTGGCAACTCTCTGCAGCACGTAGTCACAGTCATCCACTTTATTTATTAGTATTATAGTCATAAATACACCAACTAATTGGTTGAAATTCATATGGATGTGTTGTTTGTATGGATATTTATTTATAAATATAGTTTTGTGTCTATTTTGAAAAACTACTTGTTTGTATTCATGTCGTATTTGTAACTACTATTGTCGTAATCATTTTTGTTTGACGATGACAATGTGGTTGGTGACAACGATGGTGTGTGTGGCTGTGTGGTTGGTAAGGAGGATGGATGGTGATGATGATGGTGCTTGAAGCTCAGCTTGAATACAAAATAGTAGTAGTAGTAGTAGGGAATCTTCACAGAAATTGATGGTTTGTTTACATGTTAAAGAAAACTATTTGTCTATTTTTTTTTTCTTTATTTCTGCTTCTTCAAAGGTTGACGTCTGTCATTACCTGTAGTAGTTTTTTTCCGAAGGCGAAAGTTTTTAATAATTTCATTTTTTCTCTATGACATTAAAATTAATAGTTTTGTTTTAGTTGCATTTGATGCATACGAAATTAATGACAGTTTTAGTTTGCCACAAGGAAACAAACAAATAAATAAATAAATGTGTAAATCAATAAATTATCCTACATATGGCAATATGGTAATACGGATATGGTTTTAATAAAATCTCCAACTTCACAATGTGGCATGTACTCGCTCGCACTTTGTAGTAGGCTGTTCTGTTGTGTTGTGGTTTCATAACGAACTATTTTTTTTTTTCTTCTTCTGTTGGTTTTTGCAAAGTATGACAATTTGTGGTCTGGGTCTGGATGTGGCAAAAAACAAAAATCAAGTGACAGGCTACAAAATTGTCTCAGGCAATAAGTTTATTAACTTTTCCATATGAATTTCGTTTAACAAACGTTGCATTCACTCAGTCAGACAGTCACCCATATGTTGTGTGTGAGTGTGGGGGAAATTCTTCAAAAATTTTGCATGATTCTGCCAGCTAAACAAATCCTACAACATGTGTGTGTCATGTCATTTCATTATGAACTTTGTGTATTTCTTAATTTTTTCACTAAAAGGAAGTCATTTTTTGACCATACTTATAAAACAAGTTTCTTTTTAAACAGTCAATCATGCAACTGGCTAAAAACCCAAAACATAAAAGTAATAAATTACATTCAAACACTAAGAATTGTTGAACGGCTACCTGGCCTCTTATACATATCCCAGCAGTTATGCAAGTAGTAAATATATCCCTTATAGGTAATGGTCACTAATGTCTGACCAATTTATATATTTTGTGTCATTTGATAGGTATGTGATCTTTGTAGTGCACAGAGTCAATTGGATACTTTAAACATTCCAGGTAATCTAGCGCGAAGTCAATTGTCACTTAAGCGTATCTTAGTAATCTAGAGTGTAGTCACTTTAGGCGCTAATTATGTACAGCTCTTTTTTGTGAGTAAAACTGGTTTTATACAAATTGTTGTGATAAAATTCTCATAGAGTTTATTTTCTTTTTGCTTAAGTATACTGACATCCCATGTAAACTAGCATGAGGTCAATTATCATTTTAGTGTCTCTAAGTAACCTACAGTGTAATTACTTTAAACTTTTATTTTGTATTGCACTTTAAAAAATAGTTATTTTATCCACCAGAAGTAATCTATTGCAGAGTTCTCAAAGGAAGGTTTGTTTAGAAGCAATCGGTTATTGTAATGTCTATTATATGTCTTTTTAACTGACTATTTGAAGTCAATTAGCACCCATCATGTTAAAATAAATAGTTATGTATCTGATCAAGTAACCAGTTAGGTAGCTAATAAGGTAACTGACCTTATGTAACCGGTATGTGAATCCAAAGCGTTGACTACTTTGGACCAGCTATCGGACAGTCTCATTGTAACTCAAAAGGGTCATGAAACCCTGCTTTGAATATCCATGTGTTAAAATAACTAGTTATATAGCTAGTTATGTAACTAGTTGTCACCCTAAATTATAGGTAAAATCAATAGTTTGGCACAGTCTCCTAGAACTGCTAACAATGAAATCTTATTGGATTTGGGAATTTCCTTTAATGATACTATGGAATATTTCCCTAATTGAAAACATAAGTAACAAATAGTATTGAAAAACAACAAGAATTTTACGAGATTATATTGCCTGAGCTTTCTCATTACGTCGTCCATAATAACGTTGAGATGACACCTCTCATCCTTGTCTACATGGAATTGAGTAAAAGCTTTCTCGAAATCTATGAAAACTAAGTTAAGCGACAATCTTCAGTCAACAAACTGTTCCATAATATAATATTGAGTAGACTGCTCTTTGCTATCAAATGTATAGAATGCTTTGTTCCAATAGAAGATAAAGGCAAATATCGCCAAAAAAGACCAAGAATTGAAGGCAAACTCAACAAGAGCTTGCAAAATCATTGGGAGCTACTCAATCAGCAATTTCAAAACGTTTGCAAGCAGCAGGATGAAAGACGATTTTCTACATCTGAAATGCTGCTTGAACGCTATAAAAGAAAATAATTTTTGCACCAAATCATTCGTATGTAAAGCTCGGCGAACCAACCGAATCGAAACCAAAGCAAAATATTCATGGCGCTAAGGTAATGCTCTGTAGTTGGTGGGACCAAAAGGGTCCTATATATCATGAACTAGTGAAATCTGGCCAGAAATCACAGGGAACCTGTACCGAACGCTACATATTCATCTGAAGCGAGCATTGGCCGAAAAACGCTCAGAATATGTGGCCAGACATGCAACCGTAATATTCCATCATGACAACGCTCAGTCACATGTTGCAATACCTGTTAAAAAGTATTTAGAATGAAGTGGTTTAGAAGTTTTGCCTCACCCGCTTTATAGTCCAGACCGTGCCCCGTTCGACTACTATTTCTTTCGATCAAATCAGAACGTTCTCTCTATGGATGGTGGTTATAAAAGAAAACAAACATGAAAACCACTTTCTTGCTAAGTATATTTTGCGTAAATATCTTGAATTTAGCGCACTGTCGTGCCGAGAAGGAAAAGTAAATGAAAAAGATCTTTTAATATTATAGTATATGGATAACAGTTTGTGTTGAACGAATTTCCGATTTTTGAGTAATTAATAATAATTATTCTGAAAATGTAAATATTTCTCCTATTCCAAACATCAGGGTGTTTGGCTAAATGTTTTCACATTAAATTCCGGGTTCCTGAAAGTTTTATTATCGCCATATTTTAGCAATACAACTAAAATTTACCAAATTGTCCCCCTTAAACAGTTCAGCTACAAAAACCCCCATATAAATCTCATTTATTTTTAGAAACCTAATGCTCTACATTGCAACGCATGTTCTGTCATTTAAACGTCAAATCGTGTCAACTTACAATGCAGTGTATCTGTGCAAAGTAACAACAACAAAAAAAATAGATTTGCTAACTGCCATCTACATTTAACAAAGACCCAGTTGTTGTAACCGCCACATTGAAAGCAAATAAAACAAACTAATAACAAATAATGCAAAATTATATGCAGCAAAAACTGTAAAAAAAAATAAATAAATAAACAAATGTGCCACTATCTTTTTTAGTGTAGGCCTGGGTATCTACATTGACCGCTTTTTTCACGCACTGTATCTACACATACTGACAGAGGAGAGACAGTCTGACAAACAGACTGACATGTACATTTATGTGTCACTTTTTCGCAAATAACTGTTTATTTGGGTAATCTGGTTTCACATTAACTCTTCTCTTTGTTTCCATCCACCAGTTCTTATTTTAATAATTTCTCTTCGTTTTTTTTGGAAATATTTCTCTTCTGTATGTTAACAATTTTTTTTTTTTGTAGCAACATGTTTATTTTGATTGTTGTTTTTTGTTTTGTTTATTACAATGTTGTTGTTTTTATGAAAAATAATCCAAAGCGAGAAATGAAACTAAAACTTAAACCAAAAACACAAAACATAAAAAAGTAAGCGTACTGTGGAAACATATGGACGATCATATCTAGTTTGTTGCGCGATACAATTTCTTGCTGTTGGTCTCTTACCATGTGTTTTGTTTGCGTTCGTTTATTTCTTTGGAAGAGTCGTTTGCTTTTCGGCAGTGTAAACTTTAGCAATGAGTTGCCAGCAAATATTGTTGTATTTGGAATTCCCAAGTTAATTATAAAAAAAATCTCCAAAAGTAAGTTGGAATATCTTATTAGGTAGATTGTGTAAATTTCCCTAGGTAGACATACTTTATAAGCAAGAAAATATAAGATACTAATTGAATTAATAAGGATGCCGTGTTTATTTGCTTAATTTGAAATATTTACATACATTAGACCGACTCACAGAAAAGAGTTTTTGTGACCCCACTGAAAATAAACCTTGCTTTGTCACACAATGTAAATTGTGTGATTTTTGTCGCTGAAATGTTTACTTTGTTGGCGAGAAGAGAGAGAGAGAGAAATTAAAAGGGATACAACAGTCCATGTCCTAATATTTCACAATGGTTTTTATTGTTTTTCGAGCAAAAAATGTCCTAAAATAATACTACTTTCTATGCTATGTTTATTGTGTTATCATAACGAACCAGCAGAGACCAACGCCGAATGCCTAAGATTCGGTTAAGCCGAGCCGCCGAGTCGTGATATATTAGGACATTATGACTGATAAGAGACCATGTGAATTGACCAAATGTAAAAAGAAGAAATGAGAAAAAATCGGAAAGGCGGACTTTGTTTTATGATGTTTTCAGAATAGTTCATTCATAATATTTTGATTTTCGATAAATCGTTTTTATATCGAAATTTCCCAAAATGGCTTAAAATTTCTACAATTCTGATGTTCTCCTTGTTTATTATAAAAGTATTAATAATAATAGTATTAAAATGTTATCCTGTCTTTGTTATTTGAAAATTCGAACTTAATTTCGAAATTTCCTAAAATATTTAAAACTGTCAAGCATTGCATTGCTGCTTTATTAATAACTATTACCATTTTTTCTTAATTTCACAAATTTCGAAAAAGCTCAATAATTCCCAAAACGGCCCATAATTTCTACAATGCAGGTTTTCTCTTATTTTATTATAAAAGATTTCATAATTTTATCCTATCTTTGATTTTTAATTTAATTTAATGCTTGTTTATTTCTAAACTTCACTAGATTAAAAGTTTTTCTTAATTTTCACATAATTTTTTATTTTGGAAAAATCTATCATACATATAAAACAGAATTTTAAGTTTTTGAAATTTCTAACTGAGAAATTATTAAAAGTTTTTCATATTTTTCACAAATTTGAACTTAATTTCGAAATTGCCTCAAATGTCTTAAAATCTATAAAATTCTACTTTTATCCACGTTTATTGTAAAGTATAGCTTTGTGTACGGTTAATTATACCCTTCACCATGAGTGGCAAGGGTATATATAAGTATGTCATTCCGTTTGTAATTTCTACATTCATTTGCGAGACCACAAAGTATGTATATTCTCGATCGTTATATATAGCGAAGTCGACAGACGAACATGGCTATGTTCGTCTGTCCTTCTGTATGTTGAAATGAATACATAATTGATACATCAATATATCGGAAATTCTTCCGGAACCACCTCGAGTTTTTGCCTATTTTTGATCTATATCTGGATAAGTCATTAATATAGACAATATGTATATCTAAATTATTTTTTAACCCTAATATTTTTTTTAGCACAAAAAAAAATTTTTTTATATTTTTTTTCAACTAATAATTTAAAGAAAAAATTAAAAAAAATTTTCTAAAAATTTAAAAAAAATTTTTTTGAAATTTCAAAAAACAATTTCGAAAAAAAAAAAAAATTGAGAACAATTTTGAAAAAAAAAATTTTGGTTGGTTACCTCAAAATATTTAAAATTTTTATTTTAAAGTATAATTTGGTGAAGGGTATATAAGATTCGGCATAGCCGAATTTAGTTTTTTTCTTAATTTTCATCTAATTTTTTAAAATTCGAACATAATTTCCTAAAATAAAAAAAATTATAAAATTGTTATTTAAATGCTTGATGTAAAGCAAGTATTTCGTAATTTTCACATAATTTTTGATTTTTAAAAATTCGAATTTATTTTCGAAATTTTATAAAAAGCCTGAAAATCTCCAAAATTCTACTTTAATGTTCATTAATTGTTTTCACAAAGGTTTGAAGATTCACTAAATTCATTAGATTGCTAGGATCTATATTTTTCTTCATTTCCACATATATATTTTTTTGGATTTCGAAAATTCGAACTTAATTTCGAAATTTTATAAAATGTCCATAAAATCTATAATAATTAATTGTATGCTCGTTTATTGTAAAACTATCTTTACCTTGCAAAAACTTCCGACAACAAAATATGTAGTACTATAAAGTGTATTCCAAAATTCAGGCAAGATTTGAATTGGCGGCCATTTGTAGGCTGGCCTGGCCGATATTTGTCTTCCGTGTCAATATTACCTCTTCTTGACCGTATAAACCATTTCTCGCTCATTGAAACCGATAAGCTTCGGTGTGCTTTAGCGGCACTTTTTTCAAATTAAAGAAGTATAGCAAACATCCCACATATGACGCTTTCTTGGCACAAAACTCGACATTTTCAAAGCTTTACTGTTACCGAAATAATCCAAATTACCGTTAATCGTTTATCCAAATTAGCGATGAAAAGCGGAAAAATGAAACAAAAATCTGGTTTCTCGCTTACGATAATTTGGCGCTAAAAGCGCAATACTTTTAAACATCATAAAATCTCGACTTTTACCTCAAATGTCCATTAATGGCAACTCTAGTGTGCAATGTATCTCTTAGATACCATTATATTACCATTATTGTTGTTGTAACTGTAGTCGGATGGTAGGTAGGTTGGTTGGTTGTTTGGCTGACTAGTTGTACTCGTTGTTGCTGTTTTCTTTCATTCTTCGCTTTTGTTTTGTTCAATATTCGTGCGGTCTTTTGACTGGCTGCCGCTCTACAGACAAATTCAAATATTAGTTACGTTTAGTTTTTAGCGAACCTTACGAGAGTGCGTGCGTGCCGTCAAGCATTCAATCATTTTAACGCGCTTACTTCAACCACTTACTAAAATAAACTAAAACAAAAAATCCACGAATGTAACAAAGTGCTAGATACGTACGTACTTACTTCCAAACACACAGAGAAAAAAAGAGTGTGCTAAACGATCAATACGAATTAAAAAAAATAAATAAAAAAATTTAAAAGTTGTTGAGTTAAAATTTCCAAAAAAAAGAAAAACTCAACAATAAATGTGGAAGTGAATGAATGGCATGAATGACTTTTTGTTTAGTTGTTTGTGTTCGTTTTTTGCGGCATATAGGAAAAATACCAAACCAGCCAACATTTAGTAGAATTTTGTTGCAACATTTGCACGAATCCGCACGAAAAGCACGTTTTTCTTGAAAGAAAACGTAAAATACATAATAACAAAAAAAAGTATGTGAATTTTAAATAAATTAAAAAAAAAATAAATAAAATTGCAAAATTTGTATAGTAAATGTGCATGGAAAAACACCTTTAAGCTAACAAAACGAAAAATTATTATAAAATTTTTAAATTAATAAATTCATTTTACTTTTAACAAAAGAAACATGTTATAACATTAATGTTAAAAAATACACAAAAGAATAGTTTTTTAAAAAAAGAATAACTAAAAAGTTCAAACAATAAAATATTAAAGATTTCTAACAAAACATTAAGTATTTGAAAGTTTCTTTTTGTTATATTCAGTTCGAAAAGAAAACAAACCCCTTTTTTCTTGACTCTAAATATAAATTTGGAAATATTAATGTTTAAATTATGATAATTGCAAATCAAAAAAATAAACAATAAAAAAACGGTCATCAAAAATATCTTGGAAGATAATAATACAAACAAACCAAATTCTATTCGAAACAAGTGTCATTATGCACATACAAAATTATTTATAAAGAAAATGAATAGAAATCCCATAAAATTAATCATTTGTTTTGTGTTTTGTTTACACATGTCTGAATAGAAAGAAACAAAATATCTAACTGATGGCCTTAGAAATTTTAAGATAAAACAAATATTGCAAAAAATAAGTTATTTTTAAAAGTAACGTTTCACAATGCTTGAAAAAATGCTTGAAATTAGTATTTAATTTTAATTGGATCATAAAAATGGTAGTGAAATACAATTGCTAATTGCTATAACAGTGGTTGTTAGAAGAGTTCGTACAGCTATAATACATATGTATTTTTTTTACGTAAAATCATGCATGTTAAAGAGTGAGTCAGAAAAAACCTATGCACACTATTCCAGCCAAAACTTATCCTTGGTCCTACAATTTATTATTTGTTTAATCACATTAGCTTTTAAGAATATGTGTGTCAGATATTACCTTTTCTACATCATTCATTTACAACTGTTATTTCAGTCACCGAAAAAAAGTACTCGAAAAAATAATTCAACATTTTGAAAAAAATCCAATATGGCCTTTTAAAAAAAAATAGCAAAAGATCTGGAGGTTTATCGTCACACTGTTTTAAAAGCCTTTAAACAGTATAAGAAAGACTTGAACATTTTTTAAGAAAACCTGGATCAAGATGATAAAAAGGTCTAACAGATATTGCTAAGGCAAAAGTAGTCGAACCAGTCTTTCGAAGAGCACCGAACACTTCTATCAGAAAAGCAGCTCGTAAAGTTAAATGCTCTGATTATTTTGTGCGCACAGCCAAAGCTAATGCTGGGTTGAATTCGTATAAAGCTTAAAAAGTTCCAGATCGAAATGCAATAAAGAACTTATATACAAAAATGGCTCTTTTACCTTTCTTAAAACAACTCAGAGAGCCTTAATATTACTGGCTCTATTTGGCATATTTGGATTTGCCACTATGGAAAATGCCCTTGAGTAGTATTCAAACCATAATGTCAATTTTGTACCATGGCATGCAAATCCACGTAACTGTCCAGAACTTCGGCCTGTGGAAAGGTATTGGGCTCTTGTAAAAAACGAATTAAAAAACACAAGAAAGGTTTCCCAGGACAAGTCCGATTTAAAGCGTAAGTGGACCACCTCAACCAAAAAGTTAACGGAAGTAACAATGAAATCTTTAATGGGAGGATTTCCGGAAAAAGTGGATAAATTTATAAATACCGAGTGAAATATGTCAATATTTTAATATTTAATGAATTTGTACAATATTTGAATATATTTATGTACGTATTTTAGCAAATGTTTATATTGAACGGCTTTATTAAACTTAATGCAAGTATAATTTTTTTTGGCTCACTCTTTAATATTGACATCCATGACAACAAATCACTCTCACATCGAAAGTAACGGTAATTTATTAAAAATTAAGATTGAATTTTCAACTCATTGGGGTCATATATGGATTTTTTTGAGATTTTTTTAAAAAATGTGGGACCCAAGGTGGCTTTTAATTTTGCTAATTAAACGTAAAAAGCTTTATTTACAACTTTGTTATCTTTGGTGACCCCCACTAAAATTTGTCGGCAAACATTTTCGTAGAATGTCTTAATCCTTAAATGTCCTTTTTGAAAGGATTTTTTTTTTTAATTTCTCGAAAAATGGGTCAAATTGACCCCTAAAGAGGGGAGTTAGAGGGTTTAGATCTTTCACAAAAATGATCCCCATAAAATTCCACAATATAACTCTGACAATAAGAATTCTCTCAAACATTATCTTACAACATTTGTTTTCATTTAGTATAATGTTCTCTTCGGTCAAAATATTAAAACTTTGATCCACTGTAAATAAAAACTCAGACCAGCTGGACTATAACCTTATTCTACAAAAGTGATCTACTCAGAATTATAGGATCGCTATTCTGTTCCAATCAAAAAGTCTTAATTTGTTGAATAATGTAATTGTCGATTATTCGAATAAATTTATTTTTCAACTGGAATTTAAAAAAAACATTGTTTATATACAGTGAGTGATAATACAATGGAAACTTTTTTGAAAATCAAAATTAGCAACATGACTTTTTACAAAATTTTTAAGATAAATTAAAATATAATTGGTCAATTCACAAGGTCTCTTATCAGTCATATTGTCATAATGTCCTAATATATCACGACTCGGTGCCTCGGCTTAACCGACTCTTAGGCATTCGGCGTTGGTCTCTGCTGGTTTGTTACGATAACACAATAAACATAGCATAGAAAGTAGTTTTATTTTAGGACATTTTTAACTTGAAAAGCAGTAAAAACCATTGTGAAATATTAGGACATTATGATAATATGACATGATAAGAGACCTTGTGAATTGACCAAATATGTTTTCAATTAAAATATAGTAAATTTCAGCGCTTTTAAAGTTTAAATAAATATTTTTATAGAATTCCAGCATTGGTAAAACAATGAAAACTTTTAAACTTCTACAAAAAAACAGACAAAAAGAATATTTAAGAAAACATTTGTACATTGTACATTGTTTTACCTTTATTTCAATACGATATACCTGGCACGCATCCAGGTCAACCATTTGGGGCGGAAATTAAGTAAAATTTATTTGTTTAATTTTTAAAAAACATAAGACTGTTAAAAATTTAACATTTGGGAGGAACATCTTGCAACACTTCTTCAAACCAAGAGAGTTTAAGAAATTCCCAAATATTATTCCCCGGGAGATTATCATTAATCTAAAATTGGAAATTAATTCTCGAACACTTAGCAACAGTGCAAATTAGGTTAGTCTTAGTTGCCCCGCGACAAATCCTCATATATGACACTCCGTTCTGTCAAACAAAAATACAACAAATCATATATAATATGATACAACAACAAAATATATTGACCAGCACGTATTTTGTTGTTGCAAGAGTTAGGTTTTTGACAATTGCGTCTCATGTCTAAGTTACCCTATTATTCTAGGTTTGTAACTAGGTTTGCCATTCGGCCTTGAATGAGCTTGATTGTCAAGTTATTTTAAGGCTTGTCAAGTAACAAGCTAAAATATAATTTGTCAAGCTAAAACATATGTTTTAATTTGAAAGCATTGCGACCAATGATTTTTATTCGAAATTATTACCAAAACCCATTTGATGGAATGGTTCTGAAATAGTTCTTTATTTAATGATTTTTGTTTGAAATTGTATTTTTTGGAAGTACTTCTACGTAAGTGTTCTTGAATTGATATTTTCACATGTTGCGTAAATCAGTTTAGTAAAATTTTTAATTTCTTTTAAGCTTTTATACTTTTTTTAAAAACATTTATACAAATATTTGCTAAAGAAATACACGCTTATCGATTCTTGAACGCATTAAAATAAAAGTTTATTTGGTTTTAGTCATAATGACATCCTGTCTGAAAGATTCGAATACAATCGATGTCACAATATTGTTACCCAGAATTATTTATTGCTTTTACGGTAATAAATTTTAATCAAATTATGTTTTACACATGCAGAATAATATTGATAGCTTTGTCTGTTATTTATTCTCACTTAGTTACATGCGGGAGGTTTTCCTTTACTTCTTCAATTTGAAAAAAAGTGTCGCTGAAGTACACCGATTGCTCACCAAAGCTTATGGTGAATGTATTGCATGGGTTTCAACGTGCTAGAGATGTTTTGTGCGTTTAAGAATTGGTGATTTTGACACGGAAGACAAAGATCACCCAGGTCAGGCAAAAAAGTTTGTGACCAAGAATTGGATTACAACAAGAGCTTGCAAAATCATTGGGACCTATTCAGGCAGCGATTTCAAAACGTTTGCGAGCAGAATGATTGATATAAAAGCCGGGAAATTGGGTACCGTACGAATTGAAGCTGAGACACCTGCTTGAACGCTATAAAAGAAACCGAAGTGTAAGAAATCGTATGTGAAGCCCGACCAACCAGCCGAATCGACACCAAATCAAATATACATGACGCTAAGGTAATGCTCTGTATTTGGTGAGACCAAAAGGGTCCTATCTATTATGAGTTGCTGAAATCTGGCCAGACCATTACAGCGAACCTGTTCCGAACGCAACATATTCGTTTGATGCTAGCATTGGCCGAAAAATGACAATGCTCGGGTACATGTTGCAATACCTGTTACAACCTATTAAGTAATAAGTGGCTGGATAGTTTTGCGTCACTCGCCTTATAGTCCAGACATTGCCCCGTCCGACTACTATTTGTTTCGATCGATCCAACATACTCTCTGTGGGATACGCTTTACTTCAGAACAGAGTATCGAAAATTGGCTTAATTCGTTCTTGGCCTAAAAAGATGAGCAGTTCTCTTGGCTCAGAATCTATATGTTGCCAAAAAGATGAGGAAAGGTCATAGCTAACAATGGCCAATACTTTGAATAAATTTATATTGTGCAAATGTTTCAAAATAAAAGCTAAACATATTAAGTCAATGCTAGGAACACCTGCAGCTCCCTGATTGAAAATAGAAAATGTGAATCAGTTTGGATTTGAAGCGAGAATAGTATTATAAGCATGCTGAAATGTATTTTTGTGTGTATTTTGGGAGCTTCAAAAATCTTCCAAAATATCAAAAATCTCGCAATTTTCTAATCTCGAAAACTCCGGGATATTGGCATGGCGTCCCTCTCTAATTTTGTCTATAAAAAATGATAACATGTCATTATAAAAGTTGTACTTGTTTTGGTTTTGAAAGGTCCAAGACAAAGATTAATATAATTAAACGGAATATAAAGTGTATATTCTAAGATCAAGCAAAATTAAAAAAGTGTATCGAATTTGTTAAGTGGTCGGTTTAAATTAATGATTTATTGCAGCATTTTTTTAAAATATTAGCCAAAACTCAAACGTAACACCGTGAAATATACCGTATTCAACAGATCTGACTATTAGAGTCATTATATCAGGCACGGATCCAGTTCAACCATTTGGAGGGGCGGAATAAATTTATATTAAATCTGTTCAGTTTTGGGGGGGATTTCCTTTTTTTCACCCCACTGGATCCGCGCCTCATTACAATGTTGCAATATCTGAGGAATAAATTGTTACAGCAAAATCGATATTTCTGTTTGCATTGAACAGATATTTATTTCAATAAAAATGTCACAATATAAGATCATTATTGTATTGTTTGACGTTATTTCCTCTTATAAAATTCATCTAATATCATACAACAAAGAATTGAAAATAGTGGTTACGTTTTTTTCGCCAAATATTTGATCAATATGAACGTACTCTAATAAATTTTGAGAAATTTTACTGGGTATTGATATGAACTCCTTTTTTAATTCGTAGGCTTAAAATATATATTATTTCCTTTTAAGTTACATATTCCACTATAATATATATAAAACATTTGATTCAGTTAACAGATCACTTAAATAAAATAAATCGAAATGTTAAATAAATTGGAGAATTAAAAGCAATTTTTATTGGGAATCTTCAAAAACAGATCTGAATTAAAAACATAAAAAAAGAGACGTTTTGCAACAGACAGAATTTTTAAACACCTGAATAGCCCCATTTATTTGCC
This sequence comes from Calliphora vomitoria, assembly GCA_942486065.2. NCBI lineage: Eukaryota > Metazoa > Arthropoda > Insecta > Diptera > Calliphoridae > Calliphora > Calliphora vomitoria. Next base: position 58,415,384 of record OW818031.2, on the reverse strand, counting down.
AAACTATATTTAAATAAATACTTTATATAATATATATGTATGTAGGTATCTAAAATTTTATTTTTATTATTTCTTCCAGATATATAACTCGTTCACAACGTGTACAACAACAGACAAATGACTCAAGATCATCACCATCCGTTGTAAACTCCACAGCCCTAAATGCAACACCGCAACAAGATTTGAACCCATCTACGAACTCTGAAACAAGAACAGTTGAAACCAACGGTCATACGATTAAAACGAACGGCGAAGATAAGGAACCAGAAGAAAAAGAAGAAGAAATGACCAATAACTCGGGTAAAAAATCAAAGACGACAACGACTGCGACAGCAACCACAACAAATACTAAAGAATTAAAAATAAATATTCCACTAACAAGCGACACAACATCATCAACAACAACAACAAAAAATATTGCAGCAGCAGCTGTTGCTGCAGCAGCTCCCGACGCTTCATGTTCAAGTACTGCAGGTAAATTGTGAAGTTGTTGTAATTTCAATTGAAAACTATTTTTATTGTTGTTGCTGATAAATGCACGTTGTTATTTTGTTTTCTTTCTTTATTTGTTTATTATTGTTGTTGTTCTTTATATTTTTTTTCTATTTATTTTTCACAAATGATTACAACTCTTTATTTGTTTTTTTTTTATTTTACATTTCGTTCGTTGTTGTTGTTTTTTTTATTATTGTTATTATTAATTATTGTAGCATGTTTTTGTTTTGTAGTTGTATTTTTTTTTTCTCATTTAATTCAGATTTTGTTGGACATTCTTATCGGTTGTTATTTTTTTCTTCTGATTTTTCATGTGAAATTGTTTCTTTTGTTGACTTTTATTCGATTCGTCAATTTTAATTTCAATTTAAAATTAAAAAAAATGTTTGTATGTAGTTTTTTATCAGTGTAAATATTTAACATTTTTAAATATTTATTCATAGTTTTATTTTTCATATGCATTTTCATTATATTTATGTATGTATTTGTAATGTAGTTTTTTTTGTGATTTTTATATTTTGTTTATTCATTTGAACTCAAACAAGGTTTAGTTAAATATCAAAGTCAGTGAACTTATTATAAAGAAAAAAATGCGTAACGGCTTAAGTTTAAATAAAGAACAGAAGAGGGTCACGTTGAAAGCCGTTACAATACTTTAGATAAAAAATGTTTTATATGTTAATATATTCTGCTGCTTCAGAATAGCAAAACATAATGAGTTGAGTTTAAATTGGGCTAAACATGGGGGTTGTTCCTTAACATAAAAACATTGTAGTTTGAAATTGTTCAGAAGGAATTTATCCTTCTGATGGTCATATCTGACAGCTCTGTCAGCTCATGCTAAAAGTATCTCCAGACAACAACATAGAAGCTGTACACCCGCTTCCTCCTCTTCCTCATCTTGACAACTTCTACAGAAGTCATTTTATGGGAAATTCAAATCCTGGCATATAATCCGAACTTGACGTGACTAGTGATCACCGCTCATCGACCGGTAGATCAATCCACCGAGGAAAACCATATTCAGGTCAACATGCGCTTGCTTTCATGAAAGTCTATCTCATTTGTGCGTAGCAGTAATGCTTACACCATAAAAGCGGTAAATGGGAAAACTCCTCTTTGCCAGTATATCGGGCATTACTCTTGGAGATCTTGTATCCAGTTGAATTCAATTATGAAATGTCTCGTAATCTCGTTAAGAGATGTTCGGTATTCAAGGACCAAATTGGATCTCATATAAATACCTATAATAGATTTCAAGGCTATTGAAAATGATAAGAATATAAAACTTCAATCTAATCAAAGGTTCATGTCCTTTCGTAAATGTAGTAAATTTGGACATCACTGATGCAAACTTTTGAACAGTAAACTAAATGATATGTTGTTTGCATAAATTTACGGCATCACTACCAAAAATTTACATAAAAAAACGATTGACTTAATTCAATGATGGAAAATAAGCTTTTTCGAACGCTAAACCTGTATTATCCTGCTGTGATGCACTGTTCTGAATTTACGAATGCACCCTCTCATAACAGCTGAAATGTCATTCTGTAATATACTGCATTGGTCTAAGAATCTGACAGACACACTCGTTTCTGTTTGTGCAATAGAAAATACTTCACCAAAATCCTCTTTCATCTTCGAGCCATCAAATGGACTCTCCTGGGGAGCTTGTAACAAATCACAAATATATTTATCAGAAGCCTCTATGAAAAGTTTTGCAGTGCAATAATCAATATTTTCATAGATTTCCGGTAGATCGCCAAGTATAGTGTCCAATGTTTCCCCGGTTTTCAGCTTTGACATTATTCAATAATATGACTCAAATGTCAAAGTTGCTATAAATACTTGGATATACAATGAACAGAAAATCAATTAATCTTACCAAGAGCCATGGTCGAAATCCGTAAGATTATTTGAAATGCCGATGGTTGGATTACTTTGCAATTTAGTGTTGGTCAAGTCTCATTAATATGAATAAATGCTTGTTGGCCGTTTTGGCCACTATAAATTGAGTATTAGTATTAACGACATCATTCGAATCTAGGATAACTCCTAGATATATTGTACTATCCAGAGAGACAGTGGAAATATAGGGAGTTTGTATTTTCTCCAGGATTATACAAGGACCGTTTTACCAGGATTTAATTGGATATTTTGTACTATCCAGAGAGACAGTGGAAATAGAGGGAGTTTGTATTTTCTCCTAGATTATACAATGACCGTTTTACCAGGATTTAATTGGACTTAGTTCACTGTCAGTGCTTCTAGCTCAAAGTGACCGCAATGATGGACCCATTCATTGGGAGATAATATCCAGATACTGCCATGGGGTTGATATCTCTAACCACATAAGCAGTTTCCAACTTTAATGAATTCGTTGCCAGATTCCATAAAACGATTCGCAATTCTAGAGATGGTGGTTGCCCACATGATACTTCGGGTTAAAACAATTATAGGTTCCCTATTATTGACTGGTAATTTACCTAAGTATGTTAAACAAACTCCTGAATCTCGGTTTGAAAATCAATTTTGATATCAGAAGTTAAAACCGTCATATATCAAACGATTGACTTTAATTTTGCTGGCTTTAATGCAATTAATTTCTAAGTTTGCTTTTTAAAAGTCTATTTTCATGCTAAATACACGGGGTTATTATAGAATCCAATCATTGTCGGAATCGGTTTTGAAAATTCTTTATCGATTAACAAAAAACAAAAATTACATTGGATATCATAAGTCAAACGTACCTTTTTTGTCGTTTTCAAAACGGATTCCTACAACGATTGGATTCTATGACAACCCCGACAAGCATTTTTCATGGTAAAATATTTGATTTTTGGAGCATTACATTTGTAATGTTTTATAATTCCCAATAAGTTTATATGAATTTTAATATATAAAGGCTAGATGATGCGATTATAAGAAGAAATAATCAAAGTACCTAGATTATTATAATTCTTCCCGGATATAAAAGCATAACCAGACGAGACTAAAATTCTTCCTACGAATACCGTAGCCGATGGAGTTTTGCAATCAGCCGATTGAAAGCTAAAATATGTATCTTGTCGTGTCCAATAACTAGCCGTTATCTGACCTATTCTCGAAGCTGATATTTTTTCGGATTGTATTTATTAGTTATTCTAAAATTATCCGCTTGAGAACCTATTCTACGGTTCTCATCGAATTACAATCACAAGTAGTTATCCTAAATAGTCTACTAGTCATTAACTGACCGAAAGAAGAAGTATTGATCTTGTCGGATTGTATTTATTATGTACTCTTATCTAAATAACCGTAGTTTGCCGATTGAGAGCTGAAGATATCTTTTCGTCGGATTCAAGATCCGAATAACTATTCGAAACATAGTCCCAGTAACATTGCTAGACAAAGTCCAATCATATCTAGAAGACACAATGCAGCACTGTGGTAAAGTAGATTTCAAAGCAAGCAAACAATTGAATACTCTTCACAGACTAAGCACACCCCATATGGAAATAACAAGTACATCACACATGATGGAAAAAACTGTTAGTTACAAGGTGTCTAAAAATCAAAAACGACTTTCGCAAATAATTCGAAAAATGTTCGTGTGTCACTCAGTTTGTGGCGGGAAGACCTTCATTCGCCCAGGTTCAAGAACGACTTCAACAAGAAATCATTTAACTTTATGCGAACGTTTCTTTTGGAAGCATTCGAGAAGGTATATCGATAACGTTTCAAAAAACCTTCACCAAACTATTCGAAAAACGATATGAACATGGAATAATTAACAAAATCGATCGAAATTTGTTTATTTCGATCGAATACAGTATTGCGGTTTTACCATTCGAAAAATTATCCAGAATTTTTCGATATGAACGAACAATAACTTTAGGAACATTTTTATTCAAGAATTATTCGTTCATGCGATGAATCGTAAATTTTCAAATGTTTGATCGGGTGGGAACATGTGACCATCGATATATCTACATAATTTTTTATGATCTTTTTCCGAATGTGTTTCTTCAATAAATAAAGCAATCTTAAAAGAAGTTACGCTCGGTAGTTCCTTATGAATGTTGTACATAAATACATATATATCGGAAACTAGAACAAAACTCAAACCATAAAATTACTCAAAATATTCACAAATACTAGTGTTGTTTTTGTTTTCACATAGTTTTTTTTACTAATATATTCTCACCACTTAAGTTTTTGACAACTGAGTTAGGAGAGTTTCCCATCTATGCAGAAATATACATACAATATATAGGTCAACAATAAAGTATTATCCCTTTCTTAGATGATTTTCATTTCGTAGATGATATTTAACATACATATTTTTTAAACGTAACACAAATTCAAAACAAAGTTAATAGAAATTGGAATTAGTATACAAAATTTCGTAAATATGGGACCTGTATAACCAGGCCAATAAACAAAAAACATTTACATGTTACATTAATGTAAGTTTACAACTAATTACGTCTAATATTTCACCGTTATCTTAGGAAACCAAAAATTTTCACACATTTTTAATTATTTTTCAATTTTTGTCATAAATTATGTCATTGGTATTGGTTTTTTGTTGTTGTTCGAGGTATTTAATAACAATAAAAATATACTAATAAATTTCTTACAAAATATGACATTTTTATGGCTTCCAGCTAATTTCTCAGTCATTCTTCTCTAAAAACACAAACATACTGGCTCGAACCATGATACTAAATACATAACTAATGTAATAATACATAATCATAAACCAAGCTTTTCTTCCCTATTTCTGTGTTTTTTTGAATGTATGTCTGTCTTTATGTCTGCTTGTCAGTCAAGTGTTTTGTATATTTTATTAACCCTACTTGATGTCAAGTCTGACTGTCTGTCTTTCTTTCTGTACGACGACTATCTGTTTGTCTGCCTATATGTATATCTGTCAAACGATGGATGGATGGATGCCTCATACTTAATAGCGGCAACTACTGCAACCACAAGCCAACCCAACCAACGAACTAAGTAATGTGTCTGTCATTTATGCAAATTTAACAAAAAAAAAAAAAACTAAACAAATAAATAAATCAATAGATACTCTTTCTTACAATATGACTTGAAACGACGATCAGTTAAAAACAAACAGCAACTGAAAAAAAATTACGGAGCGTTTTGATTAAAACACAACGCTGCCTATCAGTTTTTTACTTTTTTTCAGTTTTTTTTTTTAAACAGACAATAAAAGTGTTTATTTGTCTTTTTTCTCTCGTAAAGAAAAAAAAAAATAAATTAAAATGTCTTTAAAAGTTGTTATTTTTTTGAAACTTAATAATACACATGTGTAGTTTATTATTAAATATTTTGTTTAGTTTGTTTTTTATTTGTTTTGCAATAATTATATATTTACAAGTTTAAATCTTTTTAAATCCTAAAAATTAAAACAAACAAAAAATTGGGTATTTTATTTATCCAACTAAAACTGGTTCAGCATTTAGGTTTCCGTGTATTGGGTTGAAAACGTGGTGGAGCTAAATAAATATTTCAAATTTCAAATGAATTGAAATAATGATAGTGACATAACCGTTGTTATTAATAAATAGTATGGGTATTTATGTTAAACCTCTTTAATCCCCAATACTTTAACTAGTATCTTATAATCAAAACGAAGTTAACTTGATTTTTATTAATGGATTAATAATTAGTTTTGAAAAATTATGGTTTTTACTAATTTGTGATCATTGTTGATGAATTGTTCAATGGGTAAATGTATATATGTATGTATATTTCTCTAGACTATAGGAATAACTTAGAGTTAGATCAATATGTGGAACCTTTTTTGGTTTTACTAGTGTCTTTAACAAATCAATAGAGTCCGATCAATACCGGTTTTTTAGGCCGAAACCGAACTTAATATTCGGCCTTATCCAAAACAAACAGAAATTGTTCAAATGTCCTAAGAAAAATCCGGAATAATGTACAAAAAATAATTAAAAAATCTTTATTTTAGAGCATGTTTCAGAATCGCTTCTCATTTTGGACTCTATTCATCTTGTACCTTCATATTGAACAGAAATATGTTTCTGAGGGAACAGTTTTCCCGAAACAAGTGATAATTCAATCCAACCAAAATTATTTTTGTACCTGCGATAAGACTAAAAACAATTATAACTCAACTAGTCCTTTTATTGTTTCCTCGGATAGGAACATGTTCTACTCGCAGAGAAAAAATATAGTTGTGCATGTTTACAGTAACCATTTCCACATTTTTAAAATTATGGTCACAGTAACTATTTACATGATTGTGGTGACCATAATATGGTTAACTTACGATTCACATGATTGTATCAATCATATACTATAAACAGGTTCATGTTTGTGACAACCATTTTTATGATTAAGGTTTTACCATATTATGTTGCGCTCGGCTAATTGATATCATAATCTGAGAACAAGATATTATGGTATAAAGATTCATCATAAAATGGTTGTCACAAACCTATACTTGCTTACTGTAACCATATATATGATTGATACAATCATGTTAATCGTAAGTTAACCATATTATGGTCACCACAATCATGTAAATAGTTACTGTGACTAATATTGTTAAAAAAAACTTTTAAAAATGTGGAAATGGTTACTGTAAACATGCACAACTATATTTTTTTCTCTGCGTGTAATTATAATACTTTAGGGACTTTGTACAGCACTAGTACCACTGTTAGACCTATACACAACATTGAGCTAGGAGAGGGCCTTTTACACACTCTGTGATAGGTCACGGAGTTAACTTAAACTAATGTTTTTCCTAAGAATATTTACTCCCAATTTTACGTCGACTTGTTATTTCTTAACTTCTTTTTGTATGAAAACCGTCAGTATAGCTTCTAGTTAAAAAAATAACTAGACATTGTGAAAATGGGGTTAAGTGTATTTAAATTCCAACTCCAACAGACTCGGTCTAAGAAAAAGGTTTTCCAGTATGCCAGGCTCGGATTCAGGTCAACCATTTGGGGGGGAACAAATTAAAATCTGTTTTACATTTAGCTTTTTTTCCTTTTTTATATGAAAACTTTTCGGTTTTTGGGGGGGAATTTTACCACCCCCCTTTATCCGCGCGTCGTTTTGGCCGACATTTATTCAGTTTGTTTTGCAAAATGACCATGGATGAATATAGTGTTCAACAACACGTTGAAATGATAAAATTGTTTCATCAAAATAGGTATTCTGTTCGGGAACGTTGCCCATTTTTCAACAAAGTTGTCGAATTTGTAACGATACCAATCCACAACACATCCAAGAGAGTCAAATGCATCCCGAAAAAGTAACTGCTTGGTGTGGATTTTGGATATTATCGGTTCATATCGCCCAGACCTTCACCGGGGAGCGCTATTGGTCGTTAACTACCAACTTCGTTTGGCCTGAATTGCATGATGTGGACACCAACGACATGTCATTTTTTACAGGACGTCGCTATGTGGCCAAACAGCTCATGCTACATTGGACAGTCTGCACAAGCGATTTGTGGGCATGGTCATCTCACGTGGAGGTGATGTGAACTGGGGTTTTCTTAAGTCGCAGTTCTATGCGAATAAGCTACAAACCAAACCCATGCCATTGGTCAAATTCAGCTTGATTTATGCACCAGAGTCATCGAAAATTGGATATTTCGGATGCGCACAACCCAGCTAATCCGCTGCATTGGCATTGATAGGTCTTTCTAACGAATAAAAACATTCGATGGTATCTCGCACACACTTTGTTTTATTAAAACTTAAAGATAGGAAACACTTAATGAAAAACCCTTTATAATTGCTTGAACCCGCTAATGTTGCTATCATCATTGGAAGTTTGACGTAAAAGGTGATTTAGAAGAATAAGGAATATATGAGAAGAATGAACGAATAATTAATCTTAAACTTGTTTGATGAGATTTATAAACATTGAATGTATACTTATTTGTCATGCCACATTTGAGAATTCATTCTTTATAGAATTAATTCATGATTGAATCATTAAAGTTTTCTTTAATTCAGAAGCATTACACAATATTTTATCTCTTAACCATTCCATTAAAGAATTCATAACGAATTAATTCATAGGCTTAATTTATTTTGTCAAGTATAGACATGGGGTTAAGAACGATGAACAAACATTTAACATTAGATGGATTTGGGCGAATCCATTAATCTACTTTATTGTACTAGGTACGTTCAAAAATAAAGAAAGCGAATGCTACAAACGTTGAATAGATGCAAGAATGGATATGCCAAAATTTTAAAATAGTTTGTAATGCAATGAAAGACACAAAAATTTCTTTAACTGGTTCGCAATACAAGTTCCAAATATGACAATTTCGAACAAAATTAAAAAAGAAAAAAAAAAAAAAAAAAAAAAAACAGTGATGGAAAAACTAGCTTTAGAGCCTTTCATAAGAAGGTGTCTTAGTTATATATCGCTTCTGTATAACAAGTTCCGAGGGTGAAGTGAAAAAAAAACATAGATTAGAAAACTGATTCCAGAATTGTTCGTAAGAATTCCAACTTGTTCCGAACGCCAAACAATAATGAGAACTGGATATATCCATGCGTTTCAGAACTAGTTGTTGAACTAATACATGTTTTCCTGGATTCTTTTTAAAGAAAAAAATTTTATGAAAAAATACTTTAATTGCCAACATGATAAAAGCTTTCAAACTGACGATAATTGAGTTTTAATATTTATTACTCTTGCTTATTGTATTTGAATTAGTTTATAAAGATTTAAATTTCATATTATTTGGACAAGTCTCATGTAGGGTATACACAATGGGAGGCCATTTATTTGTTTCCTGAGTGGCCACTTTACATACTTAATGAAAACAAAAACTCCCCTAAAAACATTTCAAAAACATAATTTTGAACACACACTTGAAACAGAAACTTCCCATTATTGATATTTATTGAATCGCAAAGATGTTAAAGGAAATTAGTTTTTTTCTCAAGTGATTTTTTTTTTTTTTTTTTTGATTGAAGATACTGACAGATTTCATTTTCTAGCATTATCTCTTCATTTTATTTATTATCAATATTGTACTTCTACTCGATTGTTTTTTTATTTAAATGCTACGCACTTCTAAATATTGACAGATATACGTTTAAAAAATAAGTTATTTTTAACCTTTTTTTTTCCTACACCAGCAAAAAATCATTTATCAAATTGTAGATATTTCTTGTTTTTTGTTTTCTTCATTTTCATTGAGGTTTGAGATCATCAACAACCTCATCATCATTATTTTTACTATTAAAATTAAATATTTGACAGCTTGAAGCTAGAATAATTTAACAATTTTTTTTTTATTCTGTTTGTTTATGTTGATTAGAAATATGCCAAAAATACACTTGGAGAAAGAAGTGAATGTTTCTTTTTAATAGATGATTTCAATTTCTTTTTATAGAAAATCAAAATTTCAGTTTTGAATACATACCATTTTATAAACATTGTGAATATAAACAGGCTTTAAGCAGGATTTAAATTAATTCTCAAAAGTTTTTTTTCGATTAAATTGGTTGTAACATTTACTTATAATACCCCCTTTTAAATTACATAGTATATCGAATATTTAAAACAAAATTTATAATAATCTTTAGCTTCTTCTTCCTTTGCCTGCCCAACAATGTCTGCCTTGCATCAAAAATTAATGGACCATCATCATAATCATCATCAAGTGCAACAAACTGCCCCCTTGCAACAACTTAAAATTTCCAATAAACACAATTATATCAATGCAAATAATTTTAACCATCATTTAAATCTTATTAATATTAACAATAATCACAACAATTGTAATAATAATTATGCCACGCCCACTGCTTCATCAGTACTCAAGCAACGCAAGCAAAATTCTAGCGCAAATTGTTCTTCTACTACTACTACTACTTCAACTGCAATTCTATCACCATCAAAATTTCGCAAATGTCCTCTATCACCGCTTATAATCACCACAAATGCACCATTGTTTTCAACCACTTCATTGTCATCACCCTCACAGCAATTGGTGACTACAATGCAGCCGCAGCCACAGACACAGCACTTTGTCAAATTATCACCGGCCAGTCCTGTACTGGGTTTAACTCTTTCACCACTATCGCCAAATTCTTCTTCGACGTGCTCCTCGTCAGTGCATTTAGTGCGTACCACGAAAACCACACGTTTACGTGCCGCCGCACTGGGTGAGTCCTCTTAATTCACATACACTGAAAATAATTTTTTTTAAACAAAAACTTTGTTGGTTCCTATTCTAAAGCATAGAAATATTAATTTTTGTTACCCAACAACCCTTAATTAATATTGTTTTTTCTGGAAATTAAATTCCCTCCTGTTCCTGTCCCTACCTTTAATTTGTTTTTTTTTAGAGTGCATACACGATTTTGTACAGTGTAGTTTAGTTGCTAAATAAATCACATTTTAATTGCTCATAAAATTTTACTAATTATTGGTTTATTTTTAAATAAAACTTATTTTATTGGTTAAAAATGAGTTCGAAAATAATATTATATTTCGTCTGCTGTTTAATTTAACCTACCTGATTAATATTTGTAAATGTTTAACCAATAATATTCTAAAAAAAATACAAAGTAACAACTAATTTATATTAATTTATTTCAAAAATATGGCAAAAGCGTTGTTAATAATTATGTATAATGAGGAAAGAGAAGTTTTGCGTGTTGAAAATCGTTTTTTTAGGTCAACATCAATATTTAACATAATTTAATAAATTGTTGTTCTATTTGAAATTCTCTGTCAGCAGCCAAGTAATTTTTTAATAAATTTAATTGGTAGTTATTAATCTCACCACAATACACCACATAGTTAAATTGACACGTAAAAAACTTGTGTTTATTTCAATTCTTAGATCAAGAACCAAGAATAACTTCGGATTTTTGTACACCAACCAATTATTATTTCAAGCATTGCGAATAACACAGGTCAACAATAACCACTATATAGATTTGACCACTATAATATTAAATTGTATGGAGAGGTTTTTTTTAAATTTTAAGTAAAATTGTGAATTTTTTTAGACGTTTCTACACATAATTAATGATAAATTAAATACGGTTGGTCCAATATTATTAAAATAAACTTAGATTTTCATAAATAACCTTTAATCCCTTTATATAGTGCGCTTCAATCGGCTCAGTAGTTTCGGAGTTATAATAACAAATTTAAGCAAAAACTATATTTTTTACGTGAAAATATCCATTTTTTATTTTAAAAAAATCATGAAAAATCGAAAACGGCAGAAATTGTTCATATTTATTGTTTTATCGCAAAGCCACATGTAATATGAACAAAATGAGATATCGATCATTAAAATCGATGGATTATTTACGAATTTATTCACAATGAATTGAATTCGCTCATTTTCACAAAATTGTATGTGCTTACAAGCGTGTACTTTAAGTGGAAATTTTACATGTGATTTGTTATTGTAACAAAAACAAAATACATGAATTTTCTTCAGATCACTTACCAACTATTGTTACTTTAATGAACCCCTTGAAATTGTATCCCCAACTGATAATTTAGTTATGGCCGACATAAGGAGTGAGATCGAATAATTCTTAACTTCAATTTCCGTGCTCTGTTTTTGGCCTCTAAATTTTTAGCAGCGTTCCTGTCAGGAACTTTTTGAACCTTAGCTTTAACTTTTCGTACCAAATAGTCCGAGCACTGAGCTAACCGGGCTACTTTCCTACCGGATGTGTTGGGAGCTCATTTGAAAATGCTTTCCATGCTTTTTTTTTTTTGGCTTTAGACATTAAACATAATAACTGACATGTTTTACAAAGGTAACTTGATGAATTTTACGATATCACTCCTTAATAGTAAATTGGCTAAAATAGAAAAAATACCTCAGTACACATTTCTCGGAAAATATATCGCTAAGAAAACCAGAAAACATCCATCTCTCTCTGTTACAAACTGTCTGCTCCAACTAATCAGAAATATAGTAGATTCAAGTAATTTTCTTAAGGGGGACCTTGTATGGGGACTCGAACAAATGTTTCCCGATTTTTGCCATACCCTACAGTATAATATCAGAATACTTGGAACTAATTTGTGCAAAATTTTATCAGGATTGCCGCAGTATTCCGGGGGGACATTTGTATGGGGGCTAGGTGGAATTATGAACCGATATTAATCATTTTCAATACCAGCCTTATCAGCAGCCAACTAGCTAGTTGCGTGCTTTCAAAAGACAGACGTACGAAAATATTTACAACGTCTTAGAATCTTATGATGATTCAGAATTTATATACTAATAAGGGTTTGCGACAAATATTTGTATGTGTTACAAACGGAGTGACAAAAACAATATGGGGGTACACCCACTAAACTGAAATATTGCATAAAATATTGCATAAAAGATAAAAAGATTGAATGCCAAAAATCTAAAGCAATTAATAAATATCTGGAAAAGCACAACGCAAATCCATTGTCAAATTACTCATGGCAAAAAAATATCAGAACTCCGTTACAAAATTCAAGTTTTTTTAATATTTTCAAAAATGTATTTACCCCAAACATATCAATCTATACCAGCTTATATTTGTGAGATTCGAGAGATCGAAAATTAATTTAGACTCAAACAGATGACCTAACCTGGTATTAACAAAATCAATAACTAGATCATGGATAGCAATAAAAATAACAGTCTGAGTCTGACCGATACCGTGCTTTTCAGCCCGAAACTAAAACTGAACCTAATATTCGGGTAAAAAATCTTTATTCGGCTTAATCCGAAACAAAACCACTCTTTTCAAATGTACTATTAATTTCCCTGCAACAATTACTTTATATTTTGGACTCCATTAATCTTGTTTTATCATCATGGACAAGTGTTTTTTGAGAGAACGGTTTTCCTGGATGCTTTTACTATAAAATATGTATAAGTTTTTTGGATTTTATTTATTGTCTGCATAACTTATTTCTCCTTTAAAATTCTATAATCTATATTTTTTCTTTATAATTATGTAATATATCAAAGACATTTGACAAGATACTCATGAATAAGTTGCAGCTTTTAAGGAAATCAGCAGTATTGAACAAACTCATTACAAACCCGGGATAAATGTTGTTAGAAAGTCACGAGGTAGTCTAATATCAATGGCTGTTCAACACAAACTAAATGACGCAACTAAATTTTGACAGATGACAACTGACAGATGCCTGTTGACAGAAGCAGTGTTGCCCTTTCGGGAGCCGGGAAATTCAAAAAATCGCGGACTTATTGAACCACCCTCGTAATCTTTCAATGTTATTTTTAAATTCTTAATTATTTTGTTTTATTAGCCAACATTTATTTTTGCTAAAAATACCAAAGAACAAACAGTTGATGAAAAAATATAAACAAAAATTTTATATGAAAACACACAAAAAAAATCGATTATTCATTCCAGCACTGAGGAAGATTTAAGTGTCATGCAAATATATTATTTGAATAGACTTAGCCAACTAAAATGTTCATCTTCTTTTTCATAAACTACTAGAGTCTGACCAAATATTCGGTTTCGGATTAGGATAAAAATTGCTATAATACCCAGTATTCAGTCAAAATTTGGGCGAACAGCGAAACTTTTATAAACGAAAGTTAAAGATTATGAAATTTTAAAGGAGACAGAAGTTTTGAATATAATTAATAGAATTTTTATTGTAAAATGTCTAAGCATCCTGTAACAAATGTTCCCTTATGAAAATGTTTCAGTTCAAGATGTAAAAACAAGATTAATGGAGTCCACAATGTGAATTGAATGCTTTACAGTGGTATAGAAAAAAAAGTGGGAATCTATAGCTTCTAAACGACTAGTCCGGTTTGAAAGTTTCACCTACCAAAGACGCGGCCAAGGTAGGATCACAAACGAAGAAATAGGATCGTTTTAAAAATGTAACATACTCAAGGTATCCTACTTTGGGAACCCTTGGCCGCGCCCCTGGTAGACCCATGAGGACCAAACTTAAACTCGTTAACGCATCCTCTTTGCGCATTTGAAATTTCATTCAAACCGAACTAACCGTTTAGAAGTTACAGATTAATTTCCCTCTGTTATTTTCTATACCACTGTGTTCAGTAGGGCACCTAGAAATGATCTGAAACATGTTCTCAAATTAAAATAACCATTTTTTGGGGGTAAATTAAGAGTTACTTTGAAAAGATAGTAGGATCGTTCCGGCTTTAAGCTGGAAAACCCGGATTCGATAGGACTCTATAAATTACTCACTGTTTTGATAAAAAGGCTACGAAGTTTTAACTAGAACCTAAAAACATCAACGTTTTTTTAAGGTTAGATTAAATTTATTTTAAGATTAATTAATCTGATTATTAGTTGGCATTTGATGTCTAAGTCAAAAACTCGATCTAAGTAGACTAAACCCATTTTGGTTAGTTTCGGATTAGATTTCGGTCAGACTCTATCAATCTTATAATCGTCTGCAGCCGAAAACCGATTCTACACCATTTCCAATTGTATTTGAGAAGTTTCTAATTGTATTTCAGAATATTCCAATTGTATTTCAGAATTTTTTTATTCTGTTTCATAAACCTTTATTTGCATTTCAGAAACTTTCATTTGTATTTCAAAAATACAATTAGAATCTTCTGAAATACAATTGGAAATGGTGTAGTTTTACACTAACATTTAAATTTCAAGGGAAGACGATTTAAGGCCTACTATTTCTATTTGCTAAATATATTTTTATACTTTTTTTTTGGAATAAAATAATTAAATTTATTGAAAATATAAAATTGCAAAACAAACATCCGGATTACCATTAATTTTCAAAGAACAAAACCTCAAATTTGTTTAAACATAACCTTTAAAAAAATGAGTATATTCTTACTAAAATTGTTCTAACATTACTCAGTTTTAAAACTAAAATATTTATCTCAATTAATATTAAAAAATATCATAAATTGATAACATTAATCCTAAGTTCGCTTTTAAAATAAATTTTATAAATACGGGAAGCTTTGTAGCAGTTATGAAAAATATTAACAAAATGTGCCTAGTTAATGGATAGATAAACTAAGTTAATGGTTGAATTTAATATGAATTAATTTTTTAGTGAAAAACTCATTAAAAACAAAAATAATGCAAATTGGTTTGGCATAGGGGTGCCGTTATAATACACACATATTAGCCATTATAATGGTTATTAGTTCATATAATTTTAGTCCATGAAATGTTAATCTCTTACCCAGTTTACTACTTAACAATTATTTGACTAATTGTTTTCTAAAACACCTTATCAGTCTTATAACTCTAGCTTTTACTCCTATTCTTTCCTATTTCTTTCTTCCTCTATCCGCATAATTTTGTCTATTAATTTTTACTAAACATCTGTGCCTATTAAAACCTTGTAACACTAACCTCTGAATGTATGACTTATTTCCCTCCATTTGTTTTTTTTATTGCTTTCCCCCACAGACAAGAAAAAGGACGAAGAAAAACAACAGCAACGTTTTACCTCCCCAACATCACCTAAACCACAAACACATCACACACTACCCAATCGACGTACTTCTCCCTCCAGCACTTGTTCGGATAATCAGAAATTAACTAGTGGCTCTGAAGCAGAACATCAGAAAATGTCCTCGGCCAATAGTTCGCCTACACATCGTGGCAATAAGAAACTGGTACCCTCGGTTTCGGTCTCAATGAAACAGAATCTTAGTGAAACCCATTGCACCGCCTCCCGTTCGAATAGCCTACGCTCGAATGCCAATTCACCCAAATCTCCCAAACAGAAAATACAAAATAGCAATACAGAATGTACGGTTAAGATAACATCCTCGCCCAAGGCGAAAACTAAATCGTCTAGCAGCCCAAAAACCTCACCTCAGCATATCAATAACGATGATGAAATCGATGCTGATTTCTTGGAAATTAATGATTTGCCCATAAATCCATTGGAAAATGATGAGGGTAGTACGGCCACTAGGCCACGTTGTTCTACCATGTATACCGATTCGGATAAGTCGAAATCATCGTTGAGTAATGGCGCTCAAAATAATGAGAAACTTTTGGAATTGAGTCCGGTGCATAAAAGTAGAACTGTAAGTTAATATTTAGATTTTTTGGAAATTTTTGTAACTAATTTAAATTTATTGTTTCTCTGACTTGTTCGATACAGTCAAATAGATCTCCCAGACGAACTGAGGATCGTGATAAGTCTTCGAAACGTAAATCAAATTTAAATCGTTCGCAGAATGAAGAGGCAACACCAGATGGTGGTAAGTTGATTGGAATTTACGTGTATCTTAGATGAAATTTGGTAAAAAAAAAACAGCAAACTCAATTCGAATACAAAAATATTCGGAATTTTATGTTAAATACAATTTAATTTGAAAGTATTTCCTTTTAAATTGAATTACGGAGCAACAAACCACAATTTAAGTTTAGTTTTGCTTTCATAACTTAGATTTTCGGTCAATATTGAACTTTTTTATATAAAATATTTAGACCAAGAAAATGGTACACAAATTAGCGATTTAGAATCAAGGATATTCATATTTGAAAACAGAAGTTGCAAAATGTCCCTGTTCGATCCATAATTAGTCGTAGCTCCCGTATAATGCCCCCCTGCAGGAAATGTCAATAGTGAAACTGTACTGACTTACTATTGACACAGTCACCAGTACTAGTGACTTATTATACCCCAGATAATGCTATTTACTATATACATTTAACATGTGCGTGTCATTGGAAGTCTACTACTGACGATAGTACTATTGACTAGGTACTTCTTTTGGGACCATATGTAGACATTGGAACCACAGACTCACTAGTATATTTTAGTATTTCTAGTCTACACTTTTGGTACTTTTCTGAAGTAGATAATGAAACTGCATGTTTTGTTTGTTGACGTTGTATTAAAAAAAGGTACCAATTCATAACAATTGGATGAGTCGTCCTCAAATTTTTTTTTTTCCTGATTAAAGACAAATATAAAAATGTAGACGCTTCGTTGACAATGTGGCCAAAATAACTGGAGACACTTGTTTCCAGGTTTCCTTTAGGGTCACTTCTGAAAATCACTTTAACGAGCATAAATCTATTAAAAATGATGGTATCCAAATAGAATTCAACAAAAATAAGTTTAATATAGACATAAACCACACGACCTAATCTTATGGAAATCGGTGCACAATTGCTCTATGCTCCCATATGAGCCCACTTCCGAAAATCACTTTATCAAGAGCTAGACCGGCCATACATTCTTAATTGTTACATTAATTGTTGTTTGCGTATAGTTATTCCAGTTTTATTTTAATCGAATAAGAATTCATAATCGATTAATTTTTAAAATTTTCTCAATTATTCGAACGACTAACGAGTAAAACCTATTATTCTAATAATTCAATCAAATTTAATACCATAACATTTTTAATAATTTGGTGGTTATCAATGAATAAAAAATACAAAATTAATAATATATAGATGTAAATAGTAACAATAATAAGTATTTCAGTATTTTTTAAAAGCGTTTTTTACAAAAATTGATTATAGATTATAAATTATATCCATATTGTGTATTGTTAATTGGGTTATAATTCTAACTCTATTGCATATACATTAACCTTTCCTGGGTCTTAAGTAGTTGCAAGGTTTTAATTTTTGAGTTAGGTTTCAGTATGTTCGAATAATTATTATTTTTATAATATGGATCTAAATGTCGTTTAAATTTCACAAAAATCGTTTCAGCGATTTAAGTGTACTTGAGTGTACAGATGTTCTTGACTTTATCGATTACTAACTAACTCTTCGCTATTATTAATGCAGTGAGCTTTTGTGATCATGTGGGGTCTTTATTGATATTTAACAACAAGCAGTGATACCAGACATAACTCTTTCCAGTTACTAATCTTTTAACACTTTCTCAGTATGTATTTCGTGTCGGCTACTCAACAAGGAACAGCATTGCCTTCCTTTCGGAAAGATATATTCATTCCATTTACTGTTTTTTCAAAAGTAATGTTGAGGCTGCAAAGCTTTTGGTGAAGTCTGAGATGGTATACTCGATATTGAAGATATGATCTTCTTAAACTAGTTCAATATGAAATAGGGTTAATGATTGCACGCCTCAATTATGTAAAGCTATATTTACATTATCTCAGTTCTCATTTGAGTTAAACAACTGTGACGTAGAGGTTACATCAATTAATCAGCTGATTCTGAAAGGTTACTCAAAAGTAGAGCAACGGCAATTCTGACAATTTTATACCAGAATTAAGATTTTTTTGCATTCAACTCAGATGAGAACTCAAATAATGTAAAGTCGACTTAAGTTGGATTTATTCTGGCCATGCAAATTCATAGTATTCAATTATCGACGGAATCAATCAAGTGTATTGGTATTTTAAAACTACCTGGGAATTATTTCAATTCGAACTCCGGAATTAGCAAGTTTTGAGCCATATCTTCATATAACAACCGGTTATATGTAGGTTCTTCTTAAAAGTTACCTAGAATATTGATGGGGCGCATTTGTAAGCAATTCACTTAAGAACGAGTTATCGGATTATACAAGGACATATTTTAGTTGGAACAATTAAAAATAGCATTACCAATTAAGAGCTTTTCTCTCCAGATTGAGCGCTATTCAATAACTCAAAAATTAGAAATTTGTGTCAGGTGTGTTTAGCTTTGAAGTGTTTTGAATTAAATTTTGTCGACGCCAGAGCTGATACAAAACTGGGCGCATTTTAGCGTTCAATAATCTAGACGACTGATATGCAATTTCATATTTCGTGTCCTTTTTAAGGTCACTAGTCAAGGTTGTGAAACTTCAATGAAATAAAATCAGAGGAAAATATAGTTATCAATTAATTTTCAAAATATTTCTGGTACAAAAATGATGCTAATTCTAACAAAAGATCTCATTTGAAATCAATATTCAGCATTAGGAGGTGCTGCAGAGGTGCGTTTAGTTCAGAAATAGTTTGCATCTCTTATTGAAATCTTTTCTGTACGTCATATGTAGAGCCTATGTTACAGTCTTATCACGGTTCGGTTGGAGTTTTTTCGATCGAACACTACTGAAACTAAATTTTTTCGTAGTTAAGTTTTTTGTTTGGTGTGTAAAATTAAATAATTTTGCAAACTATATTTAAATATGTATACTAAGCTAAATATAGTTTAAAGGTCTTATTCATAAACAATATTTAAATTTTTAAAAGGTTTATAAAACAAACTTTGTATGGAAATATTGTTTTTTAAAGCTTTAATATAGTTTATAAGGAATCAATTTTAAGTTTATAAATAAGTAAACGTTATGTGTCCTTTTTTCATCTGATATTTTAAAATTTAAACTTTTTACAATTTTAATATTTAAATTCCCATTAAATATTTTGTAAAAAAGTTACACCAGGTAAAAATTTTAGAATTGTTGTCGGCTGATTGTTTTTTGAGGCAAAATCTCCAATTTGTTAGCTTTATGATAATATCGAGTTCCACTTACATTCGTGTTGTATATATGTGCATTGTCGGTCCCTGGTGGCTATGAGTGCCGACCACAGATTTAGGCGATAGAATTGTTAATACACAATCAATATTTTAATAGAATTGTTAATACACAATCAATATTTTAATATAATTGTTTACTCTTTTCATGCAAAACTTGATATTCTTAAACATTAAAAATTCTTATTTTTCATACTGAACAACCACAATATACCTCCGAATCTTTTTATAAGTACATAAACTATAACTTTTATTCCCTCTTAAACCCCACACTCTTTGAAATAAGTATGTATGGTCTACTCTTTTATTTTATCATCCATAATTAGCATGACATATCAACATTTAACTCTTATAGACAACAACTCCAAATCATTAAGTATTTAGTGGGTGTTTCATAAGAGATTCCACTTCACAAGCAAATTAAAATTTAAATGAATTTCGGTTTTGCTTGAGTGCTCGTGATTACTTAAGCATAAAAATGCAATTGAAGAATTCCAAAAGCACAAAAATCATGCACCTTTTTTTCTTTCTCTAACCAGCAAAATCTGCATAATTTCCAAACAACAAATTTAGTCTTAAGACACAAGCCCGTAGAAGAACTCTAACCATAGTTGGCCATTTTTTAAATGGAATATTTACAAATTCAAGCAATTGATATTAAAACTAAGTTAAAACATTTACATTTACAATCATTCACGTTGAAAAATACCAAAGATCATCATTTTGTAGTACTAACCCAGAAGATTTGTGTAAAATATGTTTGTTTTCAATGTGATTTTAAAGAGATTTTCAATGCACGTATGTTATGAGTTTTTTGTTAAAAATATTTAATAATTTTCTCTAGAAAAAAATATGTATATTTTATTAAACCGTTTTCTTTTTTTTATAGATGAATCTGCCATGCGTAGAAGACGTCGCCGTGAATTGGGCATGTCCCGTCCCTTGGTGCCCAATGATGATGCCTCTCTAAAGGCCTTGATTTCACCCCAAAAGACACGAGTGCCATCACCCACAAAACCAGCCATACGCAATGATTTATCTTATCACATGGAAATGGCCAGAAGAGGTTTAGATTTGGCCACTACTTCGGAGCGTCGTAGAGCTCAGACAGCCAGTCCGAAAAATGTTAAAGACAGTCCGTCCCCTAAATCCTCTAATCCACCTTCCAGAATTAGTAAACGTAGTGATACTGTGGCCATAGGTGAATTACGCAAGGAACGTTCCTCAGAGGTGAATCGCAAACTAAATGAACGTACCCGCACTGGTTTGGAAGAAATAATGAAAATTGTAGAAAATGTGAGTGATGGTTCAGCAAATTCGACAAATGCTATTACCGGTTTAACCCAGACCATGAATCGTTTGAGAGCCAGCCAAGAAAGAGAACGGGAAACCGAAGCAGAATCTCTTAATTTACCCTCCACTAAGGCTGAGGAGCAACGTAGACCATCACCCGTAAAACACGCCACATTTTTGCAAGAGGAATGTATTTACTATGAACCAGATCCTTTAGAACATATCGAAATGTCCAATGGCGAAGCAGAGCATTTAAAAGGTGGCATGTTGCGTTCTTTGCGTATGCTCAAGGCCAAAAGCATAGAGAGGGAAACTGCGGCATTTGAACCAGCCAAACTCTCGCCCATTTTAAGACGCAAAAGTACTGATTGTCCACCCATCTCACTAATGCAAGGTATCACGGCTTCTGCCACACCAAATCATATTGTATCGATTCTCAAGAAAAAGGATCATCTGTCGGCGGGCGAGTCAAGTTCTGCTTCTAGTAATGCCTCGCCTGTAACCTTTTCGTCCAGTGTCATGGATACTCCCTCGAAACATAAACGAGCTGGTATACTCAAAAAACGTTCATCTTTAGATGAATCTCGTTATTATTCACGCTCTCATTCTCCAGATGAACGCAGCATTTTGATCAAATCAGCTCGTCGCAATTCTCTCGAAGAAGTAGCTAATGGCAGTTCGTCGTCCTCCTCCGCTCAAGGAGCAGGTCATCATGGCATACTAAAGCAAAGCAGCTATGACAGCTCTAAAAGTGATGGCTGTCCTTCTGCCACCAGAGAACCTATGCAACCTCAAAGTATACTCAAGAAAAAAGACTCTACATCCACCCCCTCAGATGGAGGAGACCATGCTCCTAAACATGTATCGATCTCTCAAGCTGTGATTTTAGCAGCAGCCGAACTCTCAGCTGCTGTTGAAACTGGAGACAAATTTCCAACAGATGACAACTACACACCCAGTAATGAAGAATACGATATCAAACCCATACTCAAATTAGATTCTTTCGCGGGTGATGAGTCGGTTAAAACACCTAAACCGATTCTAAAGAAGAAATCTTCCGGCGACTCGGATGAATATGAAATAAAACCCATTCTAAAGACTTCACGTAAATCGAGTAGAGAAGAATTTGAATTCGGCCCCTACTCCGATAGCGAAAGCCAACAAGAACCTCAGGTTAGGCCCATACTTAAAACTGATTCGCCCTCTAAACGTCGCTCGTTGGGCGAACCCGACAGTAGTAGTATGAAGCAGGAGATTGAACAGCGTGAAACTCTATCACCCTTCCAACTCAAAAGACGTACACGTTCCCTGGAACGTCATGATCAAGCACCTGTGATCGATTTAGCTGCTGCTCTGAATGCAATTGCTACCTCACAAGATCTGCCCACTGAATTGGTTTCCTCATTGACCAACTCCACGGCCGGCTCAAATATATCAGTAGCTGAACGTATAAAATCTGTTGAAAAGTTCCTTGCCAATCAAAGTGGCGTACGATCATCACCTGGTGAAAATGTGTCTGCAAGTGCTGAGGCTGCTTCAGCTGTAAATACATCGTGGGAATCGCCACTGCAAAACGATCCGAATAGCTCAAGTAATACAGCGGGTGGTGTTAAAATTTTGAAACCCAGTGTCATAAGACGTGATCTCTATAAGGATAGATTTAAAACCCAGCCGATAACCAGTGATGAAAAGAATTTGTGAGTACATATTCTATTATTTAATTATTTTATTAAGTATTTTATGAAAAGTTGGCTCATATGAATATTTGCTTTGATAATAAGAGGCTAACACATATAATTCTCACTATAAAAAATGCGGAAATTGGGATTTTTGTTTATTTTTTTGGGAATTGCGAAATACGAAATAAATCGTATATTTTCCAGCTTTAGATTTGGTATCAAAAATGTACCGACGTAAAAAATTTAATTGTGTTGTGCCAACGAACAAACCTTTTATTGAATAGTGTAGCTGTGGTCTAAGGCTTTGTTTGGAGGGCGTTTCCCATTCAGATTGAAACAAGTTAAACTTGGATTCGTCGCTCCAGAGAACTCTATTCTACATAGTAACGTGGATCTTTTTTAAGCATTTCACTTCCAAACCGCAACCGCTTTTTAATATTTTTTTGACACGTGTGGTTTTTTTGAGCAATGCACCCACGGAATTCCGACTCTTGTGAGCGCCTTCTTATTGTCCTTGTGGATATTTCTACGTTGATTTATTTCGCGCGAAGTCAACAATGGATTTCTCCTACTGGCCCTACAAATAATTGTATCTTCTTCTGCAGAGGTCTTTCGTGCCCTAGGCTTGCTGGCTTGGGTTTTAAACTCCTTTAACTTATTATACAAGTGAATTGCACCAAATACCATTTTTTTTTTGGATCAAACTAACTTTTGTTTAATAGCCGACATGAACAGTTTTTCATACTGATAATACTGCACAATTAACTCCCTCATTTTTGGAGTACATGACTTGTTCTTGTTCAGTTTAGAAACTAAAACGTATCAAAATGATAACAGGTACTATGCTACTGATATCCCTGAATAGAAGGGATATATCAATTTTGATGGCAATATTTACGGGGCGCTGGACGTTAAGCAAACATGCGAATAGTCTGGGACTCCCTTTTAACGACCATTGTCGTAGCTGTAAGGATAGGGAAAAAGAGGAAACGATTTTTCACCTTCTCTGCGAATGCCTAGCCCTGAGTATCAAGAGGCATAAATTCACACATTGACCACCTTAGAGAGGTAGCCGGGTCTAAACTAAACGACCTACTGAGATATCTCACGGCTACAGGTTGGGTCTAGCAAACTCGACTTTATATATACTTTACGATGTACACAACATTACATCTGACGAGTGGTATGGACCCCCTTCGACTCTACGTTAACTACCACGTAAACCAACCAACCTACCTACCGGATGTGTTGGGAGCTCTTTTGAAAAGGCATTCATTTATTGGCTTTAGAAACATCATGTGGACCAGGTTTTCTATCAACGGACAAGTTCTCCCGATACTGTTTAATAATATTGGAATCAGCTGTTTGGGCAACTTTTTGTAGGACCAAGTTGCCCAAACAATTGCTCCCGGCCAAAGGCCGCCTATACAATATCAAAGTTATTACCCATAAATAATGAACCTATGAATTTTACGTGTCATTGGAAAGATTTTTTCATTTTCGACAACATTATACTGCTTATAATCCAAGTTTCTGTATATTTCTATATAATTTTTAAGTAATTAAGATGTGCACCCGGCCAAAGGTGGCCAATACATTGCAAAATGTTATTAACAGTAAAAACAAAGTAAAATTAAAACTGTGCTAAAAAAATACCTTAATATTTTTAATAATTTCTTACATATTTCTTATATATTATTGTGCAAAAAGAAAAATTTCACAAACTTAAATTATAATTTAATGACAGCTAACAATTGTTAACAAAGAAGGAATTTTAAAAGTTTAACGATAAAGGCGAATTCACAAATATAAGTCAACTGTTCTCGCGACGTCACCTTATTAGATTCGCCTTGTGGTGGTATTTAAAACTATATTTCGTGCAATGGGATTTTAGAACAAAGGGGTGAAGTATTAGGCAGGTCGACTTGTATCTTCATTTTCCTATATAATAAACTATTTCATATGCGAATTTTGTAAATATCGTTTAAAATCATATGTTGTGCCCGAACATATCACTGCTGTGATGTAATTGATATTGTGTTATGATTGGACATTCGTTTTACTGGCATAAATTTTTAAATGCATGAAAATTTGGGCAATAAGCATATTTCTGTTTATATAGACGGAAAATCGTCTAAACCCCAAAAAAATTTCCAACAAGTTTCAAACACAATTTTGGCGGTTTTTTGTTCCGTTTGGATATGTTGAAGTGATTGACATAAGAAATTACCGAAAACATTTGTTTTGTTTAAGACTCATAAATGTATAAATTTTCATATGATATATAACTGAACGAGTCCGATATCGTCTGCATCAGTCTGTTAAATTAAAGCAGAATGACAGCATCCGGTTTCTTGTTTATAAATTAAAGTTAAATATTAACTTAACAGTATCTATTATGAAATTACCATATAAAAATTGTAACAAAATCATTCTGCTATCTCAAATTGTAGAGTGTAAAAATAACTTTAACAAATAACATCGTTCAATAAATCTAACAGATGTTCAATATATCCGTATCATTAAATCATTTAATATGCATCATCTACAAGAAAACTCTACAATACATTATAAATAACTTTAAAAAAACAACAAAATAATTCTTAAAAAAAAAATCAACCAAATACACACAAAAATTATCCATACAAATCTTAAACAAGACAATTTTTTTTCACACTTTTGGCTTTTAGCCAAGAAAATTTATTTTACGTGTCTAGCTGCTGCTCATACATACAAGTCGTTGAGTCTTGTAATGCGCCAAAAAGGAAACAAATCTAGAAAATAAGACACACACAAAAAAATCCCATAAAAACGAATCTTTTAAATGCATTTTTAGTCTAGAAAATTTTTCAATTTAATGAAACAAACACAATATTTACTTAGATGCAGCAGTATTTATAAATAAACGTGCAGCATACAACATGTTCCAAAATTTCAATTTAAGCCAAAGAATTTCCCTGCAACACACACGTTTGAAAGTTGAAGCGTAAAGCAAAAGTATCTATGTGATATAGTAATATTTAAATAACAATATTTGGAATTTAAAATTGAATAGTGTAAAAAGAAAAGGGCCTAGAAATGAAAATGTGTAAAATAAATGGATGCATTTTTATATTTTAATTATCTTTTATAGAAGTATTTAGCTTGTTTTATGTTTGTTTCCAATTATATTTTAAAAGTTTATTGCCTTTTTGTGTTATGACGCCAATTTGATTTTAAAGATAAGAGTCTCTATGTTGTGTTCCCTATTATAGGGCATTTCTATTTATGGTTAAGAATGGTTGTGTATTTTTAAAATCTTTAATAGATTTATGGGATTTTGTATTTGAATAGAGTCAACTATTTTTCGTTTATGTTAATTTCAAGAGCTAAACCAATAAATGCTATATTTAAACAAACCGGAAGAATGTCATTGTGTGTTAATAAAAATTTATAATTAAATACATTTTTTTAAAAGAACAAAACATTTTTTTTCATTTGTTTTGAAAAGAAATATTTTAAAGGAAATTAATTAAAACAAGTAGATATATATACTAGACCGTACATCAAAAAAAATCCCCGTACACCCCCTAATATAATGTGAACTACAAGGTAGTTACGAAATTTTACATTTTTCGTTATATCTTTGCCATTTAAATTTGGTTAAAATTGTCTCCGATATATCAAAAATGCTGCATATTTAGACAAAAAATTTCAAATTGGAGAATTTAAAAGTTTTGTTCGTTAACATATCGCAATGAAATTTGTTTACATCTGTAAATTTGTATACCCTTCACCAAGGTTGTTTTTTAAGCCCGATAGCACAAAAAAAGTAAATTTTAATTTAAAAAAAATAATATTTTATTCGAAAGATCAATAAATGGCATTAACATTTGATTATGATTTCGGGCATATGGCCACCGTGGCTGTTCTAGACGTCAAATTTTGGGCATTGCTGGCTGTACGTCGTCGGTCCTTAAAGCCTAGTACTCTGTTCATATTTGCGAAAAATTATGGTTTTTTCATTCGAAAAATTTTATATGCAACGATTGATCAGCTGTTGGTTTTAATTTCGTGCGAAGGAAGTGCTGCTTATGTTATTTCGTGTGGAAAATTAGGGTTGCCAGATGTATTTCACATGTTTTTCACAATAAAAACAGAGTACTGCTTAATTATTTCGCATATATTTCATTCCAAATATTTTATATGTAGTTTGACAGCAATTCGCACGAAATTTTGAACAGAGTACTTAGCTTAAGGCGTCAATTGTTGCTGGTTTATCAGCTTAAACTAGTGTCTTCACGTGGCCCCACACGAAATAATCAAGAGATGTCAAATATCACAACATTGGAGGCAAATTGACAGGTCCTCTTCTCGAAATCAAGTTATCGCCAAAGTTTAATTTCAATAAATCGATGGTTGCGGTCGCCGTATGGCATGTACCTCATCCATATTTTCAAACAACGGCATCATTTATGAAGAAATATGGTCGGTTGATGCACGAAACGTTGCATTTTTCTCTATGCAATGGAGTCTCAAGGGTCTGTTCTGGATTGGTCTCACTCCATATGCGGCAATTTTGTTTATGGAGAAATCTGTTAAGCCAAAAATTAGCCCATCGCTGAACACAATTTTGCGAAAAAAAACAGTCGTCTATAAGTTGTGCGAATCGATGATTGATTTTCAATGTAAATTTGGATAATTTGGTAGTGTTGTTTAAGCGTCAATCTATTCATTATTATTTGCCAGAGTATACTGATCATAAATGTCAAAAAGTGAGCGCAGTATGAAACTTCATTTGAAAGTTAACCCTTTCGTAAGTTCCATCGGGCTTAAAAAACACATTTTATAAGTTTGATATTCCGTTAGAAATTTCCACATTTTTCATTATAAATTTTATATATTCGGAATCGTTATAGATAGCGGGTTGATATAGCCATGGCCGCGTACATTTTTTTCACCAAAAATTTTTTTCCCCAAATTTTTTTAACATTTTTTTTTGTCCAAATTTTTGTTCACCAAAAATTGTTTTTAATGTTAGATTCGAAGGTGGAAACAAATATACAATTTACGAAAATCAAATCGAGACTTCAAAATAAAAAAAAAAAAATTTTTTTTTTTTTTGGAATTTTGTCCATAAATAAAGTCCACATTTTCGTTCGGAATACCAGCTTTGCGATTTTAATACACATAAATTCAGAAGAGCGCAGTAACTCCATGTAGTTTTATGTTTTAAAATTAACCTTTCAAAAAAATATAAAAACATTATAGGTTCCTTAAGAAACGTATTTTCTAGGATACAAAGAGTTGTAGGGGGTTTTCAGCGAAAATTCAATATTTTTCAATATCCAATTAAAAATCGTAAATTTTTGAACTCCTGAATGATATTCGCAAGCTTTTAAAAATTTGTCATACTTTGAAATTCCACAGGCACGCTCCTAAGGATACTGCGTATACTCCTTTGCTACGCCTATGTGAAATTTCATGTCAATCAGATCAGCCAGTTATTTCCAAAATATTTTGATTCTGTCCCATTATCCCACACAAATAAAAGTATAGTTTAAACCTCCATATTACTGGTTTATATTTTATTTAAACCAGGAATAGGAGAGTCCACCCTTAGTTGATTCAAAATCTCTGAAGAAACCACTTCAATTACTTAATCCCTGTAAAAGTATAGTTTAAACCTCCATATTACTGGTTTATATTTTTTTTAAACCAGGAATAGGATAGTCCACCCTTAGTCGATTCACAATCTATGAAGAAACCACTTCAATTACTTGATCCCTGTGGTTTTCGTGTTGGTCACTACAGATTACACAAAAATCATTTTTGAATTCGGTTTGAATGACACCTTTCACACGAAACTTATTTATTAGTTGTTATTTAGGTATTTTTAAAACGATTTCGTGATCAAATTCCTCTCTGCAATATCAATGATTGATAGATCATCTTATTTTTCTGACCGAAATAAGAAAAAAAACCCTTTTGCAATATTTAGTTTTGCAGCTTGACATTGAAAATATGTTAATTTCGAACAAAAAAAACTAAAATTTTAATCAAAACAAGCAACTTAATTCAGCGAACTTTAACAATTGGTTTTGTATATAGTTCAAAATTAGCATACTTGTACCATCAACAAAGCGGAAATAAAACAAAAGAAATTTTTTGAACTTTTGAAAAAACACAAAACCTTTTTTTGCAAAACTATGAAATTATAAATAATAAAAAATATAATTATTTAAAATATATATATACTCCTATTTACGATTCAATACAAAATATTAAATAAAGTAAAAAATAGAAAAAACATTAGTAATAATACATATAAATGAATTGTTTAAATTCACTAACTGGAACACAACACATTTGTTTATTTATTATTATTTTAAATTTGTGTAAAAATAAAATATTTGTACTGGGTTTTATTGCACACATTTCACAAGTCGTAACTCCCCTTTGATGTGGCGGGTTTATAGGTTTTTTTCTTTCTTATTTTTAAATTATGAATTTATTTTGTTTAAATATTTAGTTATGAGTGGTATGAGTTTATAAAACAAATACTAGTTTTGTATTTAGTTTATGTTTTTCTGTGTTTTTTATTTTTTTGCTCTCTTCATTTTGTACATATGTTTATAGAAATTAATATAATAATAGTTTTTAAATTTTTTGTTTTGTCTTTTTTTTCTGTGACAATTTAACATTAAGAAGGCTTAGTAAACATTATGACCCTAAACGCTCAAGGCAAAATATTAGTTCAAAAGAAATTAACTGCAGCAGTGAGTGTTCATTAGAAGGGCCATCATGTAGAAGGTTCTTTCAATATATTTTGTTGCACTCATAAATTGATTGTTAATTTTTCTTGGAGAAATAACTAGACCTGGTGTTTTATTAAGAAGTGTTATTTTTATAAAAATAAGATTTAAAGAGACCAACAAATATTTCTAAAAAATGAGGGATTTACGATAGATGGTGTAGCTTTTGAACGTGGTTTTTGTTTTTAATAACTTGTATGTCATTTTGAAGGGTACATATCTATCATTTATTCTCACTTAGTTGTTGAACATTATACAAACAAGTAAGAGTGCTATATTCGGCTATGCCGAATCTTATATACCCTTCACTTTTGTTGTTGATGCATTCATTGCCCACTTTCAGCGTATAGCATGCTAAATATATCAAGAAAACTTTTAAAAATTTTACATTTAATTGCTGACGAACAGATTATATTGTAGAAGTTACACACGAAATGACGATCTGATATATACCCATCTCACGAAGGTGAAGGGTAAAAAATCAACAACGCCAAACGAAACGAAAGAAACCAACACACATCCAAACATACGTTCTGTTGCTTTTTTGTCAAAGCATGCAATAAATTGTCTTTTTTTATGAAATTTTCAGAGGTTGTTTTGGATTTTTGCTCATATCTCCGATATTTATGGACGGATTTAGCTGATTTTAAATAGGAAACTTCTCAAAAGCATGTCTGACAGAATTATTGAAGATTTGGATCCCGAAGACATCTGGGGTCTTCAGGAAATTGATTTCAACAGGCAGACAGATTTAATCGACTCCGCTATCTATAAGGATCCTTATATATACCCTTCTCACGAAAGTGAAGGGTATAAAAAAGTGAAGCTGAAGCACAACTATTGCTCACCGAAGTTTATGGTGTATGTCTTTCATTGGTTTCAACATGGTTTGTGCGGTTCAGAAGTGTTTATTTTGACACGGAACACAAATATCGCCTAGGCCAGCCAAGAATTGAAGGTATTACTCCATGAAGATTATTGTCAAACTCAACAAGAGCTTGCAAAGTCATTGGGAGCTATTCAATCAGCAATTTCAAAACGTTTGCAAACAGTAGGATTCATCCAAATGCAGGGAAAGACTTTGAAATATGATTTTGTATGTCTAAAATGCTGCTTGAACGCTATAAATGACGATAGTTTTTGCACCAAATCATTACTTGCGATGAAAAATGGATCAATTATTATAAAATGAAGCATTATAGATCGTATGTGAAGCCCGGCCAACCAGACGAATCGATACCAAAGCCAAATATCAGTGGCGTTATGGTAATTCTCTGTATTTGATGGGAGCAAAAGGGTCCTATCATGAGCTACTGAAATCTGACCAGACCATCACGGAACTGTAAGAATGCGAGCATTTGAAAAAAAAAACGCCCAGAATATGGCCAGATATGAAAACGTAGTATTCCACTACTTGTTAAAAGCTATTTAGAAAGAAGAGGTTGAGAAGTTTTGCCTCACCCACCTTCAAGTTCAGACCTTGCTCGTCCGAACACTATTTGTTTTGATCGATGCAGAACGCTCTCTCTAGGATACGCTTCACTTTAGAACAGAGTATCCGAAATTTAAAGTTCAGACCTTTCTCGTCCGAACACTATTTGTTTCGGTCGATGCAGAACACTCTCTCTCTGGGATACGCTTCACTTCAGAACAGAGTATCCGAAATTGGCTTGGTTCGTT
Organism: Calliphora vomitoria; assembly: GCA_942486065.2. NCBI lineage: Eukaryota > Metazoa > Arthropoda > Insecta > Diptera > Calliphoridae > Calliphora > Calliphora vomitoria. The sequence goes on along the minus strand of OW818031.2, from coordinate 58,383,965 downwards.
CTTGGCCTCAAAAGATTAGCAGTTCTTTTGGCGCGGAATTCATATGTTGCCAGAAAGATGGGAAAAAGTCATAGTCATGGCCAATACCTCTTAAAAAATTTTAAAAAATCCCGCATTTTTAAGTCATACACCTAATATAAAATCAATTGGGACGAACCACACAAAATTATTAAGCGTTTAAAAATGTTGCATGCCTGAGATGCCCTATGTTGTATCTCCACAGCGTCGTTCTTGAGGGGCCTCTTAAAATGTTTTGTATATGGTTTGAAGTCGAAAATGCTTTAAAAAAGAAATTCCTAGGATTAGCCATTGTTCTGCAGAATTTTTATTTTTTTGGTTCCTCTTGATGTTTGCGAAAATACCCCGTACCCGAATTACCGTATCGATTTTACATATCTAAAAGCATAAGCAGCAATACCCGTATTAGCAGGGCGGTTTCTGTAACTCAATCCGAAAACGAAAATGTTCGAATATGTGTGCTAAATGCATTGTAATTCGAAAAGAATTCCTTTCGAATCGAATTAGGGATTAACCCCCCTGATTATGACGGCAGATCCTGTAACTACAAAAATTTCTTATCTTCTCTAAATTCTGCCATTATCGATATATACCCAGAGATAAAGTATTGTTGTACATGGTCACCGCAATCAATTTAACATGATTACAATTTATTTAACACTATTATGGTCACTGTAATTGTTAATGTAGTTGCGGCAATTATGTTGAAATGATTGTGATGATCATGTACAGCTATATTTTTTGCTCTGTGTGTAGAGGTTCAGAAGGTTCGGTTATTAACAATGAGTGGTAGGGGTATATATAAGTTTGCCAATGAGATTTAGCGATGTTCGTCTGACTGAATACAATTTAAATCCAATTTATTATACTGTCGTAATATAACACCTATTATTGAATATCTCCTATAAGTCTACGCATTCATTCACATTCTTCTATGAAAATGTATGTATTTGTAATTTTTCCTTTGTATCTCTCTCACTGGTTCAATAATGCCTAATTAGTGCTTATTGGGGTAGTGGCACGAATAAATACCAGTATTGTTGCACTTGTTTTCAATAGTTAAAAACCGATACAAAAATAAAAGCAAAAAGACAAAGTTAAGTTACCTTGTATTGTTTTACGAATATCTATAGCTATTTATATGTTCGATTCAGTTGTCTTTACTCTCGTTGTATATATTTGGGGTATTTGGGTTTTTTTTTTATATTTTTTGTTTGTTTTTAATTTAACATTTTGAATTTGTATTTTTTTATTTTGCTTAACGAGTATGATACAAAATGTTAACAATCATGTTAACATGTAAAATTCACAATCATCATACGTTTAGATTGGCTGACTGTGTTGTTATTGTTTTCGCAATTTATTGTTCAGTTGTTGTACAAAGTTTGTTGTGGGAGGCCGCTTAAAAAAGGTTGCAAAAACGTAATAAGAAAAGTCCAAAGAATACCAAGTAAAAACCTATAAATCGCAACATGTATTCAGCGTATTTTAGAAAACGGTAAAAAAAAAATATTTGGAAATAATTGTTATTTGTTTAGATTTTCATTAAAAGGTGTTAAAAGTGTTGTCAGAAATTATAAAGAGGATGTTCAAATTAATTTTGGAAACACACAACATACAGGGTGGTTCAATTACAAGTTTGTTTTTAAAAATTTAATAAAATGAAAATGAAAAACCAAATTATTTATGGAACAAGATTACACGATTACCGAACATAGTGCACAAAAGATCGATTGTTTGATGAAGTTGAAACCGTAGATTATCCAAGTTTATAACTTTCCTATCAGTCCATAAAATGGTCGTAATCATGGCTCTGTAGCGCTCGCTATTGACCGAAATGGCATTTCCAGCAGTTGCAAGCTTTCGACCACAGCAGCCACATTCTCGTCGGTACGCACCGTATCTCACGCACTTTTTGCACAAACTTGCGTACAGCACTCGCGGCGGGTCCTTTCAAAACATTTGTTCAACACAGCTGGAAATCTATATATCTATATAAATATATAAATGTCTTTGTAAGTTTGTTTGTTTAGCGCCTAACCGCTGAACCGATTTTATTGAAATTTGGAACGTAGATAGATCCTTACTTGGAAGCGTCAATAGGCTATAACTATTTTCAATACTTTTACCAGGAAGGGATAAACAGGGGGAACAACTGGAAAAATTGGTACCTTTAGTTCTTAAACAATATTTACTAAACGGCAGAACCGATTTTTACTACGACAAGGGTAGCGAAGCGCACCGGGTCAAGCTAGTTAGGAAATAAATTTGCAATATTTCCCAACGTTGTTCAAGCGTAAAGCCAGTCATTTTGATCCGTGGAGGTATGATACTGCCTGATATTCAATATTTCGAATAAAGAAATCTATAAGTGTCCAAATAACATATGATTTATTTGGACCACCCTGTATATATCGTTAGTGTAAATGCAAAACATACAGAAATATACGCAGAGCAGAAACTAGAAAAAAAAACTCAAACAAAAAATTATTAAAAAATTCAACATACGATTGTTGTTTTTGTTTTCACATAGTTTCTCTCTAATACATTCTCACCACTTAGGTTTTTGACAACTGAATTAGGTCTTTGACAGGAGAGTTTCCGATCTATGTGTATTTATCTTTTTTTTTAGATTTCAAAAATATTTAATACAAATAATTTTATAAAGTTTGTTTGTGTCTCATATAATATTTGTTAAAAGTAACTTATCAAGTTTGCATACTAAGCTAACGATATATAATAAACTTCTAATAAAATTACTACCTGTACATTGACACTTACATTCTTTACTTTAACGTGGTGATTAGAGTGTCCAAAAAACCGGCAAATTCAAAAAACCGGTTTCCGGTTTAAACGAAAACAGTGTTTTATAAAAAAACCGGTTTCGGTTTTCTCATTCTAAAAAAACCGGGTTCGGTTTTGTCATTCTAAAAACCGGTTAACCGGTTTTTTCTAAAAAATAAATGAATATTTTTAAAAATGTTATCAAAATATTTTTAAGTTATATGTTCAAATAAACTTTACAAAGTATTTCGTTAAAACCGGTTAACCGCCTTAAAAAAACCGGTTTGTCAAAAAACCGAAAAGTTAAAGAAAACCGAAACCGGTCGGTTTTACAAAGATGAAAAAACCGGTTGACCGGTTTTCGGTTTAGGTTTTGGATACTCTAGTGGTGATATCATTACAAATTGGTATTTAAAGAAGTTGATGTCAGAAAAAAAAATAGTTCAATGTAAGATCTTAAAAACTCACTGATCGTAAGGTCTTACAGAAGTCGTTGTTAGTAATTCGAGAGATTTCCTCGTAAATTTTGGCAATTTTCGTATTGAATTTCAGCATTATGTAAGAGTGACACTAACTGTCTGTTTCTCTAAATGCGAACGAACATTTTCTTTCGTATTTTATATTGAAAACAACAAAAAAAAATTAAATTTATTTGTTGTTTTCAATTTAAAATACGAAAGAAAACGTTCGTTCGCATTTCGAGAAACAGACAGTAATATTTCTGTGAAATCAGTTGCTGATCTGGAAGCTACTCAATATTATTATCCAGGTTTTGGAAAAGCTCTACCATACTTCGGACTTCCAGAATCAGATAACACCAACCAGCCACCCTTAAAAAAGGCAACGGACGCTGGACGGTGCGGTTAATCGAGCATTGAATATAGTCCCTCGATACACTAAACTTCGCTATTTGCAACAAAACCAAAACCCTTGGTCCTACATAAAGTTGGCTAAATAAGAAGGAATGATGTTTCTAAAGCCAATAAATAGAAAGCACTTTCAAAAGAGCTCCCATCACATCCGGTAGGAAAGCAGCCCGGTTAGCATAGTAATCGGACTATTTGGTACGAAAAGTTAAAGCCAATGTATGTTTAAAAACATACAAGGCTCAAAAAGTTCCTGACAGGAACTCAGCTAAAAATTTAGAGGCCAAAGACAGAGTACAGAAATTGAAGTAAAATTTTATAAAAAAAACTATATATACTCTATAAATACCGACATTTACGTCCAGGAATGTTTACAAAAGAGGTTGGCTCCATTCATAAGGCTTCTTAATTTGTTCACTTATTTTTGGCCTGATTTGGCATCCTGTCACTATGATAAGACAGGTCTTGTGTGGTACAAGAACAATAATGTGGTATTTGTACCAAAAGAGGCAAATCCTCAAAACTGCCTGGAGCTAAGGCCAGTGGAGAGATAATATACTCTTGTTAAAAGAGAATTGAAGAGCACAAAAATGGTGGCCAAAATTGTGGTAGATTTTAAACGGAGATGGACTTAGTGACAGAAAGCTCTATAAAAACCTTAATGGAAGAGTGTTTACTATTTCAATTGTTGTGTCCTCTCAAAGCCGCTCCTTAGGCGACAGCGTAGTCCATCATCAAAACATAAAATCGAACACTCCTCTGCTATGTATATGTAAAATTGCAGATCAATCGAATCAGTCAGTTATAAATGACAGATTTTTTTCAAAAATATTTTGATTCTGCCCATTGTGTAATGTTTAATACATTGCTTTAAAATGTACTTCTTTTTCGCTTCTTTAGCTTTATTCTAGTACAATTTTCAATTGTTTTCTTTTTGTTTCAGTTCCACTTTGTACCAATTGTTAAATACAAATATTTCTGTAATTTTCCAAGCAAACATACACAAAATAGTTGTTTAAAAATACTCTAGATAAATTGGTCAAAACAAAGAAATAGAAGAAAAACAAAAAAGAAATGAAGAAAAACCAAAATAAAACGATCATTTGTATATATATCCATTAAAAAAAAAAATTACATTTATTCCCTAAAAACTGAAAATTGTGTTAATTCGAGAGTATTTTACTACACAAAGAGTTTGAATATAAATTGAAAACAAAAACGCGCGCAGCTTTTTTACTCTCGCTCTTCATCATACTACTTACTAACTGATCTCATTGTGAGAGTCTAAATATGTGTGTGTGTGTGTTTTTAGTTTTGAATGAAACAAAATTTCGAAATATCCACTATAAGTTTTTAAATTTTGTTTCTTGAGTTGGTAAACATTAAAACAATTTTTGCATTTTCAGTTGGTAACGGTCGTCATTTGAATTTTCACGCTTTTTTTTCTTGGTGTTCGTTTGAATTTCTCGTTAAAAATATATAAATCGCGTCATTTTTAACACAAGTGACGGTAAAAAAAGATCGTTTATTTGATAAAATAAAATAGTTATAAAATAACTAATATTTTTCTTAACGCTTTTTGTTGTTTTGTGGAATCTTTATTGGTGCCTTTTAGTTATTTGATAAATTTATATAAGAAATACAAATATAAAATTTACTATATGTGCATATATAAGAAAATAGTTGATAAAATTATGTACATAGTTTTATTTTATGTCGACAAATATAAAGTTATCAATTTGTTTTAATAACTATTGCTATTTCAACGCTGTTTAGGAAGAGCCAAATAAAGAAACGAACGGACGGACAGACGTACGGTTTCCTTCTAAACAAGTGCGGTTTCTTATTTTTAAATAAATTTTTTAATTACTCACAATGTGTTTAACGATTTGTTGGCATAATTAGTCTATAAAAAGTGTTAGCAAATTACAAAATCTTTTAAACAAAAATATACAAAGATTTTCTTATGGCCTTTTAAAATTTGTTTCGAATCCAAAATATAAAAAAAAAAAAAATCCCATTTAAAAATAGCTTTCATCTCAAGCAAAATAAATTCAAATTTAACAAAAATTAAACATATGTATAAATATAAATAGAGGAGAAAAAAATTCATTGTGGCAAAAAAAAAAAAGTATCTAAAAATATTGTGCAAAAATCTTAAAAGAGTGTTAATATAATAATTTTCCAGAGAGTTGAAATGTGTCAATGTATTTCATAAAATAATACAAAAAAAAAAAAAAAATAAATAAAAAATTTGCAAGTGTTGAAAGAACACAAAGTAAAAAAAAAATAAAAATTAAGTGAAATTAAATAAAATTTTGTGTGACCTCCTCTTTTCAATTATATTCTATATGAGCCAACAGAATTAAAAAAAAAAATTATTACCGTTTAAACAAAGTTGTTAAACCCATTAAAAAAAATAAAAATTTTAAAAAGAATTATTACTCTTTGTAGCTTTAAAAACAACGTGTCTTCTGTCAATGACACTTTGCCTAGTGGTTCTGCTTTCAAACCGGCTCAATCGTTAGAAGGTCTTGGTTTTGCTCACTTATCCTCACACGGCAACCAGTCGCCCAACGCTCCTCCGTCAGCATTTACTTTAACGCGTTCATTTACCCAACCGCTCTCAAGTTCTATTAATTCGCCCCCCCAATCGTCCTCTTCGTTTAAGGCGGGCATACCAGTTCCTTTGCCGCGTAAATCGCCAGGCCGTTCTAGTCTGCTTTGTTCGCAAGACACCGCCAATTTAACTTTATCGTTTACCGGCGATTCGGGTTTATCGTGTAATAGCAATAGTGAACGTATATTCGAAATGTCTAGTCTTGAGCAAGATGTTGATATGGCTGAAAATCAAGAGCCTAAAACACCCTTAAATAAAGACTCCTCGGAATCTTCGACTTCGTCGGGTGGCGTGGTGCGTACGAATAGTGTGAGAGCCAGAGCAAATATGTTCCAGCAAATGCAAGAGAAGACGAGTAATGGCGCGGCCTTGAATCGGGAGGAACGTACATCACCGAAAAGAGGTAAGTGTGAGAGTAGTAATAAGTTGTTGTTTAGGATATAAAGAAATTCTTGGTATTAAAATTGAGCAAAAAAAAAAAATGTAGACTGTATTGAAGAACTAAGTTCTTAATTTATACTAAACTAGTTGGCCGCCCCGGCTTCGCTCGGTAGCTATTTACTAATGTTAGTTCTTCAAGTTTCTCCAAAAAATGTCTCTTATAAGGAAACATGAGAAGTGAAAAGGAGGCAATATATTAAAAATTTAAATTTCCGAATTTTAAAATTTTTTTCGTTACAAACCATCTCCTGAAAACCATCTTCGAATCGAATAAAAAATCAGCCGTTCTCACATGATGCCATTACATATATGGACCATTTCATTTTTATATATGTATATAGAGGTTGAAATTAATATTAGTACTTCCGATATCCTATCGGATGAATTATGATGGTATAACAACTTTTTCTTAAAGATTTAAAGAGATTGTTGGTACTAAAACTGAGCCGAAAAAATTAAAACTGTATTGAAGAACTAAGATCTTAATTTATACCAAATTTGCTTTTTATTAATGAATCCCTAGAGGTTGAAATTAATATTGGTACTTCTGATAGCCTATCGATTGAATTATGATGGTATAACAATACTGGGGCGAACAACACAGCACAACACGACGCATTTGTCAGCAAAAACTCATCGAATTGAAATAAATTTAAGGAATATTTCCTAAATCTGTTTAAAAATATTTTTGATATCAAGTATATGCTGTGAATAGTGTTTCAAATCGGGCATTCAATACCGGCCAAAAATACTCTTAATTGTGAACGCCATTGGCCGCAACACATTTAATTAAGGAAATAACTGGTTCAATCACATCTCCGGCATGAAATCGATGCCATATGTCACTTCTAGTACTTATATGCAATGAAGTCTCCTGAAGCTCAAGTGGCCATTAAGCCGAAAATAAACTTATTAGCTAGATAATTATTGGATGAAATTAAGGATTTTATATTTTCAGAGCCCAATCGGAGTAGTTTTCGGTGATAATTATTCGATGAAATTAAGGATTTTATTTTTTCTCAATCGGAGCAGTTTTCGGTGATTCATATGATCACAAGTTTCAGTTATTGAATTTATTTGAAAATGTTGTAAAGTTGTCTGTTGTAACAGCAGTTGTTGCTGAGTCGAAGCCCTTGGCCCAGTGAAATCATTTCATTCCGGCGGATGTCGTGAGAATCTTTTAAAAGTGTAGATTTTATATGAAATTTTTGACTGACACATTCCCCATTCATTTGAATGGCGTGGAATTATTGGGAATTGAAAAGGCAGATGTCTATAATGGAACGATTTTTATAGAATTTGACAATTTTGTTTTTCATAATCAATTTAAATTTTATCACTTTACCATTTCATTAAGGAATTCAATGCTAATCAATTCATAGACTTACTTCCTTAGTACTTCAAACATTTTTAATTTATTCTTTAAAGAATTAATTTATTATTGAATCATTCAAGTTTTCTTTAATTCAAATCTATGTATTACAAAACATTTTTAATAAAATTTATTGTTTTATTATTCAATTTAACCTTTCAAATGTAGAATGAATTTTGTTATGAATTAATTCCGTCATCAACAATGAATGAATGGATTAACGATAAATCCTCACAGAATTTAATCGAGTGATTTATGTTTTAATAAAACACATTTAAATAAACAACATGTTGTTGAAGAAGATAGTTTTGAACACCAAAAATTAATCTAAACTGTTAAAATAGCTTCACAATTAACCCTTGCTTCAATTTTAAAACAATTTTGACAAGGTTTTTTTAATAATTTTTTTTTAGTGTTTTAAACTGACTTGTCCTGAAGTTAATCATAATACCAGCATATTACAAATATTTATTCAAGTTATTAGAAATTCCGACCAATGTGTGTGACCACTTGTGTAACATATCCAAACATATTTCAAATTTTTAAAACATTTCTTTAGGATTTATTGAGTATATAAAGGGTTTTCCAACAAGAGGTGTTATTTTGGTTTTCGATAGCCTCCCGAATTCTTTCTTTGTTGGCGTAGACCTTATCTCTCACGTGGCCCCAAAGAAAGAAGTCACAAGGTGTTAAATCACAAGATTTCGGTGGCCAATTGTGATCACCTCTTCGAGAGATAACACGGTCCGGAAACTGTTCCCGTAAAAGAGTAATGGTTTCGTTGCTTGTGTGGCTCGTAGCCCTGTCTTGTTGAAAGTAAACGTTGTCCAGATCAATATCATCCAACTCCGACCATAAGATACGGTTTAATGACGTTTGTGAAATACCCAATTCCAAAGAACGACGAGGAATGGCCAAACCTGGGTTTTCTTCAACACTTTGGACTACAGCAGCAATATTCTCAGTTGTTCTTGAACGACATGCACGGGTTTTATTCTTCACATCACTAACTTGTCCCAACAGCTCGAATTTTTCCACCAATTTCTGTATTGCGGTCCGACAAGGTGCTTCACGACGATCCCAAAAATGCTTTAGTTTTGCGAACTGTGACTGCAAGATATTCACCATTTTTGTAGTGAATTTTAATAATTTCAATGCGTTGTTGAAGCGTGTATCGTTCCATTTTTAGTAATGGCGTAGTTTCTACTTGTCAAATGTCAAAGAATAAAAGCTTCAAAAGTGACAGCTACCGAAATACCGGGTGATTCAAAATAACACCTCTTGTTGGAAAACCCTTTATAAGGGAATATAAATAGAAGAATTCGATTCGGGAAAAACTCATTTTTATAGTCTTAACCATGAAAGGTAAGGGTATATGAAGCTGTCAGTGCAAAAGTGGTGTAACCCCAAACTATTTGCTGGTATATTCAACTTACACCACATTACTTTGACGAGTTTGCTCATATTCGTTTTGGATAGAGCTTAATAGTCGATCGCACTGTCAGCTTTAATGGAAATCTTCGAATCAACATATTCACTATTGAGAAATAAATTGTATACACTTCTTTAACTGAACATTTTTTAAGCAAAATATGTTACCAACATTTTTTTCCAAAAATTGTCTTCAATATTTATCTTAAATAAACCTTTGCCGAAAAGTATATAAGATTCGGCACAGCTGAATATAGTACTGTTTCCTATTTATCCGCAAATGGCATTTCCAAATTTCAAAGCCGATCCGGCACATTTTAATGATATCCGATCAAGGTAATATTTTGCAAAACAGTTTGTTAAATCTAAAACCTGTTCATATTTAATCTATCTATATTAAAAGCTAAAACGGAACTAATTCCATTCTTTGTTATTTGACATGACGTCAGAGAAATTTATATCTTATTTAACAATAAATTCTTTAAACTATCCCCCTTTTTACACCCAGTGTTCTATATATAACAACATCGATTTCGAATCTAAATCTATGTATTTTACATTGCAAATTTCACAGCAATTACAATAAATGACAGATACTCTCGCGCAACGGTTGCAAAATCAAACAAACGCTCTCCTAATTACATTGTGCAAATACCATGATGCATAAATGAGCCCTAAATGACAACAAAAAAACGCAAGAAATGTTCTTGCAACAAATTCAACCAAGCATAAATTTGTTTATTTTTCTAACATAATTTTATTGTTTTTAATGTTTTTGTTAAGAACAATTAATGACAGCCACTAAAAGATACAAAACGTAGTTAAACAAAGAAAAGTAAGAAGTTAGTTTTATGAAATTGTCATGTTGACGAGTTTGTTTTGTTTATGAGTTAATAACCTGAAAAATATATGTCACCCTTCACATAAGCAACTTGTAATTATTTGGTTAAAACAAAAACAAAGTAAAATCATAATAAAAATAATAGTGACTGACAATTACCTACTAAATAAACATTAAGATATAACTACATATATACATGTTTTGTATCTGAATATGAATCTTTATGGATGTGGTAATTTGCTTTAACTTTAAATCTTCTGTAGCAAAGACCATAAACAGTATAAATAATAAATAGAAGAGCTGTTTACGGTTAATTTTACTTAAAAAAGAAATTTGAAGAAATTACTCAGAATTATTGTTGTATATTTCATAAAATTATTAACCACATAAACAAAGTGTCATAATTTTGAATAAATTTGTAACACATCCATTCATTTTTGTTTAACCTTGTAACAGAAACATTCAATTTACAAACGATATAATTTATTTTTAATTTCAACCACGTTTATTGCCTTAAAATATATTTTCAATAGATAAGGGACCGAACACATTGTTTTTAAATCCCCTCCTCTACATTTTGTAATCTAATCTAAACATTTTCTTTGCGTTTGTTTTTTGGTCTATAATTTCATTTAACAATAAAACTCTTGCATATTTCTCAATTTAAATAAAAGGTATAATTTAAAACAATTTGGAATACAGGGTGATATGAAATGAAATGAATATAATTTTAAATACTTCAAAACCACTGTACTCTATTTTTTATAAATATTGCCGTTTATTATGTTATATACTGTGGTCAAGATTCTAAAATAAAAATTATTTAATAATCTTAAACATATTTTGATTTTCGAAAGCCACAAATAACTTGCACATATTTTTGATATACATAGTCAACTAATGTTTTGTGGTAAAACTTTTATAATAAAAATAAACAACACGCTTAGAAATGAAATCATATCGCAATAAAATAATTAGAAGGAATTCAACATTTCTCAATGTATCCTTTTAAAACTCTACTTTTATATCCTTCATCAAGAGTGGTAAAGTTCTATTTAATTTTTCCAATTCAGTTTGTAATTTCCACATTTTTCATTTACCCCATAAAGTATATTGAGGATTTCATGTCAAGTGAAACAAATTTCATCGCGATCGGAAGACATCGATTTCAAAAGTTGGTTCACTTGACATAGCGGAGTCGATATAGCCATGTCCGAAGCCTCCAAATAACTTACCGCAAGGGTCTAACTCTCAAGGGGTCTGCTACCTATAAATACCTATAAACATGCTATCTTTGTCCCAAATTCCCAGATAGGCCGAATACGACTTGCATCAATATATCGAGTTCAGTGCTGGTTCGGTTGCTATTTAAAATCGGCACGATTTTTTAACCCGAATTTGTTTTTCTTCCACATTTTTTCACCAACAATTTTTTTATCTTACTTGTCTTTAGTAAATTTCATGACTAACTTCAATATAGTTTGGGTCATTTGACAGTTATATGTGTTATTTGTAATCCAATGAGAGATCAATTATTTAATTTACACATTACATTAGTTTCCCTAAGCATTTGCCATTTCTTATAATTCTGTTTAGGAATTATATCCAAAAGAAGTTATATTTAACCGAGTTAATTGCCACATAGAGTTCCTTTTGTTATAAGAAACCAAATCTGTTTTAAATTGTTGTTTTCATTTCATTTTAGAGACAAGCAATTAACCTTACTACAAATCACATATCACTGGGTCTTTCGACATTTGACTATCCCTTATTAAACCAAGGTGTAGCCATTTTGAACTAGAACTGAACTAGAATTGAACTAGAACTGAACTAGAACTGAACTAGAACTGAACTAGAACTGAACTAGAACTGAACTAGAACTGAACTAGAACTGAACTAGAACTGAACTAGAACTGAACTAGAACTGAACTAGAACTGAACTAGAACTGAACTAGAACTGAACTAGAACTGAACTAGAACTGAACTAGAACTGAACTAGAACTGAACTAGAACTGAACTAGAACTGAACTAGAACTGAACTAGAACTGAACTAGAACTGAACTAGAACTGAACTAGAACTGAACTAGAACTGAACTAGAACTGAACTAGAACTGAACTAGAACTGAACTAGAACTGAACTAGAACTGAACTAGAACTGAACTAGAACTGAACTAGAACTGAACTTTTAGAGCCATAAAAACAAAAATCGGTTGCTAAATATACGAGTTTTTAAAAGTAAAAAATAATTTCAATAAAAATATTTACATAAGAAATAGTACTTATTTTTAGATGACGCGACTGTCACCCAGTTGAGGAACTAAAAAGTTATGACGGATTAATTATAGCAATGAATATACCACCCAATTGCACTGCGCTTATTCAACCGTTAGATCAAAACGTTATCAACTTGGTCAAATTAAATTATAAGGGAACAAATTTGGAGCTCATACTAAAAAATTTCAAACTCAAAAATGCAGTTCAGATCTAGCTACGTCCCGGGGTAAAATATCAGTGTCCAATATCCGAAAATCCTGGAACGCCCTGCTTGAATTCGGTACTGAATGGAGTGAAGAAGATAACATGCACTTAAATTTTTAACAAAATATATTTCAGGAAGAAAACAAAGATCTTTCTACTATTGGTACACTTGTAGCTCAAATTGATACGGAACATCTTTTCACGAATGCTGACATACTGGATTCAAGAAGAATTTCATGTCTAAAGTAATGAGGAGCAAATTGAATTATCAGATATTGAATCGGAGGATTTATACGATAGTGGTCATGAAGAAAACAAAATTAAAGTGGACATCGATAAACATATGCATACAATGGGCTTTGGAAAATGATAAGCCGACAACAGCACTATATGAACTACGTGATTCAGCTGCTGTTTTTCTTTAAAAATGTTTAATATGTAATATGTATTTTGTTATGTAAAACTATTTGTTGTCCCAACTAATTGCCCATTTTAAGCAACATTTTCTGATATTTTTTAAAAAATAATTTTAGTTAAGTGTTACGATCAAAATTTCAGTGCAAAACTTTTAAAATTTTACAAGATCCTTTATAAACAATTCTTTTTTATTTTGCAGTACCGCGTCGTTTATCGCCTTCTCCAGCTGTTAATACGGATGAACCTAAAACACCAAATAATCCACCTCCAGATGATGAAATCGGTAAGTTTTTTTAAAACTAATTAAATACAAATCCAATTTTTTTGTTTTCTACTAAAATCTTAATAATTTTACGTTTACAAATTGAAAATTTATTTAATTTCTTTTCATGGACGCAATGTGTTTTTATTTTAAGTTTTTGCTCATTGAATGCAATTTTTGTTGTTGTCGTTGTTGTTTGTTTGTTTTGCAAATTTGTTATACTCTTAATTTCGTTAATATATTTTTTTAAATAACAATACTACTAATAATAATAATAATAAAAAATTATAATAAAAAATTATAATTAAATGAAAATAACATAATTTTTACCTTCATCTATTATAAATGAATGAATAAAAAAAAAAACTTTAAAACTATAGGAAAATGTTAAACATTTTTTTTATTGGCCTACAATTTTTATAAAACGCGTTAATTTCAAAATTTATTATGAATACAAATTCATACGTACAATTGTTACGTCTGAAAATTGAGGTAATATTTTACACTATTACATTTTCATTTCATTACATTTCTTCTCGTTTTTATTTTATTTCATTTTAATTTCATTATACTTATTTGTTATTTCATAATTAACTTTTGGAATGCATTTTGTTTTATTATTTTCTTTATTTTTTTTCCTAAACAAAAATATAAATAATTTTTTTTTATGTTGCGCATGCGCTTTTTGTTGTTTTAATTTTATGCATTTTATACTTTTGTTTCGTTTTTCTTGGCTTGTCCGTAAAAAAAAAAACATTTTTCCATAAATGTATGGATTATGATGATTATGAGTTTAAACTTTGTTACCAGTGAAATTGAAATGTTTCGAATTTATTACATAAATTGGGAAATACATACATACTTACATACATATAAATTAATATTTTGCTAATATTCTCTAAACGTTTTTTAAATCGTTTGCATGTTTTTGTGGGGATTTTTTTTAATAAATTTAATTTGTTTAAATAAAATCCGAATTAAACGTAATTAATTACTTAATATATATAATGAGGATACATATAATATTTTAAAGCCAAATATATAATATTCGAATATAATATGTCAGTGATCTTAACCACGATCCATCGTGAAAAATAATATATACTAATAATTGTCAAACTTCTAAACTACTGGCACATTTAAAACTATATCCGGTATATTAACAGATGCACAGTGGGGCAGAATCAAATTTTTTTGAAAATAAATCTAGCATTTCTAAACAGCTGGTGCGATCGGTATAAAATTTGACGTTGGCGTAGCCAAGGAGCATTCGAGTTTAAGTTAATGAAATGGACCTTACAAATGCTTCAGGCGCGGCGCTATGGGGGCTCAAAGTAGGGTACCTTTGACATGTAAAATTTACGCCCTTTGGAATTTGACCTATTTTATATCAAAATTTCAAATTTGGGCCACATGCTCTAAAATCCCAAAGCTGGGATCAGAAAACGGAAAGCAGCTTTGCAAACCTTGATGTGATCCCTATTTATTCCCAAAGTATTTTCCCAGCCCCAAGGAAAATGTGGACTCTATGGGGGAAATTGTAAAAAATATAATTTTTGGGATTTTTTTCCACTTTCTTATTCAGAATGAAAAATTTAAAAAAAATGTTGAAAATTTCATTGAGTTTTGTTAATAAATAAAGATTTTATTACATATTACATATTTATTGAGTTTCTAAAACTAAAATTTGTATCCACATTTTGATAGGATTGCAAATATTAGGAACAATTTGATCCACATTATTCCGAAATATTTTTTTATTTTTTTTGTTTAGATAAGTTAACTTTTGGTCATATAAAAATATTTCAAGTCAATATCTCAATTAGATTCAAAAATATGTGACTTTAAATCTACGTCCTTCAAAAATATTGCACTTTGAAATCGGATTTTAAACCAAAAAATGGAACGTGTTTAAAAATGTCAAAGGCTCCCTACTTTGAGCCCTATAGCGCCGCGCCTGTGGGATTTGTAGGGTCCACTTTAATAACATACTCTTTGGCTACGACCGCGTCAAATTTTATCCCGATCGGACCAGCCGTTTAGAAATGCCAGATTTATTTCCAAAAAATTTTGATTCTGCCCCACTGTCAGATGTATTATTAAGCCTTCAGACTATTGTTTGTATAGATGTCAAATGAAAATACAAATTAAATGTATATAAATGTCATTTCAGCAGTTATGAATCTGCAAATCTGAAAATCGTTTAGAAAATTACCGTGACCAAAAATTCTAATTTTCTTCAAGCTCAAAGTTGTTCGGGAGGCAGTAAAATAAGTTTTTCTTATTTTAGTGAAAAAGCTTACTAAAGTAGCTTTCCAAAACACGCAAATAAATAAAAACCAAATCTTGTATACCCATCATAAATATGTGGGTAGACATACATATTTTTATATATTTTATGTTGCCCGATTTTCGCCATACTTTACAGTATTATTTCAAAGTACTTAACTAATTTGTGCAAAATTTTATCAGGAATAATCCACATATATATTACTGCTCAAACAGTATTCCGGGGTGACATTTGTATAGGTGCTAGATGAAATCATGGACCGATATTGCCTATTTTCAAACAAAGCCTACCAACAGAAAGTATTTGTTGCTAGCTAACTCCTATCATTTGGACATAACTAGATCGTCTTAGAATCTAATAAGGATTCATATCTTTCAATTTTAAAATTTGTTTCTATAGAACATTTTTATGATTTTTTGAAGTTGCAACTATAAGAATAGAATTATTTTGACACAGCGAGAGAGAATTGGCAATGTCTTTATTCGAGCCGTCAGACGTTGTGATGATAGCGTCAAGGTAAAGGTCAATTAGAAAGGTATTTGCGATTCCTGTGTTAATTCGCCTTTTCCCAAAAGGCTTTAGAAAAAGCTTTGATATTTTTACAAGTAAAGTTCGAGTGTCTGTAATTCTCATTCACTCTATAGTTTTATTTGTGCAATATCTTTAGTTTTTCTAAAGCCTTTTGGGAAAAGGTTTCCTGATGATCTGGCCTAAGTAACCAGTGAAATGCGCGTAGGAACTAGCTTATCCCCCAACAATAAATTTCAGTGAGTTTATCAACAATTGGGAATTTAGCACAATTCTTACTAAAATATTGTTTCACTTTTATAGAATTGTTTAGGAACTAGTTAATTAGAACTGGTTGAACATTGATTCTATACTAATTCTATAGATCACAAACGGTTTACGAAACTACCTTATCATCTTGAACTGAAAAGTTTCTTTGAGAGAAGAGTTTTTACTGGTTGCTTAAAATATAAGTTTTAGTATTCTATTTATTTCATTCAAAACATATTTTAAAATTCCATTAAAAAAGCTTAGGTTTCCGTATTCTGCCAAATTTAACCGAATGTCGCATACTGGTACTATGCCGATTTGTGGCCTACAAAAACTATTGTGTTCGAGTAAATGTACATGAAATATGTTTAATGGTACTACTGATATTAACTTATTAAACATTTAAAAAATCGACAGAAAATTAAGAACCTATAAACGACAATTTTTTACGTAATTATAAGTCTTGTGTAAATCCTAAAAGTTCATTTACTGCTTCTAAAACTAGTTCAAAGTGTAACAATTTCCAACAACAAAATAGTACTTTTGAGGCGAAGAACGAATCTAGCCAATATTGGATACTCTGTTCAAAAGTGAAGCGTATTCCAGAAAGAGCGTTATGCTTCGATCGAAACAATTAGTAGTCGGACGGGGCACGGTCTGGACTATAAAGCGGGTGATGCAAAACGAGCGCTGTCATGAAGGAATATTACGGTTTCATGTCTGGCCGCATATTCTTGGCTTTCGACAAATCCTCGCTTCAAACGAACAGATTTCATGTGATGGTCTGGCCAGATTTCAGCAGCTCATAATAGATAGGACCCTTTTGCTCCCATTCGGCTGGTTGGCTGGGTTAGACCTATTTTTCATAGCAATTAATGATTCGGTGCAAAAATTATTTTCTTATAAAACATAATTTCGGACATGCAAAATCATCATTTCAAGTTCTCTCGGCTTCAATTCGTATGGTACCCAATTTTCCTGGCTTTGGATGAATCCTGCTGCTCGCAAACGTTTTGAAATTGCTGCTTGAGTAGCTCCCAATGATTTAGCAAGCTGTTGTTGAGTTTGACATCAATCTTCAGGGAGTAATGCCTCCAGTATAAGCTTTGGTGAGCAATCGGTGTGCTTCAGCGGCACTTTTTTAAAGAAGTAAAGCAATACTTCCCGCATATGAAGCTTTGTTGGCACAAAATTCGACATTTTCGAAGAAGAAAAAAACTTTGTTGTTTACACTATAATGTTTTATAACTAACTTAGAATTAATAACAGATATATACCCTTCAAAATGACATATAAGTTATTAAAAACAAAAACCGCGTTCAAAAGATACGCCATCCCGCATTTTTAAGCCATACACCCAAAAAAAAATCTTTGATTGAATAACTGGTTCCAGAACCTTTCCACGAAAGGTGTTCTGACTCCATAACACTTCCATAGAACTTCAAATAAATTTGACCAGCCAAATTTTAAATTTCAACCACAGTGTACTAGCTATAGCTAGAAGTTATTGTGGAACTAGTTCAAAATATTTTTAAGTTTCTTAATTTGTTTTAAAGAATTATAAATGTTTGCGTAAAAATTTCAAATTTAAATATTTAAATATCATAATTCTTTATCAGTTTTCCCATTTCTTATTATGATGATTGTTTCAATATAAAATAATAAACCAAATTTCAGTAGTTATTTCACAATTGAGCCACCCACATACATATAAAAAAAATGCCGCCTACAAAAAGATTTTTATCATTTATATATTTTGTTGAAAAAAATGCTAAAAAAAAATTATCACCACAGAAGCGAAACAGTACAAACTAAATATGTAGGAAAAAATTAAATAAAAAAATAAAACATTAAACAAAAAGCAAATCATACCAAGAACAAATATGTATTACTTCCTTGTGCAATGATAAAAACGAATTCCAGTTCGTTTTAAACTGCAAGTGCAACAAGCTATCAAGAAAAACTAAATCTCAAGATTATTTGTAATTTGGAAGTCAAACGAGCAAGAATTAAATTTAAGTTTTATAAAGAACATTTTTGAAAAAAAAACAAGCAAACAACAACGTATATATTTCAAGCAAGACATATAAAGTGACTAAAATGAAAACACGTAAGTCTTCATATTTAAACGAAGTGATAAAAAGTAAGTTTATTTCTTTCCCCACAATGTTTCTTTTAGAACCCTCCTCTTTGCCACTATCGGAACGTTTAAGATTTTTCAGCAGCTTAAGTGAAGTGGGTAAACGTAACTCCTGCTCCTTTACCCGAAGTCCACCATTTAATTCCATAGAACGCAGTTCGAGCATTGGTTCCTATCACTACTATATGTCGACAACACCGCGCAGTAGTACAAGTCTAAGCAGTGCCAGCGTTACACCCACACCCATGGAATGTCCGCTGCCAATTTTCATGGAATCACCTACGATATTGAGAAAGAACAGCTCTGCCTCGACGGTGACGGCAAATGAGGACTTAACATCCGCTACAGAAACTGAGCATGATCTAACCGATTCTCGTTTAGCCATTAAAGCCGACATAGTTAAAACTTCGCCGTTTTTACAGGCCACCAAGCAGACGCTGCCCCTACCGGCCCATGTCGCTGTAACTGAAACCACGCCTACTTCCACCTTAACGCCCACCATGAAACGCATTAAACTGAAGACTATTGGAAAACTGATGTTGCCCTCAACTTTCCTCAATAACGATCGTAATAATAACAATTCCAAAGAGTCGGCCGCTGCCAAGGAGTCTTCAGATAGCAATGGTGAAAATGAGAATTCGGGTCCTCCGAAAAAGATTGGTAAAATCAAGTCGCCCTTCATAGAGAATTGCAATCTAAAGCAGCAAAAACAAATACAAATCAACACAAAATGTATGAAATTTGATTACAGTAATAAAACGCAAAACTCATTGACGGCCTTAACCTCTTTGGAAAACAGTGCCGATCATCATTCCATGGATGTAAGCGGAAATACTAATGGTATTACTAACGGCAATGGCCTGAGCCAACGCAAATACCAAAATACTTCATTGCAAATGAATGGTCATCATCACAATGAAGATTTCAACACCGATTCGGGTAAAGAGAATGTTGATACTTCTGTAAAAGAACAGACTACACCGGTGGTGGAAATACGCCGAAAATTTACCCGCAAAGCCAATACATCACAATCATTCAACACCAGCACTGGCGGTGGCATAACAAGACAACTAACACCCAGATCAGCTTCTCTAAATGGTCCACATTCTTCACCCCAGGTGGATGATAAATATGCGAAATATTTCGGTGTAGCAACCTCTGCTAAAACAGCAAAAACCACCAACCAACCACCGCCATTGCCCAAACAACCGCCACCAACCTCACCCTCCGCCTTACAGGACCAATTTGGCCAACATGTGGAAAAAACATCAGAACCACAAGTGGTAGCCATCAATCGTAATGTTCGTCTGTGGCATTCATCATCCAGAGGCATTAAACGTATGGCCTCCGTGATACATGAATTGAAAAAATTCGAAGATATAATCGTTACCGACAAGGAATTAAAGTTGGCCTCAAAAGAATTCGACAACCTGCTGCACAATGATTCGATTTTGAAACATTCCCCCAAAGAGTTGGAACAAATCTTTTCGAGCATAGTGTGATCAAGATTATGATTGAAGAAGGATAATGCATGGTTACTTAGAGAAGTGATGTATAATTCTATTTCTGCATTTTAAGTTTATAAGTCATGTAGCTTTTAAATGTCTTCTTAAATGTTTCTTTTTTTTTACAGTGGAAATTTGTTTTCTTTTTAAGTACGAATAACTTTTATTTTTCTTGTTTTAGGAATTTTATGTATTATTTATGTTTTTCTTTCAACAACAAAAAAAAACCAACCAGTGTATTTATTGTTTGCTTGCCTAATTTTAGAAATTATTTTTTTGTTTTTTATTTGAAAAAAAAAAAAAATCGTTATATACAAGAAAATTTAAAAAGTGAGTGTGATTTTTAGCAAAATGAAACAGGCTTTAGATATAATAGAGAGTGAGATAAATTCTATAAGAGGTTTTGAGTTTTTAAAAATTTAATTTTCGAATAACATAAATATCAAAAATCAGCATCTTATTGTTATATTTAAAAATTGTTTATTTTTTTATTCCAGAAAATTCGAACATTAAATAACATTTAAATAAATAATGAAAAATTCGAAATGTTAAGCGTTTAATTTTCTTTAAACTTTGACTTAATTTAAAAATTAGGAAAATTTCGATATGTATATGAATTTTTTATTAAATTTTCAAAATAAGATTTTTTTAGAAAATGCATACAATCGATATTTTCGAATATTCAAACATTATTTTAAAAATATGAAAAAGGTGAATTTTAAAATGTTAAATAAGAATAATGAAAATGTATAATTTAAGTATAATTTAAAGTAATACATTTTAAAATGTTCGAAATATCGATTTTGATGAATAATGAATAATATTTTCGATAAATTTTAAAAATTTAATTTCGTAATTTTTTTAAATTTTGGTTCACTAAATGCGAAATGTTTGAAATATTGATTTTATTGGTTAAAGGTTAAATTTTTTAAATGTTCGAAATATCGATTTTGTTGAATTATGGTTTCGAAATTCGAAAATTGTTTTTTTTATATCACTTCAGCAATTAATGCTTTTCTTATTCAAAAATAATTCGAATTGTTAAACTTAAAATTTTTTTAATTTTTTACTTAATATTATAAATCAATACATTTCAAAATGTTCGATATATCGATTGTGTATAATTTTGTTAATTTTTTGAATATTGTTTCGAAGTATGTAATTACATTTTTGGATATTTTCGAATATTCAAACATATTTTAAATATATGAAAAGTTTAATTTTTAAATGATAAATAAAATAATTATTTTCGGAAATTCGAACCTAAAAAGAAATCATTTTAAACATTAAATAAGAAATTTTTTTTCGAAAATTCATACATAATTTCGAATATCAAAATAAAATACATTTTTGAATAATTTAAATATACAATTTTAATTTTCAAATTTTGAATACTGGAAAATAGTTTTGAACTACTGAGAACTTTTAATATTCATAGCTTTTCAATATGATTACAAAATAATTACGTTATTTTGAATAAATTCGAAGATTTTAACATAATTTCGAATTTCAAAATAAATACTTTTTTAAACACTTCCGAAATTTTTTAGACACTTCGAAAAAAATTTGGGTAATTTGAAATGTGGATATTGATGTTCGCATATTTCCTTGAAAATGTAAAAAATTCATAATTTCAAAAGATATGTTGCATATTTTAGAAAATTCGAATATCAAAATAAATACTTCTTGGATATTTTCGAAATTTTTAACCAATTTTTTGTAATTCGTAATGTTGATTTTGATGTTCGAAATTTTCTTAGTCTTTCAGGATATTTTCGAAAATTAGAACATGATATCAAAATCAAAAAAAAAAAAAAAAAATCGACTGAACATTTTAAAAAATTCTGAACAAATTATGTGTTCTTTGAAATGTTAAAAACGTAAAATAGTTTCAAACGTTTTTCACTATTTCAAAAGATGTTTTGGTTGCTTTCTAAAATTCGGACTTAGTTTAAATATAATTTCGTATATCAAAATAATACCTTTTAAACATTCGAAATTCTAACAAAAAATTCTGTTATTTCAAATGTTGATTTTGATGTTTGAATATTTCCCTTCAAAAGATTTTTTGGATATTTTCGAAAATTTGAACTTAATTTAGTAAACCCAAATGAAGAATACCTCATGAACATTTTCGAAATTTAGAATCAATTTTGTGTAAAAGTTGATTTTAATTTTCGAATATTTCCTTGAAACCCCAAAATAGTTTCAGACGTTTTTCACTATTTCAAACGATTTTTAGGTTATTTTCGAAAATTCGAACATAGTTTCAAATATCAATTATTTCTTAACATTTTCGAAAATTTGAACCAAAAGTTATTATTTCTTGAAAATTTTCGTAAATTTTAACCAAATTTGTTTAATTTTAAATGTTGATTTATATGTTCGAATGTTACCTGAATACAATGGAAAATGTATACCAATGAAAATTTAACGTTTTTAGTATTAGTTTAAAATAATATCTTTTCTTTGGTACATTTCGGAAAATTTAAACAAAATTTCCCAACCCTTAAAAAGAGGATATTATTCTGTAACTATTATCGAAAAGTAAATGATTCTAATTTGTATGCTTAACACATTGTATTTCGAAAATGTTTTCTTTCGTAACGTATAACACAATAGGAAAATTATAAAACTTAAAATTAAAACTAAATATTTTTGTACAGAACTTATTAAATCATCATTATCTCACTCAACTGTTTTCAATTAGGCTGTTTTTAATCAAATTTAAGTTATTTTTTCAGACTGAAATTAGAGTCATTTTTTGACACTGGACCTTTTTTAATCTAGTATTTTTGTAAATGCCAAATTCATTTTAAGTTTTTTTTTTTTCTTCTTTTTTGGATTGATGTTTAATTTTTCTTTTTAATTTTGTTTTATTTTTCCTATTTTTTCAAAATTTATCTAAAGCTTTTCTTTTAAATAAGAAAACGAATTTAGTTTAAAACCTTTTTTTATTTTAAATTTTCTAAAAAAATATTGTGTTAAAATAGAAATGGTGAAAATTTGCAATTGGTATTATAAAAAATAAAAACAAAAACTATATTAAACTTTTTGTTAAGCTTTTAGCAAATTGCTTCAAAGCTTCATTATTAAAGTAATATGAACAAGAGCTTTTTAATTAAACTGTTAAAGTTTTACCCCCATAAGCATAAAAAAATTTTAAATTTATCAAAGGTTTATAAAACAAATTTTGTATGGAAATTTTGTTTTATAAACCTTTTATAAATTTAAAAATTGTTTATGCATTGGGGGTTAAAGTTTTGATATATAAGATCTGAGTTATATCCCTGAAAACAACTATCTTTGTTCATAGTAATTTAAAAATGTTTTAAATGTGTTATTAGAATGTTTTGTATAGCATTTTTTATAAAAATTATTAAGATTTAAAAATCTAATATGAATGATCATGATTCATATATTCGATCAGTTGTATAACAACATTAATTTTACAAATTTCTGATTCGCAGAAGACATTAAATAAATACATGTTCAATTAATGTCTGATTTCTGTTCATTTAAAACGATTATAAATTTTTCTAAATATTTTAAATTTATAATACGTACATTGCATTTTTTAGTTGTCTATATAACACAAATTTTTTTATGAAAAATATTTTTTTAGTTGGCAAAACTTTCTCTAAAATTTTATTTTTCAAAATTGTTTTTTATTATTCTTCCTTTTTTATATTTTTATTTTATGTTTAAAACAATTCATTTTTATTAAATTTATTAGAAGGCATTGCTTTTTAAAAAAAGAAATACAATTTTATGCATCACTGAACTGTTTTAAAATCTTGCAAACTCCTCTCGATATTCCTTAAACTGAGATTGATTTTATAATGAAATGAAATCGATCTTTTAAATCTTGAGGCTTAAGTTTTAAGATTTTCTTAATAAAAAATTAAGATAATTATGTTTAATTGTTTTTTTTATAAATAACTTTAATTAAATCTAATTTAAATAAGTTGTGTTATTAATGTATCAGGTGCTGTTAATAATTAATGAAAGCTTCAAATTTTTAAATGAAAGAAAATTAAATCCATTTTATATCTTAAAAAAAACAAACAAATTTTAAGTCAGGATAGAAACTAAATTAGAAATAGATACTTTAATTGTTGAGCAGTATGTTAAGGTCATAGTTCAAGTTTCATACCATTCATACTCTTTAATGTAGAAAGCTGTTGTTACATTTTAAATATGTTTAAGCTAATATCAAACTAGGAAGAACTATTGTATAAATTTGATATTTCTGATACCAAGCCCTTTTGAGGGCACTAGAACAGGATATCAGGAAGGTTATTGTGTAATTCGATTCGAAAGAAAACATTTTCTAATTTCCATGTTAAAAGCATACAAATTCGAATGCATATCTTTTCGAATCGAATTACACAATAACCCCCGAGTTTAATATTATTTAATACAGATATTTTTTATTTGAAAGAAATTAAACAGATTTTTAACAAAGCTTATAGAAAACTAGCTATGTCAAAAGAATATATTAGAAGGATTTTTCTATTTTTCGAATTATATTCGACTTAAAATTGTTTTAACTTTATTTTAATTTGACTCTTGAACAGTGAGTGCATTTAACTTTTAAAGACATTTTTAAAAATAAATTTAAACACATTCCTTATCTACTAATAATAAATAACATATAAAATGGATTTATTTAAAATTTAGCTCAATTTAGAATCAAAATATCGAAATAATTTAAAAAAAAAAAAAAAAATCATGCCAAAACCCTAAAACTTTAACTTGTAAAATTAAAAGGGTCTAAATAAATAATTTCAAAATCAACCATATCGTTTATTATAAACTAACTTACATATAAAACTATTTCAAATAATTTAAAACTAATTTTAAGAATAATATACAATGCTGAACAGAAACTTCGAAAAATAAAAAAAAAAATAAAAAAAATATTTAAGATAAATAAACGAACATAACAAAAAAACGATAATAATAAATAAAACGATGATTTCCCTTATATTATAAATAAAAAAATAAAAAAAAAATCCTTAAAAAATAAACCTCCAATAAAAAAAACTTCCACATCTTGCTAAATTAAGTTTATTAAAACATATTACTTAACTTATAACTGTTGAATTTTTAAAATATTTGAATTTTCATTTCTGTTTTATTCTTTTTTTTTTTAATAAATGTACATTTTTGTAATTATTAATTATTTAACCATTTAACTACAAAAAACAAAAGCTCTCTTGTTTATTATTATTAAAAAAGACATATACAAAATATTTAATTTATTATTATTATTCTTATACAAAAAAAAAATTGTTTTTATTAAAAAAAAATATATTTAAATGTTGCCCACGTGCTTAATTTTTATTCCTTAATTTTACAACAAGAAACAAGAAACAGTATAAATTTAGTTATTGAAAAAAAAAACTTATTATTGTGTTATTAATAAATTATATTTAAAATATTATTATACATACATAAAAATATATATATATAAAAATAAATTTTTGCGAAAAATATTAAAATTTAAACAAAAATGTTTCAGTTTAATTTCTGCAAAACATGTGTATAAAATAAGTGGTTCTTGGAATAAAGGGGCTATTTATTTTCCATTTTTAACTATTTAAATGAACGTATGTTTATAAGGACTGAGATCGAAAAATCCTTAACACAAGTTTTTCATTAAAACTTTTCAAGTATTATTTGATTTATATAAAGTTACCTTCGAAAAATATCTCAGTTGTTATGTTTAATTTTGTGATAAGGACTGAGATCCAAACCCCTTAACACACGTTTTTCATTAAAACTTTTAACCCAAGTATTATTTATTTTTTTTGGATCAAGTTACCTTTGTAAAACATGTCAGTTATTATTTTTAATGTCAATTATGTTCATTTGTTAATCTAATTAAAATGAGTGACGAGAAAAAAATGAGTACTAAAATTATTAAATATTTTCAACAAAACCCAACTTGGTCCTACAAAAAGTTGGCCAAACAATTCAAGGTCTGTCGTCAAACTGATTTCAATGTTATTAAACAGTATTGGGAGATATTGTCCGTTGATAGAAAACCTGGTTGAGGTAGAAGGAATGGCCTACATGATGTTTCTAAAGCCAATAAATAGAAAGCCTTTTCAAAAGAGCTCCCAACACATCCGGTAGGAATGCACTCCGGTTAGCTCAGTACTCGGACTATTTGGTACGAAAAATTAAAGCCAATGCAGGTTTAAAAACATACAAGGCTCAAAAAGTTCCTGACAGAAACTCTGCTAAAAATTTAGAGGCCAAAGACGGAGCACGGAAATTGCAGTCATATTTTATACAAAATATATACCTCCTGCATTTTTCGCAGCTTCGGGATCAAAATTTTGATGTTGCTGATGCTCGAGCGAATGTTTACAAAAGAGGATGCATGCATTCATAATGTGTCCACTTATTTTTGGCCTGATTTGCCATCCTGTCACTATGGTAAGCAAGGTCTTGAGTGGTACAAAACCAATAATGTGTTATTTGTACCAAGAGTGGAAAATCCTCCAAACTGCTTGGAGCTAAGGCCAGTGGTGCAATATTGGGCTCTTGTTAAAAGAGAATTGAAGAGCACAACAAAGGTGTCCAAAAGTGTGGTAGATTTTATACGGAGATGGACTACGTGTTCCAACAAAGTGACATCAAGCCCAATAAATGAAAAGGTTCATAAATTCATTACTATTGATTAGAACTATAAAAATAATATTTTATGTAAGTTGTAATACAGATTTTTTCGATCTCACTTCTTGTGTTACATAATAAAAATATGTTTCTTAAAGTTCTAGTAACCATAGACCACAAATTGGAACTGTGTTGATATGATATTATGATCAAAACTCCGAAATGAACCAAAACTATAATATAACGGCTCAAATTGAAAGCGTAACATCAGTTTTCAATAAAAAAAACAATCAGATCCCAAATATATTCCAGTAATCGCATCATTTAGAATGATCTTTCAAACTTGGCAGGAAAAATGATTGCACTATATAATCAGGAACACTATTTACCACAAAATTGTAAAAGAAAATGTATATCCTTATAGATACATACTTGTAAAAGAAATCCTGTTGCAAAACTATCTAAATGCAGCAAATTCAAGTCGTACCAGAATATAAAGGGAGAATATAAAGTTTTTAAAGCCGAATATAAATTGAACATGTATTCTCATTAATTAATGTTTGAACATTATAGTGCAAAAAACTAAGTTTTTTTATACCCTACACCACCATAGTGGGGAGGGTATAATGCATTTGTGCTGATGTATGTAACGTCCAAAAATATTGTCCTAACATCCACTATAAAGTATACCAAGCTGCTCAGGATCACTTTCTGAGTCGATGTCCGTCCGTCAGTCTGGCTGGCTGTCCATGTAAACCTTGTGCGCAAAGTACAGGTCGCAATTTTTGAAGATCTTTGGATACAATCTGATACATACAACTTTTTTAGTACAAGGACATAGTCTGTTGAAACTGGCTGAAATCGGTCCATTATTTCACATAGCCCCCATACAACTGTCCTCCCGATATTGGACTTTTTCGGCTATAAATGTTTAATTTATGTAGGTATCTCCAGAAATAAGTATTATACATACGTAAATTATGTCATTTAATTTTATGATGATCATAGCTCCCATACAAGACCCTCTTCCGAAAATCATTCACGAAAATAAATTATTGAAATTTTAAAAGAAAAATGTTTTTGCTCATTTACTTAGTGTAGGATATTATATGGTCGGCATTGACCGACCATACTTTCTTACTTGTTTTTGCTTCGAAAATGTCGAATTTTGTGCCAACAACGCATCATATGCGGGAATACTGCTTGAATGCTTTAAAATAAAATCATCATTCAGAGCTGAGTTTTCGAAATTGGCTTGATTCGTTCTCAGCATCAGAAGATGAGCAGTTCTTTTGGCTCGGAATCCATATGTTGCCAGAAATATGGGAAAAGGTAACATAGCTAACAATGGTCAATACTTTGAATAAATTTATATTGTACAAATGTTTCAAATTTGCATTTTTAAGTCATTCGCCCATACAGTAAATGTTGACTCCTAAACCATATTCCAAATTTTTTGGACAGTAATAAATATTTAAATAAATTTATGGTTTTTGGTAAAACTTCAACATAATACGAGCTTATTGTATATTCGCTCAGTAACAGAAATAAAATCATAGTTCAAATAAATTTTTTCAGAATTAAGGGGTGAAAAAGTCGAGAGTTATTAAAACTTAATTTTGGCCAAACGAATAATCGCATATATTCTTTTAATTCATATACATACTTATATACTTTCAATGCTTTAATGTTTATTTTATCTACATTTTTTTTTCAAGCACGTTATGATTTTGCATGCTCAGTTTCAAACTAAGTATATAATCTGGATCATAAAAATTCTTATATCCACCACTAATCTACTAATCAAATAAAAATTGCATCTTCTTTTTTAATCCCTACTAAAGTTGAGCATGAGGATATTTAAATTAAACCTAACGAAAAGGTAAGTATAAATGTTACCAATATTAAAATACATTTTAAAATACATATATTAAAAAAATAAACTAATTATTAAACTTTCTTCTCCTATTATAGCGTCATCATCCTCCAAACAAAACCTTGCTCCGAACGAACCGCCACGCGGTATTTTAAAATCCAAATCAGGCTGTGTTGGCTTTATGCCCATGGACCTAAGTAATGAATTAAAAAATCGTCTTAAAAGTTCTAAACATGCTGCCGTTACAAATTTAAGTAAATCGGCTACAACCGCGAATGCCACATCGTCGTCGGCACAACATGATGATGCTGTTAGTTTAGTGCGTAATCTCTCGAATTTGGGTAAACCACCAGCTCAATTAAGAGATCCTTTAAAAATGGAACCCGACATTGCTTCAGCCTCAGAGGGTGAAAGTTCGGGTGGCCGTGAAATATCGGAGATTATTAAAAATAGTGCAGTAGCACGTAGGCGTAAATTTAACGAAGGGTAAGTTTGTCACTAGGAGTTTAACAGTTTAGTAAATTTTAAGAAGTAATAAAAGAAAAACACACACAAAACTAGTTATTAAAGCAAATAAAATAATAATATTAATAAATGTATTTTGATATTAATGTATGTTAACAATTGTTTTCTTTTTTAATTTGATTTTGTTTTCTTTAATTTAAATAATAAACTAATTAATGAATGTGTGATTTGTATGTATTATACATAGATAGTTGTACTAACAATGATGTTCTAAAATTTTGATGTAATATTAAGCTTACTTTTTTGTACTTGTACTAATAGAATATTAATGCAAAATAAATATGTTTCTGTATTAAATACTAAAACAAATTGTTAAAAACAAAATTATCATGTGAGATATTAATTACATGTGCAACCATAAGGTAACTGAAGATTTAAAGAATAGATTTTATAAAGTTGATACTTAAGAATTGAATTTAAAATTCTAAATAAATTGTTTACTTTTTTAAATAACTAATGAGTATTTAATAAATAACTATTTACATATACATATGAAAACCTATGTAGATAAACTGTCCTGTCACATATTTCTTTCGAAATTGTTTCAATTCCGTTTTTTTTTTATTCTAATCGATTTTATTTTAACTTCTTCAGATTCCGTTTGATTTTTATTTGACAAAGTTTTAATTGTGGAAACAAAAGTCAGAGGAGTTATTGTCTAATTCAATTCAAAATATTATATATACATTCATACGACATTCCTTTCGGAATGAAATAAATTAAACAAGTGTTTAAATTAATATTCCACAATACTTAGTTTCCTGGATTTTTTATTATTTACCCATTGTTTACATAGTGTAAATAATGTAATTTCCAATATTTTTCTTTAATAATTAAAAATGCCTTTAAATAAATAAGTAAATTTTCAATTTCGATATTGTTTACACATTATTTACTTCGTGTAAATAATGTAAAATATAAAAAAATTCTCTAATATAGTTTTGTTTTAAAACTATTCAAATTTATTTTCCCCAATATTTAGTTTCTTAGATTTTACTTTATTTACCTATTGTTTACATGATGTAAATAATGTAATTTAGAAAATTTGTATTAAACCTCATGAATTTCCTTTAAATAAATTATTACATTCTAATTTTAGGTATTGTTTACACATAGTTTACATAATGTAATTTATGAAAGTATCAAAAAATATAAAAAATTAAATTTCTATTCCACAATACTTAGTTTTCTGAATTTTTAATTATTTACCCATTGTTTACATAGTGTAAATAATGTAATAGAATATATTTCTTTAATAAATAAAAAATCTTTTAAATAAATAAGTAAATTTTCAATTTCAATATAGTTTACGCATTATTTACTTTGTGTATATAATGTAAAATATAAAAAGTCCTTACATATTGTTTACTTGATGTAAATAATGTAACTTAGAAAATTTGTATTAAATCGCATGTAATTCCTTCAAATAAATGAGTAAATTTTAATTTTCGGTACATAGTTTACATAATGTAAATTATGAATATATCTAAAAATATACAAAATATTGTTCAATTTCTATTCCACAATTATTAGTTTCCTGGATTTTTAATTATTTACCCATTGTTTACATAGTGTAAATAATGTAATTTACAATATTTTTCTTTAATAACTAAAAATTTCTTTAAATAAATAAGTAAATTTTCAATTTCGATATTGTTTACACATTATTTACTTTGTGTAAATACTGTAAAATATAAAAAAAATTCTCTAATTAAAACAAAACTATTCAAATTTATTTTCCCCAATATTTAGTTTCTTAGATTTTACATTATTTACCTATTGTTTACATGATGTAAATAATGTAATTTAGAAAATTTGTATTAAACCTCATGAATTTCCTTTAAAAAAATTATTACATTCTAATTTTAGGTATTGTTTACACATAGTTTACATAATGTAAATAATGTAATTTATGAAAGTATCAAAACATACACAAAATATTGTTAAATTTCCTTAATTTCCTGTTTTTTTAATAATATACCCATTGTTTACATAGTGTAAATAATGTAATTTAGAATATTTTTCTTTAATAACTAAAAATTAATTCAAATAAATGAGTAAATATTCAATTTCGATATTGTTTACACATTATTTACTTTATGTAAATAATGTAAAATATAAAAATTTCTCTAATTGAAACAAAACAAATAAAAATTATTTTCCCAAAATTTAGTTTCTTAGATTTTAAATTCTTTACCTATGTTTACATAATGTAGATTATGTAATTTAGAAAATTTGTATTAAACTTCATGAATTCCTTTAAAATAAATGAGTAATAATGTAAATTATGAACAAATTTTAAAAAATATAAAATCTTGTTCAATTTCTATAGCACAATACTTAGTTTCCTGTATTTTTAATTATTTACATAGTGTTAATAATGTAATTGAGAATACTATTCTTTAATATTGCTATTGTTTACACATTATGTACACCGTGTAAATAATGTAATTTATAAAAAAAATCTTCAAATTAAAATAAATTAATGAAATTACTTTTCCACAATATTTAACTAAACATTGAAAGTGGTTTAATTTCGAAACAAATCATTTTCGTTTAAAATTTTCTGAAGAAGCAAAATTCAACATTAATTCCATTTTCGATCGGAATGAAATTCTGTGACAAGGCGGAATGTTTTTACATTTCAGCTTTACTACATTATAAATCACATTTTCTTATTTATATTTCCTAATTAAGGAGAACTTAAAGCAATAGGTCCTAACAAAACCGCTTAAAATTTTTGTCTAATTAAAAATCTTTCAATAAATCTTCAGTAACATAGGTTTGCTTTTAAAATAATCAATTTTTTGTAACAAACAATTAACAAAACGTACGCATACATTTAAAACTGTAGTTATGTGATTGATATTAAGTAAATATTAAACAAAAGAGTATTCAGTAGGGTAAATAGAGTATATTTATTTAAAATATAGACTCAATCAGTTAATCGAGATATAAACAATAAAAATTAAACAATTTTTTACACGAACTCTCGTTCTACAACAATTATATCTTCGACACGAGTTTCACTCAGTCAGCGAAAACTGTATCGGACTGGAAATTTTCTGTCTCTGGGAAAAATTTTCGACAACAGCCAGAGCTTCAAATTAATAAATTCACTAAAATTTAAAAAATGTCTTCAATTCACTCTCAACTAAACTAATTATTTAGTTTCATTCAAAGGCTTTTACATTGTTGTCATTTGTATCCGAAAGAATCGGACGATCTTCCAACAAATGTGAGGCCAGACTTTTTGGACCGGAAAACAATATTTAACGACTAAACTGTCGCTCAGTTTCTCGATTTGGCGATGTCCACATGCCAATGTACTTCCTGACCTCAAATTAGCCCACCCTGTACATGGAAAGCTATAAAAATCCAGACTGTTAAAATATTTATTTAATTCCATAGTTCGATTTTAATTTATCATGTCTGGAGTCCCATCAAGAAGTCCCTGTGAGACCTTTTCTTGTTTATCCGTTTATTGCTTCTTCAAACACCTCCTCTTGCTGTTCGGTATCGGCTGTCAGGTTTTTTTTTTTGGAAAAAAAAACTGAAATGTTGTCTAAAAGACCCAGTTCAATTTTGATTTAGTTTCGAACTCATATACGTAGATCCATCTCAA
Source organism: Calliphora vomitoria (assembly GCA_942486065.2). Taxonomy (NCBI): domain Eukaryota; kingdom Metazoa; phylum Arthropoda; class Insecta; order Diptera; family Calliphoridae; genus Calliphora; species Calliphora vomitoria. Next base: position 58,351,067 of record OW818031.2, on the reverse strand, counting down.
AAATGTTATGCTTTTTAATAATTGATACGAGTATTGTTTACGCGGTTGTCAAATTATATGGATCCAATGGCATACATCTGCCCAACATTTTCACACAACCATATTCTTGGTCATTTGACTCGTATGTGCTATTTGTAATGCAGAGAGAAGGCAATGGTTACTTTATACATCACAGGTAAACTAGTGTGAATATAATTGCCACTTAAGTGTCTCTAAGTAATCTATAATGCAGTCACTCCTATGAGATGTCTCTTAACTGACTATTTAAGGTCAAAAAACACCCGTAGCTGATCAAGTAGCGATTTGACTCTATGTAACCGATATGTGAATCCAATCCGTTGACTACTTCGGAGCAGATATCAGACAGTCTCATTATAATCCAAAAGTATCAATTAACCTCCTGCTTAGGACATATTAAAATAACTAGTCACGTAGCTAGTTATGTAATTAGTTGTCACCCTAAATGACAGGTAAAATCCTAGAACTGCTGGGACATTGAAAAGTTGATACGATCGTATATTTGTTTAATACGTTAATATTACCCTGACTAGTTTAATACTCTCGAACAATTTTCAGTTTGTTGTGTAAACAAATTTACAAATTTTTTAGATTCAGTATGATTTGTTGTAAAATTGTTGTGTATTAGAAAATTGTATGTAATTTAGAGTTTTTTCTGTAGAAACATTTTTGTAAAAGAGTTTTCCCTATAGAACAATTTGTGTAAAACTGTTTTTTCTGTATACATATTGTGTACGGTAGTCATTTTTATTGAAAAAAATTATGCTTAAATATTTTTTCTATAGAAAATGTTGTATATAAAAGTTTTGTGTATAACAGTTTTTTCTATAGACAAATTTATGTACAACAGTTTTTAAAAATTGAGTCGAATTTTCCAACTCTACTGAATACCTTTAAAACATTTTGTAGTTAGTCTAACCATAAAATTACACTAATTAAGTAACAAAATCAATTGTCATATTAATAATGTTAATCCAAAAGAAAAAAAAATATAATTAATATAAAAAAAAAACATTTTCCTAAGACTGGTCTTGATATACACTTTATTAATTTTAATGATTTTGTAGTTATTAACAATAAAAAAAACCAAAAGAAAAGCATTTTAAAATAAAATTGCACATAATTTTAACAAAAACATTTTTCAATTAACCAAAGAAAATTAAAAAAAAAAAAACACAAGCACATTTAAATGTTAAGCAAACCAACAATTAAAATTCTAAAATTATAATAAATATTTTGCACAAAACACAAAATTGATTTTTTTTAAACCTCACGCTAATTCCAAATTTTATTTTTTTGAAAATATTGAAATCGAAAACAAAAAAAAAACAAGCAGCTTTTTTTATGCAAAACTGAAAAATCAACCTCCTCCTACAACTGCACAACAATTTTGGCCTTATAAACAAAATCCCTATTATGTGCAACAGCAATTACAACAGCAACAACAATTACAGCAAAATCACAACCAAAAACAACTCTATAAATAAATTTTGTGAAAGAAAATAAAATTATGAAAAAAAAAAACGATAAACAAATAAACTTACATTTAAGCTTTTTTTCTATTACTACATATTTTGTTTTTAAACTCATTCTTCTTAACTTTAAACTATATACTTAATTAACTAATTTAATACTAAAACTATTTTTTGAATAAATGAATAAATCATTTAAATTATTAATTAAATGTATTCTTTTTGGTATATTTATGAAAAATAAATAAATGTAAATTTTTTCTTTTTTTTTTGTTTTTAAATTTTAGTTTTTGATTTTTGATATACATAAATAAAATGCCTAAAATTTTAAACAAATTATAAGTACATATGTGTTTTACTTCATTTTGTATATAAACATTTTACTAACGTTTTAATTTAAATAACCGTTAAATATTAATCTACATTGGAGATAAGTTTACAAGATGCTCCTGAAAGTAGGCAATAGTTTTTTTTTTTATAAACTGTTGCTGATTTTCTTCATTTGTGTAGACTTTGTTTTGTGTATTACATTCCACTTCCAGTTAAAGTGGATTTTTTTGAAGCTACCAGATTGTATATAGCTTAAATATAACTAACAGCATGCCACAGTTATAAAATAAAGTACATGAAAGGGATGTTTTTATACACAAAACGAGAATTGTCGGTTTTATTAATAAGATTATCTAAATTAAGTTTCTTTTAATAAATAATAAAAAAAAACCATTCCCATTAAATACACAAGGGTCAATTAACCACCTGCTTAGGACATGCACGTGTTAAAATAACTATTCACGTAGCTAGTTATGTAATTAGTTGTCACGCTAAAATATAGGTAAAATCACTAGTTTGGGACAGTATCCTAGAACTGCTGGGAGTTGATACGATCGTATTTTTGTTTAATACTATTTAAATTTTCACTTTGTTGTGTAAAAAATTTACAAATTCTATAGGTTCAGAATGATTTGTTGTACAAGTTATAAAATAAAGTATGTACCTAGAAGGGATTTTTTATACATAAAATACGAATTATCGGTTTTATTAATATAGGGTGGTCCAACTAAGAGAATATTTTAAAAATTAAATGAAATTATTTAAATAAAGTTTCTTTTAATATATACCTAATGGCTTAATTATAAAAAAACATTCCCATTATTTACACAAGAACAAGTATGAATATGAATTTTATGCATGTGGCTACCTCGGCATGCTTCACATTAGCGCATCTCACAGATGATGAACAGATACGTCACGGTGTTAAAATGTATCAAAGTGGCATCACACATTTAACCCCATCGGAAGAAAGGAATAGCTAATATGTATGTAAAATGTATGGCTATCCTTTTTCTTCGATGGGGTTAAATGAAGAAAAGCTGATGCACCACTTTTGTAAACGTCAGTTTTGACGAATCTGTATATATATCTGTGGCGCATCTTGTCAATAAGTTATAGGATTTGAAAAAAACTAAAAACAAAACTACATTTAAGAAAATATACTATATTTAGAGCACTTTTTGACCAACATTTTTCTACAAGCTGGGTAAAAAATATTAGTACATAGTAATTTAATGTCACACCTACTGTTCGAAATGATTTTGAGTCTCTATTTGTTTTATCTTATTCACATTCCATTAAATTTTGTAAATTTCCAATGGGATTTGATGGACATTATAACATTTTCAATTGATATCTAAAGCAATATAATTTTTCAGAAAATAAACAGGATTACGAGCAATTTTAGAGAGAATATTCATATACCTAATTTTGTTAAATGTATTAGAAATTTACACCTTTCCGATTTTGAATTCATACTATTCCGATCAGGAATGGCAAAGTTAATACGATAGTACTTTTGTTGATACTATTTCATATTGAAAACTTTCAAATCATTTTTAGTATTTTATGTAAAAGGTTTTCCAACATGAGGTGCTATTTTGAATCACCCGGTATTTCAGTAGCTGTCACTTTTGAAGCATTTATTCTTCGACATTTGACAACTAAAAACTATGCCATTACTAAAAATGGAACGATACACGCTTCAACAACGCATTGAAATTATTAAAATTCACTACAAAAATGGTGAAAATCTTGCAGGTCGTCGTGAAGCACCTTGTCAGACTTCAATACAGAAATTGGTGGAAAAATTTGAGCTGTTGAGACAAGTTAGTGATGTGAAGAATAAAACCCGTGCACATCGCTCAAGAACAACTGAGAATATTGCTGCTGTAGCCCAAAGTGTTGAAGATAACCCAGGTTTGTCCATTCCTCGTCGTTCTTTGAAATAAGGCATTCCAAAAACGCCATTACATCTTATTTTGGTGGGAGTTGGATAATATTAATCTGGACAACATTTACTTTCAACAAGACGGCGATACGTGCCACACAAGCAACGAAACCATTGCTCTTTTACGGGAAAAGTTTCCGGGCCGTGTTATCTCTCAAAGAGGTGACCTTGCGACTTTTTCCTTTGGGGCCACGTGAAAGATAAGGTCTACGCCAACAGCCCACTGTCGTTTCAACCCCTCAAAGATAGAATTCGTGAGGCTATCGAGGACATAGGGCAGCCACTTTGCGATTTGGTTATGGAAAATATCATGAAAAGGATATGGTCCTGTAAGCGTGGTCGTGGTGATCATTTCACTGATGTTGTTTTTCATTATTAAAAAATTACATTTTTCTTTGATACCAAAATAACACCTCGTGTTGGAAAACCCTGTATAGAGGCAAATTTACTAATTCTTATGGTGTCAGAACTAATTCGGGGGGAGGTTGCACAACATATATTCGCGTAACTCAAAAACTAACTAGTTTATTGAATACACTGAAAAAAACGAAATTTCGCAATAAAATTACCTTTAAGTAAGGCTTAACATGCTTTTAATCTTCGCAGTCGTGATAGAGATATAAATTATTTTAGAAAAAAAGTTTTGCAAAATTTCTAAATTTTTGTTTTTTAAACGGCTATGCTGTTAATTCTTTCTAAGCGCATATAAAACAAAGTTTGAAACAAGCTCTACATGATTAAAATCTGTCCACAGCTTTTGATTTAAAAACAAAATATAAAGCAAATATGGGCATTTCCAGCGAAAAGTCCACCCAGACCGAAAAATTAAAAGTTAATCAATTCAAATTTAGCTCTAAATCAATTTTATATAAACGGTATCATGGCACCTAATTTTATGGTGATCGCTCCATAATTAGAAAGATTTTTGTAGGTCCAAAAATCGAGGTTGTCCCGGATGTTTCCTTATATCTCAGCCATTTATGGGCCGATTTTCTCGATTTTAAATAGCGACCGAGCCGGAAGAATTCCTGATATGTTTGTAAGTTATTTGGGGGCTATGAGAAGTTGATTTCAACATATAGATGGACAGACAAACATGCCTATATCGACTTCGCTTTATATAACGATCCAGAATATATATATACTTTGTGGGGTCGCAAATGAAAAATGTAGAAATTACAAACTTATATATACCCTTGCCACTCATGGTGAAGGGTATAATAAAGTATACTTTAAGAGAACTAAAGCCGACATTACTTAAGAGTCGACTTTAGGTCTATCATAGACAAGTTAAAGTATACTTTTGACGTTAAAGTCGACTCTAAATATAAAACTAGCTGAAGCTGTTTTTAACTAATTTAACAACAACTAATTGCCAAGTAAAAAGTTCGGCAAAAAGTAAGTTGCAAGAAATTTTGCAATTATTAAACAGTAATCAATAAAATTAGTATCAAAATAGCTGCAATATGATATTAAGCTTACCTTTTCCATTTTCCACCACAAATAGTTTGTTTTTTACTTTAGATTTCACGGTTACTTTTCTTCAAGATGTTTTAACAAGGCAGCGTAACTACAGTCCAAACAAAATTCACTAAAACACACTTTCTAAAACGAAATAGTTTTTTACTGTCCAAAAAAATTCACTTTTTAAAACGAAATACTTTTTTTTAGCTGTTTTAAATACTTCACGCACATAAAGCGATGATAAAAACACACTTTTTTAAATATAAAACAATTTTTTACACTTATAACAAATTTAAACACTTTTGCGAACACGTTTCTGACACTTCGAAAGGTAAAACACGACTAGAACAAGAAATAGTCAGCTGGCGTTACGCTGCCACCTGGTTAAGTATGCCTTGCTTTTATTGTTTAACACCTACTCGAATCTGGTAACATTAACAAATACCATCCACATGAATAATAAACTAAACGTAAGTAATAAGAACGTATTATACCTAGGCTTGTTGTTTGTTTAAACCAGTTCTTATTAATTAAAACTATTTACAAAGTAATATTTAAATTGTTTAAAGTTTAATTTAAAAAAACTTTAAATTAGCAGCAAAACAAATTACAAAACAACCCTTTTTAATCTGGCAATATTATTGTTATTATTGTTTTCCTCACTCTCACTCTCTCTTTCTTATTACTGTTCTCTTGTTTTGTGTTTTTCTTTTATGCTGCTATTTTGTTGCACCAAAATGCGCGTAGTAAACAAAAACTCGGTTGTTTAGTTAAAATTTAGACTTGTTTTAGTGAGGTTGTGTTTTTAAACAAATTCTCTGTGTGTCTTCCGAATTATAACAAACGAAATCATAAAATAAACAGCTGGAATTTACATATGCATGTTTTTATAAACAAACAAATACGTGAATAATTAAATAATTTAATTATACCTACCGAGATTATTTATAGTTTTTTTGTCTAAAATAATAAACACTCACATTAAAAGAAACAATTGTCATTGTCAAGTAGGTTTCTAAAGAAAAAAAAAAAAGCAAATGGAAAAAAATTATTAAAGTTGAACGCGCAAAAATTCTAGTGGTTGTTTGTCGGTTGTGCGGTGTGTGTATTTTTGGTGGCTTGTGCATCATTTTGCTAAATTTACAATAATATAAAAAGATTGCCTTAAAAGTGCACAAAATTTTTAAGTCAAAACATCTGTAGATTCTTCTATAAACAAAAATTCAAATAAGAATCGTTTGTTTTTGCCCTGAGAAAAGAAACAAAGAACACAATACAACAAGCAGCAACAGTGTATTTTTCTCGATTTGTTTACATTCACACATATTCAAAGGTTGACCAGTCTACTGTCTGACTAACTGTCTAATCGACTGTGTGTCAAACTAAATATTTATAGTGACGGTTTTACTGTTCTAAAATTCACTATAAATTTATTGTTGCTTCTTAGTTAGTGAGGGCTTAGCAAGAACTTAAGAAAAAAAGTGAGAGTGTATTGGTGTACATCTGTGTGTTTAAAAAAAAGTAACAACAAACCAGCCATAAATAATTCATATTACATAGGTATTCTTAGTAGTAAATAAATAATTTGATTCATTGCATTTGTTAAATTTATCACATTCATTGGAGATTAAATAGAATTGAAAAAATTAATTGATTGTGCAAATTTACAGTGGCATATTTTGCGTTTCAGACATTTTACATAAATTTAATAAACTACAACTACCTATCTACAAATATTTGACTTAATAAACAACATTTAAAAACCAAAAAACACAATTTTTGAGGTATTCCTGTGGCATCATGACATTTTGAATATTCAACGGATGTTTTGTCGTTTTTTGGCCAAATCTTCTTTACTACTACTAAACCTGGTTTGTATTTAATATTTTGTTTTTTTATTTGGTTCTCTTAAATTACCTTAATTTATCTTTATTTTATGTGTGTGTTGTGCCAAAAACACTGTTTCCAAAAAGCAATTTTAAAAAATAATATCGTTAGCTTAGAGAGCAAACCTGCTAACTCCACTTTTTTATAAAAAATTAGGTTTGTACGCAAAAGGTTACTCCATTATCTTTAGAGAGCAACTTTGGTCACAATATAGACTTTATTGTGACCAAAGTTAAAAATATAAAACAGTTAAAAATATAAAAAAAAATATTAAAAGAAAATGTTTTAAGCCCACTAAAACTACAAAATAAGTAATAAAAATAGGACTAAGACCCAAATAAGGATTTATAAGTTGCCAACCCACTACTTCTACACTGTGATTATTTATCAATATAATTCATACCAAATAAGTAATAAAACTGCATTAACGGGTTTCAAAAATATTTAAATCTAAAAAATTTAAAACGATTTTGAGTCTTCTGTAGAATATACTACCTTTATCCATATAAATACAGGATTTTTTTTCTATATTTCGAGATTTTTTCAAAAATGTTAGCAAATATTTACACCGAAATTGACCTATTGTCCAATTTCTTTACTTTTTTGGGGAGGCCTGTGTAAGACCCCTTTTTTTATAAAATTCTCTGGACCATGTCCGAGATAAAATTTTGAAAGTGATATGAAAAATTTCACTAGAACAAAAAAATCGGCATTCACTTATATCTTTCCCATTTATAGACCGATTTTATCGCTTCTTTTAACACAAACAATTTCAGGAAGTATTTCAGAAATGTTTGAATATTTTTGGTTCTATCTGAAAGTTTTTGCTTATATCTCAGACATTAATGAACCAATTTTGGTGATTTTTAACTCCAATATTCTAAGGACCATATCTGATATATAAATATCACATGCCGTAAGGTTTTGGGGCAATTTTGGAGAAGCTATATCAACTAGCATACGGCTATTGCTTAATCGATCCCGGTTTTTTGTTTCTAGCGAAATTTCAATCATATTTTCAGTTCTATACATTATACATTTTTTCCGCTATCTATAAGGGCCCAGATATTTTAATGTTATATAAATTACAAACGAAATGACAGAAACATGAAGCCATAGTTTCATTTAATTCACCTTATGTAAAGAGTGCATTACACTGACTGAGCTACTCCGGGATATGCGGTGAGAATAAAAGGATATGTACTGACTGTAAGCCTGCGATTAAATATCTATCCTGTGTTTAAACTATATTGGTTCATGTCTCTTAATGAGATAAGGAGACGTTCCAACTTGGCAATAATATGTTATATTTCCTCACTGATGAAAACTTATTTTCTAAAGTAAATGGTGTAGTTAGTACTTTAAGGAATATACTTTTTGTTGCTGTAAATATTTTATATATTTTTTTGCTTTCTGGTCTACCGTATCTTTGTTCATTGTATTCTACATTCATTGGATTTTGTTTAAGTGCAGGTAGTTGTAATAGTTGTTGTAATACATTTTGACTACATTTATCTCATGATTATAAAATAAAAAAATATAAAAATAATAGCAGTGCTAAAAAACAAAGCAAATAAAAACTTGACTACATTTATTTACAGTTTCCCCGTTTTTTGAAATCGAAAACAAATCAAAAGAGAGAGAGAAAAACCCCTGACTGTAGGTTTTTTTTTCTCTGTTTACATATTTATATGTAGTTGTTGTTATTATTATGTCCGCCTTTGTTTTGATTTTGTGTTGTATTTTTTTTCGTATTTAATTTCGTTATTTTTTTTGGTCTGGAAATTCTTACAAACGTTTAAAGTTTAAGTTTTTTGTATGATTCTATAGAAATTCATTGAATCAGCAAAAATTAAAAAAAAAATGTAATTAAAATTTATGTTTCGTTTGTGTTTTTTTGGTAATAAAATATAATATACAGTTATCCGATATTTTGAGAATTTCGTGATCGCTGTTGAGTGCGAAATGGTGGGAATGGTACTCATAGTGATAAGAGGATCTTTTTATAATTCATGGTAGTGTGCTTAGTTTGGTTTTAGGTTGGTAACCAAAAATGGAATATTAAATTGTTGCTTGGTAAACTTTTATGCAGAAAACTTTAAAATTATTACATACCTACATTTTCTATAAAAAACTGTTATAAATGCAATTTTACATAGAGAAAACTGTTACACACAAAACTTTCAATAGAAAAACTTTTTATACAGAAAAATTTCTATACAAAAAATGTTATACAGGAAATTTTGCACAGACAAGACAGTTATACCCAAAATTTCCTATAGAAAAAACTATTATACACAAAATTTTCAATGCAAAACATTGCATACATTCTATTTTCAATAGATAAAAACTGTTACACAAACAACTTTCTGTATAAACAGTTCGATTGAAAAAAATGGTGAAACACAAAATTTTCGATAGAAAATACTGTTATATAGAGAAATTTCTATAGAAAAACCTATCATACACAGAATTTTTTTTACAGAAAAACTGTTATACACACAATTTTTCATAGAAAAATCTGTCATACAGGAAATGTTGTATAGAAGAAACCGATATTCATAATATTTTCCACAGAAAAAACTGTTATACAGATACTTAATATAAAAAATACTTTTATACAGACTATTTAGCATAGAAAAACTGTTATACTGGAAATTGTAATAAATAATATTTTCCTAGAAAAAACTGTTTGATATATAAACAAATTGTTATAAACAAAAATGTTATACAGAAACATTTCCGTAGCAGAAACTCTAATAGACATTACTTACCATAGAAAACACTTTTATACTGGAAACTGTTTTAAATAATATTTTTCTAGAAAAAGCTGTTATAAATAATATTTTCCTAGAAAAAACAGTTATTTTTTAGATATTAGCTTTATGCATTAACATTTTAAAGAATAACATTTACCAAAAAACTTGAAATCTCATGATATAATGATTTTTCGTGACTAAACATTTAAAATACGAATTATTGAAAAATTCGAACGAGAAAGGAATCGAAAGATCTTTTGTCGACAGGACCCTTTCGATTCCTTGCAGGTCCCCCACAATGTTAAAATTTTGTAAATAACTTCCTGAAGTCCTTATTTTCAATATTTAATAAAAAAAAATGAAACTTTCAACGATGTAAAGCCTTGGTCCACAAGGGGTTAAATATAGAAATTCTTAAAACGATAGATATTTCATAAAAGAGACTTGATATTGTTACGAATGTGCAATGACGATTTCAATTCAACGGTCTTTAACGACTGCCTGCAGCAATCATCATGTTTGAAGGCACGTTCATCATTGACATTTTTTGTAAGTATGGCAACACTAAATGTTTGGGCTGCTGGCAATGACATCGAAAAGCTCTAGAAATCCAATGTACTAGTATGTCCGCTAAGAGCATTGTAGAAGATTCCCGATAGATGGCGCGTGTATAAATAGTGGCAAAGCTGGCAGTCGTGAGTTGAGTTTATCATTGGCGCTGTTAGAGTTAACATCAACTGTCTTGTGCATATAAGGTTGTACGTAATAAAGTTTGTGTGCATTTCTGCGAATTGATATACGTGTATAAAGACATTGAGTGACTATTTAATTCTGTTGTTGTTGTACATTCTAAATAAATAAAGAGTTGTTACAATTTTAAACTACTAAAACTGCTTTTATTTGCAATCAAAAGTATCCGGTTTATTTAAAGGAAATAAACCACGTTTTTAAAAGGTAAAAACGTAACAATATCTATTAACTTTTGATGCATTCAAAATTCATATTGAGGCCATCTAAAAATGATATTTATTATATAATAGGGGCTTATCTTTCCTCAATATTGCCCAAGTTTTGAGCCAGTTTTTGTTTTAAGCGCAGTTACGTAAAGTTTTCTTTCAGAAACATATACTAAATGTTAACGAGCCGAAATATTTTTATTCTATTGTATAAGAGAAATGATATGAAGATGTATTTAGAAAAAACTAAAAAAATATACTCTATTTTGCATGGCACCAATTGTATAACACTTTTATCTATTTGATTGAAATGTCACATTAAAAAACAAAAACAAAAAAAATTTTTTAAAAATTATGATTCAACCTAAATATCTCTTTAAATAAAAGAGATATTATTCTAAGGAATGTGTAAACTTTTCTTTTTAAATAAATTAATTAAATATGTTTAAAAGTAAACATAGGAGTACTGGGGTGCTGTTTAATATGACACATTCAATCAACCATTTTGATTATTTTTTTAAAAATTCGCTCTTTACTAAACAATCAGGCTTGATATCGAGAATGATTTGAAATCAAACCATTCCGCAAATGTTAAGTTGTTAAAAGTTTGAGAACGATTTGGTAAACATTGGAGAATAATTGTTCTCCGAAATACATATGTATTTATTTCAAATGTGTATTGCAATTTGCATTATAGAAAAAACATTTTTTATTCAATCTTAAATTGAATTCAATTGTGAAATTCAGACCTTTGCGTATGTTTGAGAAACTAATAAAAAAACAATCTTCCTTTATTGATTAATTCATCAACAATTAGCTGTCTACTAAAGATTTTATTGATATTATACCATACTCAAATGTCAAACGTCTGAGGACTATATGATAAACATTTGAGAATAATTGTTCTCAGATGTATGTAATTATTTCAAATGTTTAGTGCAATTGGAATTTTTCAAACATTTTGTTTTAAATCAATCTTAAATCTAATTCTAGTTTGAAATTCAGACCTTTGTGGATGTTTGAGAAACTTTGGAGAATTATTTTTAATGTCAAAAGATAATAAAAAAAATAACTATCTTGTAATTTTGATTAATTCTTCAACAATTAGCTCCCTACTAACATTTTTTTTATATTGATATCACATCGAACATGATTTGAAATTAAAGCTTTCTCAAATGTCAAACGTTTGAGAACTATTGGATAAACAATTGAGAATAATTGTTCTCAGATGTATTTGCATTTTTCAGATGTAATTCCAGTTTGATATTTAGACGTTTGTGTATGTTTGAGAAACCTTGGAGAATTTTTTTTGATATCAAAAGAGAATAAAAATCTTGCAATTTTGATGAATTCTTCAATAATTAGCTCCATTTTGAAATTTTTTTATTATTTTGATATCACATTGAAAATTATTTGAAATTAAAGCTTTCTCAAATGCCAAACGTTGAGTATGTTTGAGAAACTTTAGAGAATTATGTTTGTTATCAAATGATAATAAAAAAACACAATATTGCTATCACGGTATTTGAGAAAATAAACTTTGGCGGATCTATGGCAAATATTTAAAAAATTCATGGTTTTTAAAAATCTGTATTAATTTTAAAAACCAAATCTCTTAGAAAACAAGCTAATTAAATCACTTTTTTGTTATGTATTTACTATAAAATGTCCAAATACTTCAAAAACATTTGTTTTATAAAACCAATTGTCTATTACCATAAAGTGATGATAACCATTAATCTTTTGTTAAATAGTATATCTCCTATAGCCATAATATTATTACTTAATTTAAAACTTTATCAAACAAAAATAATTACTAAATCATTCAATTCATTGATCTATTCATAAAATACAAAATTAAACGCAACTTGAATGGTTCAATCACATCGTCATCACTCATAATCAATCTGGCTGCTATAGCAAAAAAGAGAGTAAACAGGTTTGTTAAACATTTCAAATCTGAAACCAACATTAAAAATTTTGTGTTTTACCTTAATTTATAAAACAAATACCAAAAAAAATGTGGGCTAAAATGTTAAACCAAATCAAAAATAGAAGAAAAAAACAGTAAGCGCCAAAACAAACACCTACATGTTACACTTAAAGAAATATAAATAAAAACCTATGTAAGTATTTCATCCATTCCACCATGCATGTACCAATATTATAAAGTCGACTTTTATGCAAATATTATAAGAATTCTGAAACTATTTTCATTTTGCTCCATATGAATTATTTTCATTTAAAACAACAGAAAAAAGTAATTAACAATTTGATTAGAATTTAACCCACATACTCAAATATTTATTTAATTTGTTTAAAAACATTAATTATTCCCCATTAAGAGGAAACTCAAAACAAAAAAAAAAAAACATTGCTGATAACACAATTAAGTAAATTTGCATACATTTTAAATACGCCAAGTTTACGCCTAATTTTACATAATTAAGCAAGACAAATTTGCTAATATACATACATACGAGTATTTTTTAGTTTAAAAAAATCTAATTGGCAATTTATTAAAAAAATATAGACAGCTGTTAAATAAAAGTGAAAATAATCTAAAAATATTTATATAAAAAATTAAAAAGAAATATGAATTCTGGCGGACATGTTAAAGCAAAGGGTATAAGCAGAGACGGAAGATACAAATATAAACAAACTTAGAAGGAAAGTGTATAAATAGTATTAATTAATAATTAAAAATACGATTTTTATGTGTTTCTATAAGCAGATTTGAAAATTTATAAAAACAAAGGTATTTATAACTTGTGGAGATTTCGTATAAAATTATGTCTAACAACTGTAGTTAACTGATAAATTTAAAACATGTCAAGTTGTCTTTTTATTTATTATAGAATATTTGACTACAACAATTTATATTAAATATGTATGTTTTTGCTAAACATCTAACTAAATAAGGACTGAGATCGAAAAAATCTTAACATACATATGGGGCATTTCACGTCAAGTGAACCAACTTTTGAAATCGATGTCTTCCGATCGGGATGAAATTTGCACCAATGTTAGTTCTATTGGATAGTAATTCGGACACAATTTTTCAACAAGATCGGTCAAGAACTCTCTGAGTTATAGGAGGTCAAAATTTGACATTTTGGCCAAACAGGTGTTTTTTCTTATCCATATAACTTATTACCTATTGTTCTTAGCAAAATGTGTCCCAAATAGTTTAGATAGCTATTTATGCAATCTTTGGAAAAAAAAAATTAAAAAAATTAAATAAAATTTTTTTGACTTTTTTTTTAAAAAATCAAAAACATTTTTGACTTTTTTTTCAAAATGGGCTCTTTTTATTTATTTTTTTTATTTTTTTTAAGAAAGCTTAGGTCTTTTCCTAAGCGACCTATATGGTCGCTTAGTGGGATGCGAGTGGGATATCTATCAAAAAAAATATTTTGTAACTCAAGATATGAAATTTTTTGACTTTTTTTGCAAAATCAAAAACTTTGTTGACTTCTTTTAAAAAAATGGACCCATTTTTTAATTTTTTTTTTTGCTCAGAAGAAAGCTTATGTGTTTTCCTTTAACACCTTTTTTGTCGCTTAGTGGGATGCGAGTGGGATAACTATCAAAAAAATGTTTTGTAACTCAAGACATAAAATTTTTTACTTTTTTTTTTGCAAAATCAAAAACTTTTTTGACTTTTTTTCCAAAATGGACCCTTTTTTATTTCTTTATTTTTTTCTCAAAAGAAAGCTTAGGTCTTTTCCTTTAAAACCTTTATGGTCGCTTAGTGGGATGCGAGTGGGATATCTATCAAAATAAATATTTTGTAACTCAAGACAAAGGTTTTTAAATTTTTAGGATATGCACTATTTTGATTTTTTTCATATTTGTGTGTAAACCTTAAAAATTAAACTTACGCAGAGAAACTAGACACATTAGCCTTTCCGATGGTATGTAACAACCTAACTAAAATTTCATAGCCTCGATACTGTAATACCCATAATATGTTAACCTCAGGAATAAAAATCACTTTTTATACCCTACACCACAATAGTGGCGAGGGTATATTAAATTTTTGCAGATGTTTGTAATACCCAAAAATATTAGTCTAGCCCACCTTAAAGTATACCGATCGACTCAGAATCGCTTTCTGAGTCGACTAAACGATGTCCGTCCGTCCGTCTGGCTGGCTGGTTGTCCATGTAAACTTTGTGCGCAGAGTACAGGTCGCAATTTTGAAGATATTTCGATAAAATTTGGTACATATCATTTGTTCGGCCCAAGGACCAATCCTATTGAAACTGGCTGAAATCGGTCCATTATTTCACCTAGCCCCCATACAAATGTCCTCCTGAAAGTGGACTTTATCGGTCACAAATGTTTAATTTATATAGGTATCTACACAAGTTTTTCTCCAAATAAGTTTTTTATTATGATCCGTCCATAATTAGTCATAGCTCCCATATAAGGCCTGCTTCCGATAATCACTTTAACGAGCACAAATCTCCTAAAAATGTTGGTATACACATAAAATGCAACATAAATAACTTTCATATAGACATTAATAACACCACCTAATTTCATGATGATCGGTTCATAATTTGACATAGCTCCCATATAAGGTCCACTTCAAAAATCGCTCACGAATATAAATTATTGCGCTGAAAACTACCTATAGGATTGAATAAAAAAGCCGCAAGATGCAAAACTCAGACAAATTTTGGGGGCGGAAAATTATTAGCGGTCGGCCTCACATTGCACCCCTCCAGTGGCTATTATCGGTCAGTTGTAGTGGTTTTTTTGAAGGTTTGAAATATGAAAATATGAAAAAAATCAATTTAAAAACCTTTGTCTTGAGTTACAAAACATTTATTTTTATAGTTATCCCACTCGCATCCCACTAAGCGACCATAAAGGTTTTAAAGGAAAAGACCTAAGCTTTCTTTTGAGAAAAAAATAAAGAAATAAAAAAGGGTCCATTTTGGAAAAAAAGTCAAAAAAGTTTTTGATTTTTCAAAAAAAAAAAAAGTAAAAAATTGTATGTCTTGAGTTACAAAACATTTTTTTGATAGATATCCCACTCGCATCCCACTAAGCGACAAAAAAGGTGTTAAAGAAAAACACATAAGCTTTCTTCTGAGCAAAAAAAAAAAATAAAAAATGGGTCCATTTTTTAAAAGAAGTCAACAAAGTTTTTGATTTTGCAAAAAAAGTCAAAAAATTTCATATCTTGAGTTACAAAATATTTTTTTTGATAGATATCCCACTCGCATCCCACTAAGCGACCATATAGGTCGCTAAGGAAAAGACCTAAGCTTTCTTAAAAAAAATAAAAAAAAAAAATAAAAAGGGCCCATTTTGAAAAAAAAGTCAAAAATGTTTTTGATTTTTTAAAAAAAAAGTCAAAAAAATTTTATTTAATTTTTTTAATTTTTTTTTTCCAAAGATTGCATAAATAGCTATCTAAACTATTTGGGACACATTTTGCTAAGAACAATAGGTAATAAGTTATATGGATAAGAAAAAACACCTGTTTGGCCAAAATGTCAAATTTTGACCTCCTATAACTCAGAGAGTTCTTGACCGATCTTGTTGAAAAATTGTGTCCGAATTACTATCCAATAGAACTAACGTTGGTGCAAATTTCATCCCGATCGGAAGACATCGATTTCAAAAGTTCACTTGACGTGAAATGCCCCATATATGTTAATAAAAATGAAACCACTTAACTTACAGTTTTGATTTTTTTTATTTGATTGAAATTATTATAACAATTTACAAAAAAAAATGTTTCTATAGTTCTAATCACTAGTGATGGAATTTTGAACCTTTTTCGGAAACCCTACCACACTTTTGAACACCTTTTTTGTGCTCTTCAATTCTCTTTTAACAAGAACCCAATATCTCTCCACTAGCCTTAGCTCCAGGCAGTTTGGAGAATTTGCCTCTATTGGTACAAATACCACATTATTGTTCTTTTACCACTCAAGACCTTTCTTACCATAGTGACAGGCCAAAAATAAGTGGACACACTAAGAGCCAGTTTTTGACTTCGTATTTAAATATTAATTATATTTAAGTTCTATTTAAATACGAAAATGGGTTTCTCAGTGCTTTTTTAAATGATACTTAAGTGGCCAACGTTGGCCATTTAAATTCTATTTAAGTTTCATAAACTACCATATGTTTTTAACAGCTGTCTTTTGTTGTCTGTTTTTTTTTCACTCTATTGTAGCGCTGTATTTTTTTACGGCATCTAACAAAAAATACACTTCCGATGCGCTGAAGTTGGGGCTTCTTTTGTGCATTTTCCTACATATATTTTATTGTTTAATAACCTTTTTTTTTCTTATTTGGCAAAATGTATCAATTTTTGTTTTGCTTGAACAGCTGTGTTATACAAAACTATCGATAATTTTTTGATATTTAGTAGTGCTACCACACTTTTATCTTATTTAAATAAGAAAAATTATATTGCACTGAAAAACTCAAACTGTATTTAAATACCATTTAAATTTAAGTAAAAATTAACTAAATACGTATTTAAATACGAAGTCAAAAACTGGGCATAAGAAGTCTTATGAATGGAAGCATCCTTTTTTGTAAACATTCCTTGATGTAAATTTCGGTATTTATAGAGCCCTCTGTAACAAATGTTTGGCTTTTTTGCCGCAACTTGCATTTAAACATTCAGTTTTATTTTCAAATCTAACTCCTAAATGTCAAACGCTTGTGAACGATTTGATACACATTTGAGAGTAAATGTTCTCAGATATATTGTATTTCAAATTTGCATTTTCGAAATTTATTTAAATCAATCTCAAATTGACTCCAACAGACTTAAGTTTGAGGAACCTTTGAGATTTATGTTTGATATCAAAGGAAAAAAAATTATGAGAAGATATGATATAGATTTGAGAGTAAATGTTCTCAGATGTATGTATTTCAATTGTGTATTGTTATTTGCATTTTTTATATCTTTTTTAAACAGACTTAAGTTAGTGAAACCTTTGAGAATCATGTTTGATATCAAATGAAAAAAATTTGTGAAAAGCAATTTTAATTAAATATATTTTTGCTTAAGATCGAACTAACACTTTATAAACCCAATACCATTGTCTAACATAATTTTACACGGTTTTAAATCATGAAAGAAATACGTTCAAATGTATCCTCAACGAAATTCAAACACCCATTTTGTATTAATTTTCCTACAATTCGCTTTCCACCAAACATTCAGGTTTGATATAACATCGAAAAGGATTGGAAATAAAACTCTTTCTCAAATGTGAAACGTTTGAGAACGGTTTGATAAACATTTTAAAATAAGATAAGATGTATCAATTTCAAACATGTATAATATTTTTCAAATATTTGTTTAAATTAATCTCCAATTGAATTCATATGTAAAATTCAGACCTCTGTGAAACTTCTGAGAATAGAATTTTATACCTTCGCTCGGTAGCTATTTACTAGTGATCCTCAATTTTCTCCAAAAAATTTATCTTATTAAAAAAAAATGAGAAGTGAAAAGGAGGCAATTTATTAAAAAATTTAAATTTCCGAATTTTTTTTTTACAAATTTCCAGGAGATGGCTCTAGCTGTTCTCACGTTTAAATTAATCTCCAATTGAATTCATATGTAAAATTCAGACCTCTGTGAAACTTCTGAGAATAGAATTTTATACCTTCGCTCGGTAGCTATTTACTAGTGATCCTCAATTTTCTCCAAAAAATTTATCTTATTAAAAAAAAATGAGAAGTGAAAAGGAGGCAATTTATTAAAAAATTTAAATTTCCGATTTTTTTTTTTACAAATTTCCAGGAGATGGCTCTAGCTGTTCTCACGTGCTGCCATTACATACATGGACCATTTCATTTTTATATATATAGATGAAAATACCAAAAATTGTTCAAACGTTTGCCATTATATTTGATGGGTTGTAGTCATTAATCACTCTATATGTTCTAAACATCGAAAGTTCTTATATAATTCCCATGATGTACAGAAATTCGAGAAATAGTTTTAACAGATACAATCCAACATTTTAGGCTTTAGTTCTGCCTAAATTGTTAGGAAAAATATTCAGAAGAGAATGCATAAAAAGCTCAAGCCCAATAATAAATTCTCAACAAAAACTAACGACTAGAATGTTGGATTGATAGGTATTATTTTAATTGAATGATCAACGGTATACGATCACCCTCTCTTGGGGTAAATTTCCAAAAGGTTTGCAACAAATCGTGATACATCTTTCAGAATTTAAACGAAATTTCTACCAACATATCTAAGACAGTGTTTCTGAGGGTATTTCGTTCAAATTTAATACGAACGCACGGCCATCAACCACATCTCCTAAACAGGTTAGAACAAGCCCAGTTTTACCTAGAAAACGGTTTTTTATAGTCATCTTAAAATAGTTCTAGAACAATATTCTAGTCATCTTATTTGTAGAGTGTACAAAAACTTAATCGTGAACCAAAAATGGAGACGAATGTGGTTATCGGTGACAGTATCTAACTGTATTCTCATATTTATTTTGTAACGTGCTATCGATATTACAATGGAGCAAAATTATGGAACTTGTTCCAGAAAACCAGAAAAATTTGCCCATCCAATTATAATCTACAGACCAATGGATCGCACAACTCAGTACAGTGAAAATTCTTTATATAGCCATAATGTTTGTATGGGGAATAAAATCATGAGAAGTATGAGAAAATTAAAATACAATATCCACCATTACAACTTCGTCTATCATCTTTCCATATTTTATCCATATGTTATGGTCCCCAAGTGCTGCTTCAACTCACGATAATATCAGACATGATCTCTGGTTCAAAAGAACTATGCAGTACACTTAAAGCTGTGGTCGGCACTCATAGACACCGGGAGGCGAACATATTGGTTATTTACCTATATTTCTTTGAATTTATGCATCGAAATAATAAATTAGGGTACTAAGTATTAATGAGCTACGTACACACGGTTGTCAGATTTTACAATGTTGTCAGATCTGGCAATGTGCTCGCAATGTACTGCCAATGAAATATTATTAGCAAAAGGTAAATTGTCGGTTTAGACGATTGTAAGAAAACCTTACAAATTCATTGTCAGACAATTGTCAAACAATAAATTTATCTACCAACAAAAATTGTCAGTTCACACGGTTGCTTCATTTTAAATACATATGCACAGTGTTGCCAATAGAAATAATATATCTGACAATGATGCCAAGTTTTTGACAATGATATTACAATGATCTGGCAACGTAAGGTGTTTACACGATTGTCAGATGTCTGACAATAGTATTGTCTTATAATGTACTGACAATACTTTTTCTGACAAGGTTGTAAGACAAAAATTGTAAGTTCACACGGTTGTTACACCATTTATCCATTTATATTTAAAATGTTTAAAGGTTTCGGGCACTGTTGTAGTCTTGTTTTTCTCGCTTAGAGCCGTACCCCAATATGTTTTAATTGATCGTGTAGTATATACAATATTTTCAATTCATTTGGAAAAAAACTTGTTTTTCTATTATCATTTCATAATTTTCAATATTTATTGTGTCTAATTAATTAATTAATTTCAAGGCCAACACCACACATAATAACATTGTTAATATCTTTTCTTTTCTCACACTTAAAAAACATGTTATGTTTCTTTCTTTTATTAAACTGATTTTAATCTTTGTCATAGCTAATCGCATTTTAATTTTATAATTCAACTTCATTATATCAATCAAAGTAATAGATCTGAGAAAAGAAACAAAAAAATCACAAACGTGACTATTTCTAATTTATTTTATTAATAATGAAAAAGAAAAAAAAAAACCAACAAACGCTTTAATATCTCTAGTAATTTGTTAGGAAAAAAACCAAGTAATTTGTAGAAAATAACACACAGCACTTTAATACGGAAATGCACTTAAATTTATTTCTGTGATTTAGTACCCAGAGAGCAGCATATAGTACCCCTTTATACCTCCAATAATAAAATAATAAAAAATGTATAACACTCTTGCAGCCGCAGCAAACATCGTCATCATCGTCATTGTTACATGGTTGTTGGCTGCATGTTTATAACTCATAATTCATTTGAAAGTAAATATTTTCGAACATAAAAACAAAAAAGAAGAAAAAAACTCAGAAACCGTAAAAAAGTCAAATCACAATGTTAAGAAGACTCCTCACGCACGTTTCTTTCGGTTTCTGTTGTTTTGAAGTTC
The DNA here is from genome assembly GCA_942486065.2 of Calliphora vomitoria. Classification (NCBI taxonomy): domain Eukaryota; kingdom Metazoa; phylum Arthropoda; class Insecta; order Diptera; family Calliphoridae; genus Calliphora; species Calliphora vomitoria. The sequence continues at coordinate 58,330,031 of OW818031.2, read as the reverse complement.
ACAAATACCAGTCACCATGTAATTGATAACAGCAACGTTTTGAGTCCCATTCAAAATGCATTCATTTTATTACGAGTGCGTCTTATTATTCAAGCTTAGCTGAAGGGTTTTACAAATATTCTCAATTCAAAAGCGCGGGTGTGTGTTTATTCTGTTCCTCTTGTGTATGTAGTTATTGTTGTCGTAAATTTACAATTTTACATTGAAACCCCTTGCTATCAATCACTGAGGTAGTAAAATGACCTTATTCATCGTCAAATGGATGACAGGCATATAGCTACAGTCATCCAACCTTATCATAGGGTCATATTATGTATGTAAATAATGAGCTCTTAGGTCATTGTACTTTAAATTCAATAATAGTGTTTATCGATAAAAATCTTAAAGTCAAATCAAGTAGATTGATTTCATGCATTTTAAAATGAATAATCCATCAGTGATTCAGAAATTATTGAAGGAAGGAGTGTCATACTCTAATCGGAATGAATGCGGCTTTAATTCAGATTCTGTTTGGAAGTATAAAACAACAATCTCTGTTACAAAATCTTATTACTATGTTATTGTGATGAACATATTAGAGATCTCGACATTTACAAATCATCTTTCTAGACTTATTTTATAATACCGAGTATCGGGATACGTAAAAATCTCTTCCAATTGGCATGCCTAGAACATGATGGTTAGGAAATTGTTGTTCTTTATATTATACGTATATAAAAGTCGACTAGGTTAAAAACTTAGTAAGCTCATATAGTTTATCAGTTATTTTCAATCTGAATTCCTGAGTTTGCAATAGTGTCCATATGTAGTTGGTCTCTAATTCGATTAAATGCAGGACATTGTCATAGCTTATTCTTCCAGCTTTTCGTCCGCCTCATCACACGCTCAACATATCGTAACATTGGATATACGAGCCAGATGACACTTCAGTTTTGTATGTCCAGTTAACACATTACCTAGTCTCCTAAGTGTTGATCTATTTGGGTTCCGAATCTCATTTATATTCATTTGGATTTCCCCATAGAGAGTCGAGAGTCAGTTTTACAATTGTACAGGTAACTCGGTCCATCGAATATGTATATGTTTTCCCTGGGAGTAAATCCTGATGTGAATGAATACAAATTAATTTTATACGTCAAGCTTCCATTGCCAGCTACCTGGACCAAAGATAAACTAATTTGTATGGAATACGATTTAATTCACGTTGCTTCCAGGACTAGTCTCATAGTAGCGCATCCCCTTATTCGGTTTCGAGGCAGCCAATTGATGTCTTCAAGTCAGCTTTAACACTATTACCGAATTTAGTCCCCAAAAAAATATCGATCGTCTGATGGGTTGCGTGACTGGTGCGCTTTTCTTATGAAACCAAAGACAATGAATTTGTAGCGCCGTTGACCGAAATGTCATTTCGATGGTCATGGATTAAGTTGCACTCTTGGCAACAGCAGCTACATTCATGACGGTTCTTAACGTACAACGATGGGGACCTTGAGTGTATTCCATTAGGAGCCAGTATCATGAAGTTTTTGCACAAATACCACCAGCGTTGTTTAACACAAAGTCTGTTTAATAATATCATAGTTTTTGGTACACTTCACTCAATTCGCAACTAAATTTGGAATATTTGCCAACGTTGTTAGAGTAGCGAATGTTGTTTCGAGATTGTCGAAATGTTTATTGGATTTATCTCGTCTTAAAAGATCCATACTGTCGAATGCTGTTTAGTTTTAGCGGTTACGATAATTAAGGTGTCATTTGAAAACTCAGTCGTCTAGAAGCATTCGTTTTGTGCAACTATTAAATTATACGACATTTAGGCTGAAATTTGTCAATAACAGATCCTACACAACATCAGTATGTTTTCTGTAACAAGAACCGCTTTTGGAACATAACGAAATTACTTCTGTATCAAAAGAAGATAAGATTTGTATTCGTGCGACTAATGAAACATGGTCCTTCATAACAAAAAAGTCAAAGCAGGATGATATTCGCATTGTTTTTGCAAAACATCAATGTTTTGTGAAACCATTAAATTTGGGATGGTCCTTCATCAGCAAATGTCGTAACAAGTTGTTCGCCACACTGTGGTTAAGTAATCAGAATCAAAAATCATAAATCATTTTTGGATGAAAATGTTTATTATTTGATTTCGAATTTTTCTGATTAAGTTTCCTACAATAATTTTAATTTATTTAGATGTTCGCTTTCTATCTTCATTCTTAATGCAAGCATGATCGTTAGTGGATGGGTTGCTGTTAAGTTTTTGTGTATACTCTGAAACCTTTAGCCCCATTGTGATTATCTTACACACAGATTGCAGAATTATTGCATGTGATGATGTAAGCTTACGACGTATATCTTAGCTAAGAGTGTCATGGTTCTTACTCAACTCAATGAGAGTGGGAGTAGTTTAGATATGGCGCTATAAGAGTTTATCGTAGCGAGACGAAGGTACTTTTTTATAGGTCGTGTTCAATATCACAATTATCGGTATATAAATGAATCTTCGTAAATTTAGCACGAAATGTTTTTATGTCGAATTTTGCAGTGACTCGATTATTCGGCAGTATTTTTTACACAAGTCTGAAAGCTGATAGAGTTTCCTACAACCATTATTGTAATTTGTTGCATTTATTTTAGTAGCATGTTTCATTTAAATGTGAGATTTGTATGTCTCTTATTTCAAGCTTGATCGTTAGTGGTTTTGATGGGATGGTGTCCACTAGTATCTAAGTAAACTTTGATGCCCTTAAGACTATTGTAGCACCCTGACATACATTAAATAAAAATATGTACGATAATTTTAGGATTCTATAGAAACCAACCGTTACTTCTGACAAATCTAAGTAGTTCTGTCAGTGATACTTCTCTGAAATAGACCAAGTTATGTTGAAAGATTATGATGGTTAGCTTAGTCATCGTGTCTGTAGAGTAAAAAAGTCTTATATATTGTAACGATTTTTGTATCGCTATATAATGCCGAAAATACAGAAATACGCAAATAATTACTTAGATTTAACAGTGCTATTTTCCCATTTGCTAAATTAAATAAATTCAATAGCATATGCCCACCTACATAGTTCGAATTTTTCATTGTTATACCAGTTGATTTATTTTCCAAGGAATATACATTTTTATATTTCTATCATTGTCATCAGTATTTTCCGTTGAAGTTTGCCTCTTTCCATATCCCTTTTTTAAACCATCTAAATTTTAATACATATTATTTTTGATATGACGCAGACACTAGACACATTGTCAGACAGTTACACGAGTCAAATATAATATTCCATACATCATAAAATACACCCAACAATATGCGTCATCATGTTAAAAAAACTAAAGGAAAATAAAATGAAAAGCTATTTAAATGATTCAAAAACATGAAAAGATACCATAGAAACTCAAAGTTTTATTTATTTTGTATTTATTTTGTCTGAATTGTCAACACATCAAGGAAATGTTGAAAATATTTCAATGAAGATGCCACACCACCACCACTTGCAACGTTCGTTGGTAGTTAATAAATACAAAATATAGAGAATGGTACGAGCAAAGTTTTACTTTAGAATGAAGAAAAGGTATAAAAGAATTTATATCAAGATTGAAATTGTTTTGTAAAAGGGGATATTAAAAGTACATGTATGTTAAATAAACTTTGGAAAAATGTTATAATGGAATTGAGGACGATTTGAAATAAATATAAAACTGAATGGGATCCAAAGTTAAATTAATTTCCTTGATTTCCAAATAAAGTTTGGAAGGGGTTGTAAATACATTTTCGTATTTTGCAAATATGCCAAAATTTACGTCAACATTAATTAGTATAAATTACTTCCTAGGGGAATTTTAACGCGGCTATCTAACTATTTAGTCAAGGTAAGGAAATAGCTAATTAGTTAGTCGTCATCTAAAAGCAGTTTACTCTTACAGCTCCCTTCAGCTACTTACTGTTAGTTAGTAAACAAAAATATCCTTTGTTTACTTTTTCATAGTCATTGCTAAGGACTTGTATATTTTCAAAAAATAAAATACAAACGACAAAACAAATTATAACGCCACTGTATGAATAAATGTTTAAACAAGAATGAACGAACGAATGAATGAATCTCTTTGTTTTTATGCCTCCCAAAAATAAAGAAACAACAGTGTAATGAGTTATTTACTTGTTACTACTTGCAACATGTTACTTTCAACATTCAACTTGTTAACTGACAAGAACATGACAATTCATTAACTTTTCTACAACAATTAACAAGGAGCAATGTAGTCTCTGGAGTAACAACATCATGGACAATGAACTTTAGTTTCTCGGCTTTTTTTGTTGTTTTGTTTTCCTTGTCATTATTGTTGATATGTATGAGTAGACATTTAACTTACCTTACATAAAGAACAACAAACTAGAACAAAATGAAAACTTTATTTAAATAAAAATTGTTGTAAAATTGCATCATTGCATGTTTTAAATTCCCTGAAAAGAAACGATAAACATCTTCGATTCATTTGGTTTGTTTCGTTGTAAAGGAATCGAAAATCTATGTAAATACCAGTAATAAACAACATGCAATGTTGAGTGCATACAATTGTTTTATAAAGGTTGTCATAGTTTTCAAAAACAGAATGTAAAGGGATTTATTTAATGGGATACAATTATGAGAACTGTGATATATGTTTTGATAAAATCAAGTTAAATACATTTTTGCATGCGCTCTAATCAATTTCGAAACGAGGTAATCTCAAAATATGTGTTAGAAACCCATTAACAGCATATTAAAGTGTTAAAAACATGCAATAAATCATATTGGAGCGCGCATCACCTATAAGTTTTATATGTGCTCAAAACCCCACTTTTTTGAAAGCTTGCATTGTCATGTTGGATCTTGCATACAAATGTTGGTGTACTATTCCGTATTGAACGATGATCGATTGCTGCTTAGTTTTAAGCCCATATATATAAAGATGTAGTCATATTACTATCTAAAGATATTTAGGGAATCAATACCGCAAACATTTTCCTTAAAATTATTTATTGTCGTGAAGAAAATATTGTAATACAATCAACGGAAGACTTTAACGTAAAGATAATCAGAATCGGGAAGAAAAATAGTTGCAGGTAAAGATAAACTAAATGAGCAGATACATAAAACACTTTTAAATGAAAACAGTTTAAGTTGCTAAATATTGGGAGTTTTTTGTACATAAAATCAATACATAATTGGACTTAAATCATATAATATTCAGAAAGCTTTAGATCGCCGTACAATACTTAGATGTTAAAACCGTACGAAAACATTTAAGTAACATTTGATTGATGAAAACACACATGTGACTAATGAAATTTCTTTAAAAAGGCAATACTGATTATCTACATATTTTAACCACAATTTGGCATCGTTCCTCTCTTATCAGATGAAGCATTGAGGAGCATACCACCGCCTTGATTCACAAATAACGGAGAATCAACTAAATAACAGGAATTTCCACAAAAAGTTGATAAATTCATAATTTTAATGTTTTTAAATTAAGTTTTATTGAACTTAATGAGTGCCAATGTTATTTTTGTTTTTAAATCACTTCTAAGATTTATGATGCACATATTTTCATACAAGACGATTGAAGAATTTAATTGATCAGTCACTCGTTAATTACCCTGCTCCTGTAAAAATATTCAAAGCTATGAAAATGCAACATAAACAAACGAAGATTTTTCTTTGGCCATGGAACACAATGTCATGTTGACACAGCAGCAGTTCCTCCTTGATCTACAACATTATACAGTTAGAGTCTACCCCGAATCCTGCCAGGAAAGACGTGAAGAAAATACGGAGCCTTGTGGATCTATGATATTGCAGTTTATACATGACACCTTTGAACGACATTAATGTATTTGGAGACATGCACAAAATTGAAATAAGGTTCTCAAAGTGTTGGTCTTCAGAGTTTCAATCTTAAAAATGAAGATTCTTCTGGTAATGTATCATAATTTCATGTTGATACAACAGTTCCACCTGAGAATCATCCAGACTTCAACATCATACAGTTGGAGTCTACTAGGAAACATCTCAGAAAGGACCTTCGTCTGTGAGAGAAAAGAGCTATATAGTGGTTCAATTGGATTGTAGCTTGTACAGGGCAGCTTTGAATCAAGGACAAATTGTTTTGAAGCCAGGTTTAGAGCATGGAACATGGATAAAATAATTTTTTTGTCTATATGTTGTCATCTTCGTTAAGCGATAATGACAATGAGATGTTGATACTAAAGTTCCTCCTGGAGGTAATCAAACCATTATACAGTTTGAGTTTACCTAGAGACGTGACAGACATTCGTGTGCGCTAGGTTAACCTACTAGTATGTAGCTATGTAGTGGATCCATTTAATCGCAGCTTTGAATTCAAATTGAAATGGCGATGAGATAATTCCAACGTCACAGTTTATACTTAGCATATCGTCCATGGAGGTCGATCAGCGATCATAAAACAGAGACAGATACTAATCTGGCGCTGAAAACAAGAGGAGTTGTCGTATAACTGAGGTAGAGATAAAGCTTAATGCCCCCTCATTCCGAACTTATGCCAAGCTTTCGGTCAGGATTCTTATGAGACCCTCCATATATTGAAGTGCCCAGGCAATCCAACTTCACTACGCTCAGTTGTTGCTGGTAGTACAACAACAGAATTTTGTCGACCTCCTTGAAATTGTCACTATTATCAAAAGGCGTTGATCGTCATTTGTAGAGTGTTCAATGTTTATATAATTGAATCGTGTATATTTTCAAATTCAATCATTGGTATAAAATTAAACTTCCATTCTTTCGTTGCTCTCTGTAAAACTTTTAGAGCTGTAACTACACAGAGAAAACAGATTCGTGATGGCAACCGAATTTGTTGCCAATCGAATGATTCTACCTTAGTAACCGAATTTTACAGTTGTGGCTATCAAATGTTAGAAGGGGTAACAAAAGTTTGGTTGCTTCAACCGACATTCTTCTTTAGCAACCGACTTTCTGTTGATAGAACCGAAAAATTCTATGTGTGCAACCGAATCATTCGATTGACAACAAATTCGGTTGCTATCACGAATCTGTTTTCTCTGTGTATGAAATTTTGCGTTCGATGCTTTATTATGGTTTTCGTTAAGGATGGTTATAATGGCAACCAAATAGGTATCTTTGTGATATCCTAAAAGGATCATGCTCCAGTCACCCGATGTACGTACACATCTTGCTCAAGGTCGTGCAGAAATTTCATTGAGAATTATCAAGCCAAAAGTAAAATCCTTTTTTTTGACCTTAATACCACGATATATCAGGTAAGGTATCCTTATATTTACTGATGTAAAACCGGGCATTATATACCTATGAAATTTATATAAGAATGCGGCTGTCTCTTGATCATATAACTAGAAAGTACTAGCTGAAAGTCCTTCAAAGACCGGGAGAGTATAAGATTTCATTGAAAACGTCTACCAAATCGATATATCTCTAAAAGAGACAAAACTGATAATAGAGACCACTTGCACAGAGATCTGAATTACGGTTAAGCTATCAAAACTCTATTTTCGGAACTTAACAGCTGCCAATGTCAGCTTAGTACGTACGCTCGATTTTTGAAGAAACTTAAACAGCGCTGAAGAAGGAGGAGTTAAGATTGAATCTCATTGGCCATCAAAACCTCAATAAAAGAGATTTGTTTATATTGGGGATTTGCAAGTAAAATATGTTCTAAGCACCACACCTCCGATTCAGACATCTTTCTAATGAAATTAGAGTTGGATTTACCAAATTAGAAATGTATTTTTAATACATCTGAACATTTCCACATCGTAGACTGTAATATGCCTAAATATATATTTAAAATACAATGAATGCATCTTTTTGTTAATACAATCAATATTTTAGATCTCCTCTTAAAATTGTTTTGTTTATTTTTTTGCATAAACGTGATTTCGTTTTCATTTACGTACTATTATTTTCTCTGGCTATGACCATGTAGTGTAAAATTGTAGCTCTTTGGTTATGGCACTCGCCACTATGGAGGCAAATACTGCCCACAGATTTCATTGTTTTTATTTGAGTTTTCTATTTAAAAGAGGAAAATAAAAGGCAGCAAAAATCCAGCTGCCCATTATTAGACAAATCCCAAAGAGTAACTAACTACATTACTCCACACACATCAGTCGGCTGTGCCCTCCAATGTACACCAACCATTCTGGTATGAAAACTAAAGTACATTAACCGCAAGTGAACGTGTTGCGGCGTATGAATATTTGTATGAGTATGATGTGAGTCTGTGCTGCCCTGCCTCGCCATACAAGGAGGGAGGTATATTGTATTCATTCCTATTTAAAGATATGTAATGATATCTTATGAATAGTTTTCTATGTTGTTATTGCTTTCTTTGTACTTGTATCTATTATTATTATTGTTGTTGTTGGTTTTTTTTTTTTTTTTTGTTATTCTGCAAAACAAAGATGCAACATTGTTGTGTCTATACATGAACCAGCAGAGACCAAAGGAAAACACTCAGCTGGCTGCCAAGCTTTAATTTACATTCTATCATTGGATACGTACATATATAAGTAGTAGGAATGTATGTTTATATTTCGAGTTCATGTATGCAGTTTTTCCTAAGGGTATAAATAGTTGTTTGGAAAAATTTCCATTTAATCCCATACAGTATATTGTTTCCTTTGAAGTTTTAACCAGCTTCTATTTACGATCATACTTATGTATAAGGATTGTGTGTGATATGTATTTTAATGTGAATTTTTGAAGTTTTAATTAAGGAATTTAGATTTTAATGCCTGTTTTATGAAACAAAGAAGAAAAAATATCGGAAATATATGGGTTAAGATATTTGTATCAGGAACTGTTTTCAGTTACCTTAAAGTATTAATTCTGAATATTTTCAGGGGGAAAATGCAAGGTTTTACATCTAAAAATGTCATTAAACATTAATTCTCTCAATGAAGTACTCTTCGGAGTATGTTTTAAGTTGCTGAAGCACGAAATAGTTTATTTTAAACTCGCCGCTGAACAGAGTCTTATCTGGAACTGTGGAATATCAGTGAGACATAGGGCTTGTCCTAACTGGTGTGTTGGTGAGGTCCCTTCGGGGAGAACTCAGTCCCTGTGGCTTAAAACTCAAAGCGGGTAGAAGATTATTGGTTAAGTAGCTAATGTTGCAAATTTCGGACAAGCAAATATATTTTATTAGGTGCTGTTGCCCCGAAACAACAGAGCCATTAATTAATAGTGATTTCAATTGGCTCAGAGAAATGTATTGGAGTGGTGGTGTTCGTGGCATGATGTTTGTTGTGATTGGCTCTTGGTCGAGGTCAATTGTGGGTGAAACCACTCACGTTGACTTATATCGGCTAGTGGTCTTTGAAGTCGAAGTTCACTTGCCGGACTGTATTACCAGTCCAGATCCTGCTGTTTCGATAATTGTCTCAGGGTTTGCTGATTGACTAGCTATGGATGGTAGGGATTAGATAGCCTGAGTTCTTCAGCAAGGTGCTTGTACATTAGACCGCACCTCAAAAAAATTCCCGTACACACACTAATATAAAGTAGGGGGAGCTTTAATTTTCTGACAATACGGTGGTACGATAAATACTAGAACGGGATACTTAAGGTCAATGGCCCTTAGGGTAAAGTGTACAATGTACACTGATACATGCGGTATTTGTACGAAGAGTTGCCAATTGTGTGTTCCTTGCAAGTTCAATCAATGGTGGTGGGAGAGTCTGTGTTAGGATTTCGAGGCAGGAAACCACAATAATCTTAGACACTCTCCCTCTCAATGAATGTGATTATGATATTGAATGAAATAAGTTATGATCGAAATTTTAAAGCTCCAAATATTATATGTGATTTTTACGACATAAACATGCCATTGGGCCTAATGTGTACAGACACGAATAAGCATTCATCAGTGGTGAGGACTCATAGCCAACAGAAGCTGAACAAAATTGGTTATTTACCTATAAATAATACGAGTGTCAACAAAAATCAAATGATTCGATACGTTGAATTAATTAGCCACTGAGAACTACCACTAGTGAATCTTCAACCCACTCGGAACGTTATTGACTGGTGAATTTAACACGGGAATGTCATTGCAGGTGGCCGATTGGCACATTCAGCATAACACTTTACTATTAAATTCAATAGTACATATACTCCAGCATTTGAGAAAAAAAAGAAAAAAATAATTTTTCAGAGAGCAGGGTGAACCCTAAGCCACAGAGCTCTTATTTGCACTGCTCTCTATTTGTTATTAAGAATTACATGTGAGTCTACTCTCAATTTTTCTTTTTTTTATCATCAGAGAGAACAAAAATATCAACGGCCACATTCAGCATTACATATGGCCATCGAAGTGGTATATTTTAGAGGATTTTATTTTTCTTGAATTTTTTTCAAAAACTTAAGGCGAATATCTGACTATTATTTGTTACTGAATACGCTGGCGAAATGTAGTGCAAATGATAACCATTAACTACGACTTTAGTAGCCACAGCAAACTAATTTGTTGTACAAGTAGTAATATAGCTAGTGCAAGGTATCCAATTGGCACTGCTGGGTATCCACGTTCTCTTTATGGCGACCACAGACATAAATATTTCTCGATGCTTCATAAAACGATAATCATTAAATTGACAATGTTGGTTTGTTGCTTTTTTCAGATACTTTTCTTCAGGCTGAACAACTGGTTACAAAAAGCAACAAAAAGTCTAAACACTTCACCTGATAAAAAAACATATATTTTGATTTAATCATAACCTTATTATACATATGTAATATCTATTTTAACCAAATTTCTTCACGTCTTGTAACCTTTGAACAATTTTACAATTCTTCTTTAATAACCCCCAAATGTGAGTTACACCATTCTCTGCAACCGGAACCATAAACTTAACACTTTAATTAAACAGTATTTTCATTATTTTAACAACTTTAGTTTTACAATTAAATTGTAAACATTTAGATAATAAAATAAATTTTATAAAAAAAACAAGCATTAACATTTAATTGCAGTCTAATCATTAAATCATGACGTCATATGTAATTACATTTTAAACACTTTTACTTAAACCAACGATTAAACAAGAATCTTATGAACATTAAATATAATTAAAACCTTTCATATTATCTGGGCGCGTCAAACAAAATATCGGATAAATATAAACATAGTTAACATTTTAGGTACAGAAAGCCTTTAAATAAGAAATAATAAACAAAGACAAAACACCAAAATAAAAAAATCATTTTAAATACTAATTAATCGTGTGTATAAACAACAAATTATATTTAAATATAAAGAAATTATACTAGACGTTGAATATTTACTATTCAACCATTTAAAGAAAATAAATACAGCAGCGAAAAAAGCCCGGCAGTTAAAGTAAACAAAAAAAGCTAATTTTAAATTCAACAGTGGTGGGCAAAAGTGAGATATGAAATACAATTTTATACTTGCTTTATTACTTTCAAAGAATGTAATGAATGTGTTTGTATTCATACTAGTTACAACCAATTTTGTAAAGATTTCCTCTTTAAATTGTTTGTAAATTTTCTATTTGCATAAGCTCGATTTTGTTTTAATTTACGTGGAAGTTTCTCGAGCCATGAAAACTGCTCGAGAAACTTATATAGTGTAAAATTACAGCTCTTGGGCATTGGTCCTCGTAAATTTGGTTATATATAAATGTTTCATTCCTTGTAAATTCAAAACACTCAGCTTTTGCACGCCTTTGAATCAATTTCAGAAATACAATTTTTCCTGACACTGGTCAACAAAAAGAACACTTTTTTCGTGTAACAAGAAAACTTTTGTATAGTTATGCTTGGAACAAGGATAGGGATAACAGAAATATAATTAGAACGTTTTAAATACCAATAGTTCTTTCGTAATTTGATTTTATTCTATGTTAGAAAATATTAGTTTTTATCAACAAAATGATGTTATTTTGTTATAATGTAATATAAACGTGAATGTATCTTTATGATTTTCTTCTGTAATTTGCTTAAGGAATGTCTCTTTGTAATGTCCAACAATAGTCCGCCAGCATTCACATACCACACCGGGCCTGATATCGTTTTTCTATCTGATATCAGGGTTAAATTATTAGGAAAGAAATCTAAATGTAGGAAATGTATTTTCAACAACATATTACCGCCCAAATCCTTATTTAAGTCATCCTTATAAACTCACTTTTATTAAGGATTCCCAGGCTGATTTTTCTCAATGACTAGGTTTTTCTTTAAATATATCTTCTTTAATTTTTGCATCACCACTATTATCTATAGCTTTCACGAAGTTTTTCATGAGCCCAAGCTTTATGTGTAAGAAGTATTTTTAATATTAGCTTGTCCTAGTGTAAGAGATTTCCTTTTACATAATGATTTTTGCGATCTTCGCTGTCCCACTTACAAACAAAACAACAGTTTTTTGTATATCCTAGTTGTAACCCTAAAATTAGGACAATAATCTTTTCATCTTTCTTTCGTTGTATTGAATTTTATCCAAGATTAATTTAATATTTTCATAAGACTCTTTCATGTTAGAAGCTTCACCTAATGGTATAGAGGGAAGTTCATTGCCGATATTTAAGAGATTTGCTTTTTTAAACTTACTTTCGAACCATTGATAAACAAACGCCACTCTTTTGCTTTATAGTCTATACCCAAGGCAGTCATTACGCCATATCATTATTACAAAATATTAACTCATCATCTTGTGAAAAAACCTTTTAGCTCTTAATTTTGATTGCGAAAGTAACATTCTTGTTTCGGGTTGTTTCGGTTTAATCGAGAGGCCAAAAGTTCTGCCTGTTGCTTGTATAAATTTAAGTCACGTATCAAATCATTGAGATCTATTTGAAATAGCAGAAAAATGGTTGTCACAAACATATACTTGTTTAATGTAACCATATATATGGTTGATATAATCATGTGAATCGTAAATTAACCATATTATTGTTAACAAAATCATATAACTAGTTACTGTGACTATAATATAGTTAAAAATGTTGACGTGGTTACAGTAAACATGCACAAATTTTGAAATGGTTACAGTAAACATGCACAACTTTATTTTTTTTCTGCGTGTGCAGATACACCCAATGTCTCTGGCGGGAATCGAACCCACTACCCTCAGTTTAATAGTCCAGCACACTATCGACTAGTCTATCGGGACACCCGCTTCTGGCGTAGCTGACCGATCGGTTGCCTTTGCTTTTATTCTTGTCTTTTTGCTTCTACACGTAGAAGAATTTAAAATCTTCACATATTGCAGCACTGGCTGTAACACAAAAACTAGACCAAATCAAAATAAATATGGTATTTGAATGATGGTAGGTAGGTAATTCAAAATTAGTAAGTACATTTCTTGTTACAAAATATTGTTGACCAGTGTAATTTGTTTTAAAAGCACAGAAATTAAAAGTCTTTAGAAACTGGATGAAATCGGTCCATTATTTCACATACACCCCATACATATGTTCTTTATTCGTCATAAATGTCTTATATATTCACACAGGACAAGGTCATACCATCAGAGCTCAATCCACCAAAAAACGCAAAAGAAGTACTCCAATTCTTAGAAACAGTAGGGTGGTATCGAAGATTCGTTAATAATTTTTCAACATTAACCGCTCCTTTGACCCACACACCAACTAAATTTACGTTGCCACCAGAAGCTTTGAAGGAAAAAAAAGTTTTATATAAAAATAAATCAAACTTAAAATTTTGTACGCATCGATCAATAATTGACCATAGATCCCATATAAGACCCACTTCCGAAAATCCTTTCAACAAGGATAAATCTCTTAAAATATTGGTATTGAAATAAAATTCAACACAAATAAGTTATATTTATGCCGACGTTATGCAATATAATTTCATGACGATAGTTAGTCATAGCTTCTATATAAGGCCCACTTCCTAAAATCACTTCAACGAGAAGAAATATCTATATATAATAAATTCAATACAAATAAGTTTCATCCTATATATAACCAAACTTATAACCAACCAATAACCAAACTCTTCGAAAAATTCCACGACATGATCGAAAAATGAATTATTGAAATTTTAAAAGAAAACAGTTTTTACTCATATTCGCAGTGTAGGGTATTATTTGGTGGGGTTTGACCGACTAATAAAATTATTTTATTTAAATTTTTTAAGATTTTACTTCTTATGTCCTCCACTGTATATTTGTTCAATATCTTTTACTATCACTTCTAAACTTTTGTTGTTATTTTTGTTTTCTTAAATAAACAATTGCATATAATGTAAACAAGCCATAATAAAGATATCAAGCAATAGCAATTTATTTTCATCTTCAACTAATGAAAACAAAAAATGAAAAAAAAACCTATATGTTTCATATAAAATTTAGAAACTGCAGATAAATACTCTTGCTGCAAGTATCATTACCATACTCTCTTCTCTGCAGTAAAGAGCATAAAGCCTCATAAAACTTTTCGAAAATGACGAGGGATCTTCTGCAGCAGTGATTATTGTCTACTTACAACATGATCTTTCAACTTAAATGATGTTGAAAAGCGGAAAGAAAAAGTAAAAGTACTTTAATCAAAACTAAAAAAAATAATAATGTAGTTCGGCTACTAAAAAGTTCAAGATAATAAAACTTATATACATACACAAGTGTTGTAAATATAGAGATGTTTTTAAAAGTATCTGTACTTTTTATTATTTGTTTTTGCCTAAAGAAAGTTCTTATATTCTTTATGATTCTTAAAGTCAAAAGTGTCTAGACATTTACTTAATATTTAATTGTCTAGAAAATAAAAAAGCAAAATATTTTATTTATAACTTATGTAGGAATTTATTTATAAATATACTGGGCATATGGAAATGGGCAAATAATGGGGTGTATTTATAGGTAATTGTTCTTAATTTAAAAGAAAATGAAACCTTTTCAAATTACATACAATGCCTTAAACATATAAATACGCAGGATTATTCTAATGATGATTCAAAATTATTAAAAGTTGTTAGTAAACTAAGAAAGTTTGATACAATTCTTAAGGTACGTTACATTGTTGAAATATTTTACGATAAAGCGAAACCTTTCTTTCCTTAGAACAAATATTTATTTATTTAAATGAAAAAGCTTCAGTGTAGAAAATATCACAATATTCGCTTATTATTATATTGTTGGACGTTGTTTGGCTCTAAGATCAAATAAACATTTATTGAAAATAGTGTTTACAAGTTTTTTCTTTATATATTTGATCAATGTGAGGGTACTTTTTACACAATTCTTTTTTAAAAACGCTTTCTGTTAGTTTTCCTTTAACTGACGGTTATTTTTTAAATTCACTCTTGCCGCAGTAACAATGTTGATCTCGATTTGATTTTATTTACCTAATAAAATTCTATGTTTGGTCTGCCACAATACAAGTATAAGCTAATTTACCGTTTTCTAACTGTTTCATGCGGAAGGCAATATGTTTTTTTATACTTGACACATTTCTTATATAAAAGTGTCATAAAATATGACACTGCCCCCCCTTAGATGTTAGAAGTAATAAACTATAAAGACTATGTAGAATTTAGTTACGCCCATTAAACATTTACACATACTAAGCCGACAAGACAAAAATATGAGGGATCAAGTCAGAACATATGATACCCTACTTAGTAAACGATCAGTGATTAAACTTATAATAACCTAATTCAATATGGTTGCTTTTATGAGCAACAAAGATTGGAATCTTGTTTGTAGCCATACTTTTATCTATAAAAATCCAAAACTTTATAATTTCTTTAAACTGCTTCAATCATGAGCATTAATTTGGGACCAATTAAACTGGTTCCTATTAAATCGTGCCAAATTTCAAAATGGCAAATATCACAAAATTCGAATAATAATCGTTCGAATAATCAAACAATTTCTTACGACTAATTATTCGGATAATTTAAAAATTACCATTCTCGAATAAAACATTATTGGAATAATTTTATGTAGAATAATCGAAATAAAAAACACGTAACAAAGCTATACCCTTCACCAAATTATACTTAAAACAAGTAAAAGAGATATATTCGGCTGGGCCGAATCTTATATACTCTTCACCAAACTATACTTCAAAATAAAAATTTTAAATATTTTTAGGTAAACAAAATTAATTTTTTTCCAGTTGTTTTTTTTTAATTTTTTGAAAAAAAATAGTTTTTCGATTTTTTTTTTTAAATTTTATTTTTTTTATATTCAAAAAACTTTTTTATTTTAATTTAAAAAATTTTTTTTTTTATATTTAGCCAAAAAAACTTTTGGTGAAAAAAAATTCGGGTTAAAATTCCCGATTTTGACCCATTGTAGGTCCAACTTACTATGGTCTTATATACGTCGTTGCAAAGGTCTTTAAAATATCTATCATTAGATATCCATATTGTCTATATTAATGACTTAGTAATCCAGATATAGATAAAAAATGGGTAAAAAATCGAGGTTGTCCTGGTTTTTTCCTTATATTTCAGCCATTTGTGGACCGATTTTGCTGATTTTAAATAGCAAACTTCAGAATATATATACTTAATAGGGTCGGAAAATTATATTGTGGAAATTACAAACGGAATGACAAATTTATATATACCCTTCTCACGAAGGTGAAGATAAATATTTCTTTAGGTAAACAAAATTAAAATTTTTTTTTTTATATTAAAAAAGTAAATTTTATTTATGTGAAAAAAATTTATAGTAAACAATTTTTTTGGTGAAAAAAAAATTCGGGGTTAAAAATATTTTTCCCCATTTTGACCAATTTTAGGTCCGACTTATTTTGGTCTTATATATGCCGTTGCAAAGGTCTTTGAAATATCTATTATTGGATATCCATATTGTCTATATTAATGACTTAGTAATCCAGATATAGATAAAAAATGGGTCAAAAATCGAGGTTGTCCTGGTTTTTTCCTTATATCTCAGCCATTTGTGGGCCGATTGTGTCGATTCAAACGTATAAGTATGTTGTGTTCAGTACAGGTTTCCTGTGATGGTCTGTCCAGTTTTCAGCAGCTCATAATAGATAGGACACTTTCGTTTCCACCAAATACAGAGCATTTACTTAGCTTCATCGATAATTGGCTTTGGTGTCGATTCGGCTGGTTGATCGAGCTTCACGTACGATCTCTTACGCTTCGGTTTATCGTAATAGATCCATTTTTCATCGCAAGTAATGATTCACTGCAAAAATGATTTTGTTTTATAGAGTTCAAACATTACTTCGGACATGCAAAATCGTCTTTCAATGTCTCTCGGCATTTAACAGAAATGGTAGGAACGTGGAGGTCGTTATTGAACCTTTTTGTTTTAACAAATAATCTTACCACAGAAAAAAGTAATATTGAGGATGACTATGATAAGTTGAAACAATACCTAACAATGTTTTGTAGAGTGTACTCTATAACATTTTAATAAATCTAAATATTATGATCACCACAAAAAAGTTCTAAAGAAAAGCATTTAACAATACTGAACATAATTTTCCCAGACATTGGTAACATTAACGACAATCCAGTTTGTTAAATGTTCTCTAACTTTTTGCACTACATTCTCAGTTTCCCTACCCCCGGGGTTCACAAACATAAACAACCAACAATAACAAATCATCAGCAAATGACAAGTTAATTATCTACTGCAAAATCAAGCAAAATAATCTGAACATCAATATAAACTTGTAAATCGATTATTAATGTCTTTTGCATAATTAGCATATTGACAAGCCACAAAGACTGAGACCAGAGTCAGTCTCTGTGTCTTTAAAAATAAAGAAAAAGAGGAAAATGCTTACAAGAAATAAAAGCTCTTGAAAGTGTCAAGTTGCAATTACGATCGCTTTATCATCATTATCATGAGCATCGGCAACATCAACCTCTAAAAAAGATGGTCGGTAAAAACCATAGAGGCGTTATTGGCAGCATAAGCAGCAGCATCGTCATCATCATGATTGTTGAATATTTAACTGGCCATTAAGACAAATCAAATGGTCAATACATGCAGTAGTAAACAGCCAGCATTGTCATCATCATCATCAGCTAGTGCAGTGCAAGTGGTTTCTGGTGTTGCATGAAACGTTTGTTGAATGAGCGAGTGAATGAATGGCAATGACTACAACCATTAACTTGTCGCTCTGGCCACACATAATAAAGCCAACATACATACATACATGCGAGAATCCAGCAAAGCAACCTATTCGTAATATATTGCAACAAAAAAAGGAAAACAACATAATGTTGCAAGTGTTGTCGCCAGTACGCAAAAAAAACAAAACAAAAAAAATATATATGAATATGTGAAAATTTCTTTAAAGAAACGCATCTGACCTGAATACATCCATAGATGGCTAAAACTGCTCACACTAACAAATACACACTCAATTCGGCTTAAACCAGTCAAGTTAACAACTTGCAACAGACAAAAAAAAAACACCACCAACACCAACTACCAGAGCCAACGAAAACAAAAAAAATAAATAAAAACCGAAAACTTGCTGGTAAAAATTTCCTTTTTGTTTATATGTTACAAAGGCAGCCTAAAGGCACTTGCACTTGCGCAGCTTTAAGTTGTCAACTCAATAACCAAACAAGTTTGTCTTTTAACATTACGCTACTCTGGATGCTATGGGTAGTTTGAATTGTTTGGTTTGTTTGTGTGTTGCAACATGTTTCATCACCCATAATTTAAACTAAAAATTAGAAATAATTAGTTTAAAAAAATTAAGAAATATCAATATTTCATCTACTAGTTACTGATATATTTTTCTATTTTATCTATATATATAAAAGGGTAACGTGACTGACTGATTCATTCATCATCGCACATCCCAAACTGATAAAGCTAGAAACTTGAAATTCGGGTAATGGGTTAGGTTCCATGGGCAGCAACTCTTCAAGCAGCTCACTTGGGTCCATTCAAAAAACTGATCCCATTGTGATACCCAAGGGGTAAACAGCTGGGTATTTATCGTAAGTCCATTGTTTCCAGGCTAAACCAACCAGATTCCCTGATGAAGGAGTAGATTCGTCTAAGACTCATCCTTGATAACTCATCTAAGCATGATAGGAATGGAATTCCGAGAATGCGTTCCCTCAGGTTTATCAGTGCCGGGCATTGGCAGAATAGGTGGGACACCGTCTCCTCCTCTTCTTCATTGTGACAGCTCCTACAGTAGTCATTGTACCGTAGGCCCAGTGTCCTGTAATGAAGGAAACAATTAGCCTTATTTACTCTCGACGAATTTCCATAAGTAGGTTCGTCCTTGATATAACAAAGGAGGACTCGTTGGTCCACCTGCTTTGTGTAGACTCATATAGTATCTGCTGTAGAGCCATCTTGCATTTAACAAGGGAAATACCAGAAAAGGGGTCGATCTCCTCATCAGCCATCATCGCACCCCTTTTGGCCAGTTCATCTGCTATACAATTACCCTGATTTACATCGTGACCAGGGACCCATATAAGCGATATCCTAGATGGGATACCCGGCATTCCTCGGTTAACCTAGATGTCGTGAAGACACCCGCTATTCCGTTAAAGGCAGCCTTGCTATCAGTAAATATGCATATATCACCAGATATTTGATAAAACCTCAGCGCGTTTAATGGCCGTAACTTCTGCCTGAACAGCTGTACAAAAGTTAGGTAGCCTGAAGTAGGATTTGATCCTAAAGTTCTCAATAAAGAAACGTCCACCGATCCTACTGCCCCTTTTCCAGCCATTAGTATATACCCTTATGACATCGTCAGGGGGAAGAGTCTGCGCTGCCATAAATCCCTATTCGGGATTATAGTATGGAAATGTATATCGAAAAAAGGTTTTGCGATGCAGTAGTCGACATTTCTGTATATGTAATGGGTTCCTTTCAAAACATATAGATCCACTAAGATGAAAATTTTTGGAAATTCGATCGTTAAAGGGGATATAACGAACAAAAACAGGTAAAACCTGTACCTCTATATCTCCAAAACAAATAAGCCTAGAAGTAACATTCTAAATGTGTCCGTCATTAATCAAAAAAGAGCCGACAGGTGTCTGGTTTATACATATTACATAACTTATCGGCCAGAGTGTTTTTTAATAACAAAAATGTTTCTTTAGCTTTCTAAAAAAGTCGGCAGCACGACTTTCTTTCGGTCAGTAAAGTAGAATCATTCGATTGGCAACAAATTCGGTTGCCATCACAAATCTGTTTTCTCTGTGTAGGGACATTGATAGTAACATGACAATCATTTTCATTAACGAAAAAGTATGATCCTTTTTGTTCTTTAATCTCGAAAGAAAAGCAGAGGAAACTCAATTTCGACTGAAATTGGATCCCTCTATATCGAAAACTTTAGTTCGACTGAGTTTAAGAAAACAACATGTGTCCGATTGTGACATTTTCTCAGAATTAATAACAAAAAAACCGCACTAAAGGCTGTTTTCTCCTAGTCTTTGTCCAAAATCTCTACTTGCCAATAATAGCTTTTCAAGTCCAACAAGCTAGAACCATTTTGTTCTAGCTAGCATGTCCAGTGGGTCGTACATTTTTGGCAGTGGTTAGCTGTCCTTCTTTGTGACATCGTTCAGCTTTCTAAAATCGACGCAGAATCTAGTGCTGCCGTATTTCTTTTTAAGTAAAACCACGAGCAAGCTGCTAGGACTTGAAGATGGCAAATTATTCGTTCATATTGAAGATTTGAATTCTTTCTCCGTGAAAGATAACGTTAATTCAGCATATTTATATATTTCTATTATTATTCTAATATATAGTTCTATTAAATTGTAGACTTAACAACATCAAAAAGTGCCGAAGTGATGATAAATAGAGAGATATTCTTATATTTATACAATCAGAATAGTTAATTTTAAATATACAAATTTATAACGCATTACCAACTATTCTACATAATGGATCATTACGACAAGTTTAAAGGCAACAATACTGAGGAAAGCATTTTATAAAGAGCTAAACCAAATAATTAATACGATTCAGGGAGTGACAACAGTGGCTTAAGTAAACGATACTGAGAATTAATAAATGTCTAAACCAGATACTTCATTCTGCTCAGAGAAGGCTGAGTTTAGGTTAATGATGATAAAATATAGACGAGTTCAAACGCCAGGAAAACGTAAACTGCAGATCTTGGAAAACAATAAGGAAATTGGATCCTGGAAAATCCTTTATCGAGCTGCGCCATTTTCCTAATGCAATACGGTGGAATTTTTAATAAGTCGAACATTTTCCAATCGATTTTTATCTTGGGTTTAAGGAAAATTATTTTATCTCTAAGATTTAATGAAAAATGAGTTGTGATTTAAGTTAAAAACTTTGAATAGTATAATAAAGGGCCTTCCAATAGGGACTTCCGATTTTTGACAGTTGATATCGGTCATATTGTTGAAGCTACATCTGTCGAATTGGCTTTAATTTATTCAGTTTGTTTTGTCAAATCACGATGGATGGATATATCGTTCAACAAGAAGTGCAAATGATAAAATTTCTTCATAAAAATGGGTGTTATGTTCGGGCAACGTTCCACTCGCTTCGCCCATTTAAAATATTCTTCAACAATGAGGCCCATTTCTGGAGGAATAGGTAAGTAAGTGAAGAAAATTGTCGAATTTGAAATGATTCCAATCCACGTGAGTTCCAAGAACGTCCAATGCATGGCCAGGCCATCACCACCAATAGTCAACTCTGAATGGTCTGAATTAGGTGATATGACCACCAACGACATGTGGTTTCTACAGAACGCACTACATACCAAACAGCTCATGGACATTCTGCACGAGCGATTTGATGCTATGGTCTTCCCACTTGGAGGTGATGTAGATTCTTTTTTCATCATAAGAAAAAGTCTAACGGTGTCAGACTTTTTCTTGTGGGGTTTTCTTAAGTCGCAGGACTATGCAAATAAACCACAAATCGCACCCAGTGAAACCGTTGCGGACATTTCTACGATGTTATATTCCATACATAATCTCATCGATAGGCCTTCCAAACGAATCATAAATTTCGATGATATCTCACAGACACTTTGTTTCATTTAAACTTAATGAAAGACTCTTGGGAATATTAAATGATTTTCTATGATCAAATCATTGCCAAAAATGTAGATTTTACCTGAAATCCTCAAAGTTTAAATCACCGACACGTCAAAATTATGACAGTTATTGTCTATTATTGGGTCTTTTATTCGCGCATATTTCCTGAAGAGAACTTACATTTTTAAAATTTGTTTAAAATTTTCAAATCTTAAAATTGTGAAAATATAATTGCATTGAACAAGTTCGTAAATGAGTATTATTATTAATAATAAAATAGTAGTAGTAGTGTTCCTTTACATTTGTCAATACCATTAAAAATAAACATTATTTTGGATGTACACACATTTTCTCCAAATCTCTCTTGCTCTGCCCATTCAGTTGAATAATTTTGGCGTTGTGACCAGTTTATTAGTTATTTTTCTTCAATAATCGTGTCAATACAAAAAACTTCCACATCCTTACACGTTTTCTTCACCAAACACATGGAATGTATTATTATTATTATTTGGACTTTATACTACATAAACTATTTATGTTTTTATATGTGTTATTGGCATAATTTTCCATTGCTTATATGCAGTTGTTTATGTTTTCTGGTTGGCCACTTAAATTTAACGATATCAAAGTGGAAAAATCATTTGAATTTGGTCATAAAACCAAAGTACTCATGCAGCAAAAACTCATATAGATTTCGAAAAAACTAAAACTTGTTACTCAAATATCTCACGTTATATTAACACATTTTCCTATATAATTTTTTTTGGTTGGTGGCCATTGGCAACTAGTTTTCCATAGACTCCGTGTAACTCTTGTATGGCAAATATTTAATTAATTTTTACATTTTTTTTTTATTTTTCTTTTTCTGTGTGTGTTTGCAATTTCATTTTATTTTCGATTTTATAGGCAACCAGTTCAAGTTTAGTATTGGTAAAATTTTATTTGTGTTATTTTTGTTTCTTTTACATCTTTTACTTTTTGTATTTGGTGTTCATAACTTTTCCTCCATGTGATGTAATTTAATGTAGTAGAAATAAAAATAAAAAAATAAATAAAAATTAATACATAATGGCTTTTGATTTAATTAAATGGGAGTTAATAACGTGTTAATTTACTTTCACTTAAACTCATTATCGTGGGTTTGGAAACAAAATATTTTTTTAAGTGGACAATTGGAAATTTGTAGGGATTATAACAAATCGAGATTAATTTTAAATACATTAATTTGCTGACATGGCATTGTGACCCTTAAAACAATAGCTATTTGTTTTTTTTTTACACAATACTATGAATTTATCGTAGAAATTATTAACACATTTTTGAATTTATATTTTATTTGAGGTATTGAAATCTTTAGCTTTAATTTAAGACCCATATTCAGAGGTTTACTGCCATTAAAGCCTCATTCTTATTAAATCGGCTTAAACGCAAAATCCGATATATGTTCAGTATTTTTGTAACAATTCGCAATTTGTACTTATTTAATGAAATATTTACTATAGTAAAAAGCTGTAGCATTTAAATCGCTATTTTGTTAGGGGAATTGTTAAAATAAAATAAACAAGGATATAAATTTGACTGACGTTTAATCTTTAGGCCTTATGAAATATTTGTCTAGAGTTTCATCAAAATCCGTTAATAAATAAATAACATTTTGCTGTATTTTAATCTTTAATATTCAAAGATTTTACTTTTGAACCATGTGGTGAAAGGGTACCGATTTCAGTAAAATCTTAAGTACGAGGGTGGGTCTTAACTGAAAGCGCAACACTGCTCCTGTCCACTGGCATCTGTCAGTTGACTCCTGTCAAAATTTGAGCAAGCTGCGTCATGTAGTTTTAACAGCCATTGGTAGCAGACTAACGCGTGACTTGAGGAGAAAATGGAAAAAGTAAATTTCGTGTGCTCATTAGCCTTATTTTTTGGAAAAATCACCATCACTCCAACCAAGGCTAAGAGTGATAAATACTATGAGATCTTTGCATCATCAATTTCAATGGGAAAAAAATTGTTTTACTGAATTTCGTTGTTTCCGTACAAGCACGGAATATGCTGAATGTTCTGCACGCCCAGATGAGGTCTCTATACCCGAAACAATTGGAGATTGAAAGTGCGAGAGATTGTGGAAGCCATAGGCATCTCATATGCTCAGTGGTTGCAATTTTTAATGATCACTTGGGTATGAGAAAGCTCTGCGCATGATGGATGCCGCATTTGCTCACAATTAATTGCGTTTGTGCAATCGTGTGACAACTTCGCAGGAGAGATTGGCGTTGTTCAACCTCAATATGAACGAGCTTTTGCGCCGTTTCGAAACCGTGGACCCACCACAACATACCAGAGACCAAACAGCAGTCAAAACAGTGGGTTTCTCAGGATGAATCGGTCATTAAATGTCTATTTTGATGACCCCGACAAATCTTATTCTTTGGAAGGGTTAAAAAAATTGGAGAAACTTTGGACAAAGTGTATAGAGCTCAAAGGAAAATCATGTGTTACATTCACGGACTTATTCACCCGCCATCGTATTAAAAATCCAATAAAAATAATCTGAATTAAAACATTTTATTGAAATTTTTGTGTTTTTCCAGAAATTGCAGGAATGCAAAATAATGAGAGTTATTGCCTGCAACCTTTCTGTGTTTTATTCTCATATATTTCCCTAGTAAAATCTTTATTAGCAAATCTTATATTTTAAGAATTCGGTTATCAACATTTTATAAAGTTTGAAATTAAAGTAAAAAGGGTAAAAATTCTCCTATTTAAGGCTTTAGAAAAAGTGTTTGTAATAAAGCATTAGCAGCTATTCGTTTATAATTATTAATTTATTCGCTAAAATAATCTTCTCTAATATAATTCTTTTTCATTATTATACTAATTTGCAGGAACCACAAAATGCTTAAGACAAAATTTTCACGATTATTCGCTCTCAATTATTAATTCTTTTTATTCGCAGCATTTTATACCAACATTTTCTTATCTATTTCTTTATCAAAAGTTTTGGAGCAAATTATACCGATTATTCGTTTATAATTATTCGAATAATATTTTATTCGTTACAAAAATCTTATATTATTTAATAGTTTTCATTACTAAACTAATGTTGATTAAGTTTTATGGCTCGTAAGCCAACATTTTAACGATTATTCGTTCTTAATTATTCGATTAATTTTGAATTCGTTGCTAAAATCTATTAATAACTAACAACTTTAACAAAAGATTTTGTTATAAAGAACATGTCATTTGACCATTTATTCGTTAACAATTATTCGAATAATATTTTATTAGGTAAAAATCGTATATTTATTTTCCTTATAAAACTTATTTAACTAGGTTTTGATGCTCTTAAGGCAACATTTTAACAATTATTCGTTCTCAATTATTCGATTAATTTTTTTTATTCGTTGCAAAAATTATATCTTTTTTTTCCAAATTTTCTTATTTAAAGCTTAGAAAGAAGTTTTTGTATTAAAGCTGTTCTAATTTTAACGATTATTCGTTTATAAATAATCAAATAGTATTTTATTCGCTACAAAAATGTTATTTTTGTTAAATTGTTCACAATTTTTGAACAGTTTTTATTTAAATAATTTTGTATTTCTTTATTTAAAAAAAGATTTGTGATGAAACATTATAATTTTACCAATTATTCGTTTTTAATTATTCGAATAATATTTGATTCGCTACAAAATCTTATATTATTTAATATTTTTCATTATTTTAATGATCCTAAAGCCAAAATTTTATTCGTTGCAAAAATCTATTAAAAACCAACAAGTTTAACTATATTTTTTGTTATAAAGTACATGTTATTTTACCGATTATTCGTTAACAATTATTCGAATAATATTTTATTCGGTAGAAAAATCGTATAGTATTTATTATTTTTCCTTATAAAACTTATCTAACTAGGTTTTGAGGCTCTTAAGGCAACATTTTAATAATTATTCGTTCTCAATTTTTCGATTAATTTTTTATTCGTTGCAAAAATTATATTTTTACCAAATTTTCTTATTTAATGCTTAGAAAAAAGTTTTTGGATTAAAGCAAAATGTATATTTTTTTTTGCACATTTTTTATTTAATGCTTATAAAAAAGTTGCAAAAATCTATTAATAACCAACATGTTTAACTATATTTTTTGTTATATTTTACCGATTTTTCGTTAACAATTATTCGAATAATATTTTATTCGGTAGAAAAATCGTATAGTATTTATTATTTTTCCTTATAAAAGTTATCTAACTAGGTTTTGCGGTTAGATAACTTTCTCAATTATTCGATTAGTTTTTTTTTATTCGTTGAAAAAATTATATTTTTAGCAAATTTTCTTAAAGCAGTTCTAATTTTAACGATTATTCGTTTATAAATAATCAATAATATTTTATTCGCTACAAAAATTATTAAAAATTATATGTATTTATTTAGAAAGATATTTCTGTATTAATTAAGAACGTTTCCGCTGTAACTAAATGAGATAATTAATATTAAATAATGTTAATATTTTTTGTAAAAACGGAAAGTTTCAATACTACATTCAACGTTTAATAGTTATTATCAAACAAACACCGAAATGTACTTATTAGGTCTAATGTTACAAATTATTTCCAAATATAAGCACAAACATTTCAATAAATAATTAATCATCAATTAATTTTCAAAACCACAACAAGATCAGACACACTTTTAAAAAACATTTGGACAGCTTAAATTAAGCCAGTAATTATTTCAATAAATTAAAATTATCTCTAATCTTTATTATGCAATTGAAAACCATTTGAAATAAATTTATTGTAGAAAAAAACACCATTAAAAAGTGATGAAAAAGCTAATACACTTTAAGATTAGAATCGTGTACTGAAATTCATTGAAGCAGCCATCCAACCATCCATTCAACCAATTTAACCAACAATGAGATCAAATAAGGGAACCTAATGTTTATGGGATGCTTTTGTGATAACGAAACTATTGTTACCATTTATGGTAGGAAATATTGAAATTACTTGACTACACTTTCTATGCTTCCAATTTAACCATATTTGAGTATGTAGACAAGATTATTGTGCCAAGATTATTGTTCTATGAAAAAAAAAACAAAATAATACACTGGTTCAGTATGGTGCACTGTGGTTCAGTATTGAACAAAAACTGGGCTATATTTTCTAATAGTAAAACCAAAAATTCACTTTTTACAATTCTATTAGGGTTATATAGTATAATAAATGTAAATATATCTCGATTTGAACTTTCAGGATTTCCGGAAAAATTTATTTGGAATAATAAAAGGTCAAATTTTGGAAATATTTGGGATAAAATCGTAAAAACTTCGGATTATTATGTATTTATGCGGATTTTGATGAAATTTCAGAGAAATATTCCCTAAATCTGACAATTAAATTTTAGTCAATATTAACACCTTGATCGCGTAAGCAGCTGTGATAAAAGATCACCCATATGGATGATCGATCTATTGTTTTGAAATACATATCTATCTATAAATTACATATTCTTACATTATTAATGATAGACTCCCCTTGAATTTAATAAGATTCAATGGAGAGTGTATAAAAAGAAATCGATTAAATAAGGTAAATTACAGTTTTCAATAAAACAATTTGTTTGTATTTTTCCATTTTCCTATCTAACAAATAATTATTAATAAAACTCTGCAATTATTATTATTAATAACAAAAAAAAAACCCTGACAATAAACTTGCCTCACCATATATGCCTCAAAAACACATGTTGTCTACATAGTAGGCAACATAAACGATTTTCTTCTATAAGGAACAAAAAAAAAAATACAAAACGCTTAAAAGTGCTGCCAATCAACTCTACTCACAATGACTATAAAAGGCTGGTAAAATAAACTTTTAGCGGCTTTATCTCACAAAAATACTCTGCCGTTTTGCAGTTACGAAAAGCATAAAATTTCAACAAAATCAACTAAAAAAGGTGATGATCATAGTGGGGAAATAAAACACTTGTTTTAACAACTAACTGCCACAAACAGAAGTAGATTCCGATTTCTATATATATTTTCCATTAACGTATAACAACGCAGGTGTTACCGCCAATTATTGTGTTTAATATACTTTGATTTTCTTCTATTTTACTTCTTCGGCTTCTGTTTCTGTTTCTTAACGCAATTTGTTTGGTATCTTTAACATAAATTTGTTTGTATCAGTGTCTGTCTGCGATGTTGTCCCCTGCAGCTGTACAGCTGTTGTAATAATAGTTTTGAAAATAAAAATTATTTATTATACGCAATTTAGATTATATAGTTACCAAATATGTAATTTGTTTGTTTTCATTATTACTTCTTTGTTTGAATTTTTTATCATGAAATCTGTTAAATTTAAAAGTAGCTGCAAACACATATGCGCGTTTGTTTTACCTTTTCCTAAACGAGTAAATATTTTTCAGCATGTATAGAAATATTCGTAAATTTTACTTTTATTAATAAAATATTCAGCATATACCTATTTCGAATGTATTAAATACTAATATTCTGAATTTGTTTTATTTAAACTGAGCTTCATTATAAAATATTGACATATTGAACAAATTTTTTATTTATTTTTCTGTCAGTATAACTTTAGGTTAAAAAATAACTAGACTTTTTTTACAATAATATTTTTTTAAATATCTAGAGCAAATGTAGAGAATAATGTGATCAAAACTAATTTATACTGAACATCTAAAATTATTTAATATTTTTAATTTATCAAACTTTTAGTCAATTGTTTCACTGAAAGTTCGAAAGAATTAATTCTTAAATCAATTGCCAAATTCAAATTAAATATTGTGTTTTTATTGGCTTAATTCCGTAGTACTTCAAATGTATTGAACTTATTCCTTTAAGAATTCATTCTTATAGTGTTAATTCCTTATTGATTAATTCAAGTTTTCTTTTTATACCCTTCACCATGAGTGGCAAGGGTATATATAAGTTTTTCATTCCGTTTGTAATTCCTACATATCATTTGTGACCCCACAAAGTATATACATTCGGGATCGTTATAGATAGCGAAGTCGATGTCCGTCTGTATGTTGAAATCATCTTTCAGTAGCCTCCAAATAATTTACATACATGATTCATACATCAATATTTCGGGAATTCTTCCGGCTCGGTTGCTATTTAAAATCGAAACAATCGGCCCATAATTGGCTGAGATATACGGAAAACCTATTGGTCAAAATCGGAAAAAATATTTTTTAACCCGATGTTTTTTCACCAAAAAAAATAAAATTTTAATTTAAAAATTTTTTAAATTAAAAAAATCCTTATTTCGGCAATTTTCACGACTTGTTTTCACATTAACAATCTCCCTCAAGTTCTTAATAGGATTGAGATCGGGAGATTGAGAAGGCCAATGAAGAACTTGAATCTTAACGCTCTGAAGCCAAGTCTTACAAACTTTGGAGGTGTGCTTAGGATCGTTATCCTGTTGTAACCTCCCTATAAGTGAAATCTCTTCACTGGCATAAGGCAACATTACATCTTTCAATATATCATGGTACATGAACCGATCCGTAATCCCATTAACTTTATGAATTGGCCCAATTCATAAAGTCAATAAAGAAAAGCAACCCCAGACCATTATATTGCCCCCTCCATGTTTAATTGTTCCTTTGCAATACTTAGGATTCAGTCTTTCTCCTTTTCGTCTGCGTACACGCCTAATTCCATCGGAACTTTTTAATTAGTACTTGGATTCGTCAGAGAACAGTACTGTCTTCCATTTTTGGACACACCAGTCGATGTGGGCTTTGGCAAACTCCAGTCTAGCTTTCTTGTTCTTAGCTGATATAATCGGTTTTTTTGCTGGTCGTCGGCTGAATAATCCTGCTTCTACTGCTCTTCTACTGATTGTTCTTTCGCTAGCGAATAATCTTAAACTTGTTCTTACTTGACTAGATGATGCTGTAGGATATTTTTGCATTGCTCCTTTAATCAAGGAATCATCATATCGTGTGATTTTACGCGGATGTCCTCCAGAATGCCCCAGTAATATACGACAAGTCTGCAAAAACTTTGGCATCAGCCTGGAAATAACTGATCTGTTAATTGAATATTTTTTACTCAATTCATTATTGAAGACTGGAAGGCTTCAATAATTTTAATTTTAAATTCACTGGAGTACTTGTTCCTCGCTATCCATTGTTTTTTTTTTTTACAATAAACTGTGTAAAACTTAAATTATACAGACTACGCCTTCCTTTCTTTTTATTTTCTGGAATTTTTTAATGCTTCCGTTGTGAGTCCGGTTAACTGACATTGCAAATATGCAGTAACAAAGTCAAATTTAAATTTTTAATATCGCTGGCTTAACATGCAAAAGCTCTAAGTCCACTTTTTTGAGAAATTGAGATTATAATGCAGTAATGTATAATAAGTAAAAATACATTGATTACAAAGAAAAAAAGTGCAGTTATCTCGTTTTTTGTTGTTGTTTTGTAGTGATGAGCAAAAGCGCTAAGTCCAATTTATCACAAGAAAAAGCTCTAAGTCCCTATAAAAAGTACTGCTTAACCATTTCTGTCAAATTGTTCAATCACATATATTTAAATATCGACTAAAAATTAAATTCGCGTTTGAGTTTTAAAAAATTTATATATAATTTATGGTGCTTAAGATAACAATATTGAAATATATTTAAATTCTTCAAATATATTGTTAAATTATTATTTTATCAGACGCCTACCATGTCATTTACTGGTAACAACAACTTTGGAACTCAACCCATTGAAAGTGATGATTCATACGAGTTACCAGCCAAAATTAAAACTCGCAAAAAAAGAGTCCAAGTTGAAAATTCAGCTTGGTTTTCGGCCAAAAATAGAATTTGTAGAGAAAAAGGTAAACGGTATTTTGAAAAAGTAAAGGAAGGGAATTTTTGGAATTATGAAAACACGAAAGAATCAAGAAATATGCAGATGTAAAAAATATGGTGCCATGAAATGTGCAGAGATAAATGACGATTATAGAGAAAATATTTTTAAAGAATTTTGGAAAATGAGTTGGCAAGAAAAAAATGTTTATGTTAACACTTTGATTAAATCAGCTCCAATTAAAAAAAAAGTCTAACTTTTAAATATTATCTCAAGGTACAAAGCAAAAAATGCGAGTGTGCAGAAAGTTTTTCTTGAACACATTGGACTTAGGTGCAAAGGCTGTGCTTAGTTGGTTGAAGAAGACTTCAATTTCAAAAACAGATTCTAAAAAAAATACTCAGAAAAGGATACTTAGCAAATGAAAGGCAATGTCTTTATTCATTTTTGGATGCCCTTCCATCAATGGAATCGCATTACTGTCGTGCTGATACGCAAAAAAAAATATCTAGAATATCTAGAATGGCTCACAAAAAATGATATTCAGTTGCCGTATTTTATAAAACACTTCACAAAAATTTGGCATTGTTAATACCTAAAAAAGATCAATGTGTATTATGTGCGCGCTATTCAGTCGGCAATCTCCCTTAGGAAGAGTACGCACTTCACCAACAGAAGAAAAAAGAGGCAAGAAATGAAAAGAGTAAAGATAAAAACGATGAAACACATGTTTTTACAGTAGACCTGCAAGCGGTTCTAATGGCTCCAAAATCCCATGTTAGCAGCCTATATTACCGCACAAAGCTACAGGTTCACAATTTAGTTTTTTATAATCTTAAAAACTAAAGAGGTTACTGTTTTTTGTGGGATGAAGTCGAAGGTGGACATGCTGAAGAATTTGCAACTATATGGGTTTACTTTGTGGAAAAAAAAAATTGTCAGTGAAAATAATAATCCCGTGAAAATAATATTTTATAGTGACGGTTGCACTTATCAAAACCGCAATTGTGTAATGAGTAATGCCTTGCTGAATACAGCAGTCAAACATAAAGTAAAAAAGGTGATTCCAAAGTAACGGACATTCGAGGAATGCAATACACACCAGATGGTGGACTTAACTTAGATTTCCTGATGAATGGAAAAGTCCCCCCCAAAAAATAAATAGAAATGTAGTAGCACTGGAGGGGTCGGATTTTACTTCACCAAGAAAGAAGAAAAATTACGACCAGAAAGTACGAAGACTTACAATTTCTAAAATCGACTTTGCCTGCAAAACACCATAAATTTTATGACGATTTGCCATACGAATAAAAATAGTCGTCGCCAGTTCTCTTACATTACAAGTTTAAATTAATATCATTTTTTATAACAGCAATGAAATAAGACTGTATAATTTTTGTTTTCATTATTTACATACAAATATCGAAATTGAAATGAATTTTATAATACTATCATTTAAATTACAATAATAATGTTATGTTCTTTTTTACAATAATCAAAAAAATCTTTACTTTTTAAATATTATTAGCTTTTTGAATAAAAACAAAAAAAAAAAACAAGTACAATACATTTCTTGTAGTAAATAAGAAATATAATGAAAGACAAGTTCTAAGAAAAAGACCTAAGTCCATGAAAAAACACAAACTGAGCAATAGAAAAGGCTCTAAGTCCAAAAAAGCTTTTATCTTGGCAAATACTTATTTTTTCATTTTGCTTTTACGCACATAGAAAACAAAGAAAAATACAAAAAAAAAATTGCGTTTACAGAATTCAAAAATGTTTATGCAAAAAAAAAGTTTGATTGTTTTTTGTCTCTCCTGTAAAATTTTAAAATATGGACTTAGAGCCTTTGCATGTTAAGCCAGCGATATATTGCCTCCTTTTCACTTCTCATTTTTCATAATAAAATAAATTTTTTGGAGAAACTTGAAGAACTAACATTAGTAAATAGATAACGGGCGAAGCCGGTCGGTCAGCCAGTTGTTCATAAAATAATCCTCTACTAAATAAACATTATATGAACATTAACAATATAAGTTAATATATATACAAAATATATACAAAATACATCCCAAAAAGCCTTTTTTATCAAAAAAAAAAAATTATGATTTGAAAAAAATCCAATTAGTTATGGCCGATACTGTAGCTCTCTTACTTGTTTAATTTAACGAAGAAAAAATATTTTCATTAAATTTGGATTAGAATGAATAATAAATTAATTTTATGATGAATTCTATTCATATAAAACCCTTTGCATGAAGTTAAATAAGTTGTTTTCATGGGAATAGTTTTATAGAATGAATTTCTGTAATATTTTTTAACTCTGAATTAAGATTTTAGTGAATTAAGCTTTAATTAAATTCATTAATTCAATGCTCTGCATGTAACTAAATATTGAAACAATTTTTTAATTTCTATTTTTTCTTTTAATTTCAGGTAAGCATTTGCCAATTTTTTATTCCAAATTCTATATATTTTGGTAAGTTCGAATACGGATCATTTAAAATTAATTTTATGCCAACTATTTAAATAATTTCAAAAGTTTTGCAAATTCCTCCGTGCCAGGCAATAAAGTGGGATCTATTACTTCGGGTGCTTCTGAAGTAGTTGGATCGGGTATTTCCACTTCAGTGGTGCTTGATACAGGCGCCAAAGTTGTCGTAGTGGTGGTAGTAGTTGGTTGAGGTGTAGTGGTGGAGGTCGTCGTTGTGGTGGTAGTCGGTGGGTTGGGTTTAACACGACCATCTAAACAATCTTGCAGACTGCGATAGTTGGCAGCAGTGGCTTCGACATAACTACGTTCGGATGTCTTGCAGCACTGTTCGTGACGCATATCAATAATGCGGTATTTTTCCTGCATTACATTGGCATATTCGGACGCATTGCCGGAAATGCTATAAACGGCTTTGGTGTTGTTGGCACCCTGGATTTCAGAATTAATTTTTAATATATCATTTTACTTATGGGTCTATGAATGGCAACCGAACTTCAGTTGCGTTGCCAATTTGGCAACATAAATGATAGCTGCCAGTTGCCATCTATAATACCATTTAGGCAACTGACAACGCAACTGAAGTTCGGTTGCCATCCATAATCGACCCACTAAATACTACTCACAATTCTAGCATGACAATTAAAAACTTCCAAAGTAGAGTTCAGACCATCACAGGTCGACAAACGTTTGCAAATTGCCTGAGAACTGTCGCCTATAGCAATACGTTTATCAACCATTTCAGCTTCAATGGCTTGACGACCAGCCTTAGCATCCAATAAACACTGATTATAATCCCGACCATAGGCCTCGCTCACTTCATTAGACCTGACAATATAATTAGAAAAACAGCCCATAGAAACGGCAGGATCTTGAGAAGCCAAACGGGATCTAAAGAACAGATGAGCCATATTTTGAGGATCTTGTGGAGACATAGGATACACGCCAGAGGCTACATGCAGCAAAGCACAGGCCAATATACAGTTAATCACAAAACTATTCATATTTTCACAATATCACGAGCACTATAAATTCAAATCCACGTATTTTTCCGTTATTTCACTTTAATGCATTCGATTTGCGCGCTTTCGTTTGAAAAGACCGTTAAAGACTGCTCCACTTTAATGAAATTATCGTAATTCTTATAGTTTATTTTCATCTGCTCTCCTGACAGCTGAGGGACGATTTTGTTTTTATATTTTATCTTAGAAATCTCATTGTTTTTGTTGGTTTTTTATAGCGATTTGATTTTGTTATCTTTAATTAAAATATTAGTAAATATTTTTAGAAATCTTCATCATGGGCGGGCTGGTATTTGTTTGTTCTTATCAGAGTGAAAATCATCTTTATAATTAGTTTATTTACCGGGTTACTGGTGTTATTGCTGCTTATATTTTTATTATGTTCTACATCATACATATTTTAGAGTCAATATGATATATTTTATTGCTTATCTTTGAAATGCAATTTTTAATCGGGTTATATGGACTTGCTAATGATTTGGTAACGCTGCACAGTGTTTTAGAAAACTGTTATTTTGGAAATATTTCGGTAGCTCGTGAATGGTTGCAGACGGCTTAATAAAATTTTGCACAGTCAGAGCTGATGCTGAGCTGGTGTTTCTGAGTTGATTTGTACTTATATGGCTTCGTAGTTGGAATAAGGGCCCCCCAAAAAATAATTTATTATCCGAATGTAAAGGAATTGTATACATATTTAAATAATACTTTAAAATATCTGCAACAAATACACTTACAGATGAGGTTTATCTCTTTTAGTTCAAGAGATATTTAGGTTGAAAACTTATTTTTTTATTGGGTGTATGACTTTAAAATGCGGCATTTACAATAGATAACGTATATTTTGAACGCATTTTATGTTTTTTGTAACTTTTATGTCATTTATTCTCACTTAGTTATTGAACATTATAGTGTAAACAACAAAGTTTTTTTGTTGTTTCGAAATGTCGAATTTTGTATCAACGAATCGTCATTTGCGGGAAGTTCTGCTTTACTTCTTTAATTTGAAAAAAGTGTCGCTGAAGCACATCGATTACTCACCAAAGCTTATGGTGAATATGTTTCATCGGTTTCAATGTACGAGAGATCATTTGTGCGGTTCAGAAGTGGTGATTTTGACAGGGAAGGCTAACATCGCCCAGACCAGCCATAAAAGTTTGAAGACCATGAATTGGTGGCTATACTCCATGAAGATTGTTGTTAAACTCAACAAAAGCTTACAAAATCATTGAGAGCTACTTAAGCAGCAATTACAAAACGTTTGCGAGCAGCAGAATTTATACAAAAAAGCAGTGAAATTGGTAACCATAGTTCCCTTTTACAACGCGGAAATTGGAAGGCAGACAGACGATGTTTGTTGGCGAGGGGTTGAAGAGGCAGAGTGTGTAGTACACAGGTTTAGGTTAGTTCAAAAGAGAATGAGAAAAATCAATTCAATTTCTGCATTGTAAAAGGGAACATACGAATTAAAGACGAGAGACCTTGAAAAGCCAGTTTGCATTTCCGAAATGTTGCTTGAACGTGCAATATAAGTATTGGCCATTGTTAGCTAGGACCTTTTCCCATCTATCTGGCAACATATGGATTCCAAACCAAAA
Organism: Calliphora vomitoria; assembly: GCA_942486065.2. NCBI lineage: Eukaryota > Metazoa > Arthropoda > Insecta > Diptera > Calliphoridae > Calliphora > Calliphora vomitoria. The sequence continues at coordinate 58,294,025 of OW818031.2, read as the reverse complement.
GAACTGCTCATCTTTTAAGGTCCAGAACGAATCAAGCCAATATCGGATACTCTGTTCTAAAATGAAGCGTATCTCAGACAGAGCATTCTACGTCGATTGAAACAAATAGTAGTCGGATGGGGCTCGGTCTGAACTATAAAGTGGGTGAGGCAAAACTTCCCAACTACTTCATTCTAAATACTTCTTAACAGGCATTGCAACATGTGATCGAGCGATGTCATGGTGGAATATTACAGTTTCATGACTAGCCGCATATACTAGGCGTTTTTTGGCCAATACTCGCTTCAAAAGAATCAGTTGCGTCCGGTACAGGTTTCCTGTGATGATCTGGCCAGTTTTCAGCAGCTTATACTAAATAGGACCCTTTTGCTCCCACCAAATACAGAGCATTACCTCAGCACCATGGATATTTGGCATTGGTGTCGATTCGGCTGGTTGGCCGGACTTCACATGCTATCTTTTACGCTTCGGGTTATCGTAATGGATCCATTTTTCATCGCAAGTATTGATTCGGTCCACAAATGATTTGCTTTTATAGCGTTCAATCAACATTTCGGACATGCAAAGACGTCTTTCAAGGTCTCTCGGTTTCAATTCGTATGGTACCCAATTTCCCTGCTTTTGGATGAATCCTGCTGCTCGCAAACGTTTTGAAATTGCTGCTTGAGTATCTCCCAATGATTTAGAAAGCTCTTGTTGAGTTTGACAACAATCTTAATGGAGTAAAGCCTCCAATTCTTGGTCTTCAAACTTTTTTGGCTGGCCTGAGTGATATTTTTCTGCCGTGTCAAATTTACCACTTCAGAACCGCACAAACCACGTTGAAACTTATGAAACACATTCACCTTAAGCTTTGGTGAGCAAACGATGAGCTTCAGCGGCACGTTTTTCAAATTAAAGAAGTAAAGCAAAACTGTTTATATAAATGGAATTATGTTTGATAAAGTGTAGGGTAAAATCAAGTTTGTCTACTATCTGTCCTATCATAGTTGTTATTTAAATTTAATATTTTCCCATATTGTTTTTGTATTTTTCTTCTTGAGTCCAGTCATAATATTTAATGATATTCCTCATCATCTCTACAAAAAAAAACATCGTCTCTTGCACAATCAACATGATTATGCTCACTCATAAAAAATATCTTTGATTCTTGGAATTTATGGCATCTATTGTTTAGATAAATTACAAAGTAAAATTATAGTTCGTTGACTATAACTACAAATAAAACAATTATTTATTTGATGTGACGAATTTAATGCAGATAAAAATCGCACTTTTTTTAATATACAACTTAGAAAGGAAATGGCTAAGTTTTAAAATGTTCTATAAAAAAAAAAAATATATAAAAATTTATATAAAAAAAGCAAATATTACTTTTATTATTTATTTAGTAAAGTCTACTCGTATACATATAGCTGTGGATTATTAACCATAAAACAAAACATGGCGACAACAACATTGTGGTAGAGTACTTTACTTTTATTTTTATTTAAATGATGCAGCTATTTTTATAGGGCCATGATGGAATTTACATTATTTCTTATCGTATCTTCACATCCTATATATGCAATAGTAAACGTTTTTATAACATAGTTATGAACAGAGAAACCGGATTCATAAAAATGCATGTTTTTTCTTTACGTCAAATATAATCGAGCATAAGGTATTTATTCGTTTCAGAACATTTAAAGAATTTTGGCATCTGCATATTTTTGCATATTTTGCTTTTAAGAGCATATTTTTGAATTTATTACTTTTTACAGCGTATTTCTGGCATATTATGAGATCGTCAAAACATGACAATCTCCGAGATTGTCATGTTTCGAGTTTATATGCATAAACAAATTTTCGGTCATGATAGGACCTAAAATGTGTTTTTGGATATATTCCAAAAAAGTCGTATATTGATTGAAAGTCACAGCACTAATTAAATAAAAATAATTTGTAAGCTTTAAAATTTAAACAGACTTCATTTATAAGAGGATATTTTTCAGTTTTTACATGATACATTACATGCGCATAAAACACTTTTCTTAGAGCATATTTCCGGTTTCCCTGGTTATGAATAATCTTTTAGTGGAATTGTGGTTTTTTATCTACAATAGGTTTTTTGAAAATGTATATCTGTTGCAGTGTGACTCACGCGGTTAATTCTCGGTACTATTTAAACTATTTTAACTGCTTTAAAGTCTTTGACACTCTATAGGGTTAATAATAAATATTATATTTATTGTTACAAACTGGCAATAGTCACGTAATTTGCTTGTTGTTCGTATACATTTTGATTTGCACATGATTAAGAGATAATGTTATTTAAAATCTAAAAGCATCCATGCAGATCATGTGCTATTTTCGACTAGCATCTAGCCCGTTACAATTGCCAAAATAAAATAATATAATTTAATGTAATGTAATGTTGTCAATATTTAAGTTCTTTTTGCTAAAGTAAGACTTTGACAATTTGAAAATAGTACGATTAAGTTGCTGGGTGGCTGCATTATTCTAGGTTTCCAGGATCTTATTCCACAAAACAACTTATAAACTTTTCACATTGCACTTATCAAATTGCATTTTATGGAAAGAGATAAGAGTTTCAGTCTCACAATATTCTCTGCAATTCTCATTTTGCACTAAGCTAATTTTTGCAAAGACTTTGCTCTCTTTGCAAACGGGCCAAAAAACATGAACCTATGCGAGGGACAAACCATTACTGCGCTGTGTATTGTGCTCTTATTATACCCTTCATAAGTTTGTCATTCCGTTTGTAAATTCTACATTTTTCATTTTCGACCTCACAAAGTATATATATTCGGGATCGTTATAAATAGCGTGGTCGATATAGCCATGTCCGTCTGTATGTTGAAATCAACTTTCCGTAGCCCCCAAATAACTTACAAATATAATTGATACATCAATATATCGGAAATTTTTCCGGCTCGGTCGCTATTTAAAAATCGGCCCACAAATGGCTGAGATATAAGGAAAAGATCGGGACAACCTCGATTTTTGGCCTATTTTTGATCTATACCTGGATTACTAAGTCATCCATATAGACAATATGGATAATGATAGATATTTCAAAGTCCATTGCAACGATGTATATAACGTAATTTGGACCTACAATGGGTAAAAATCGGGAAAATTATTGTTTAACCCATTTTATTTTAGCAAAAAAATGTTTTTGTCATACATTTTTTATCACTAATAAATTTAAAAAAAAAATTGGAAAAAAAATAAAACCCAAATATTTTTGTAAAAAAATAAAAAAAAAAAACAATTTATAAAAAATCTTTTACTTGTTTTTCTCTAAATTTATTTAAACTGAAATCAACTTGGATTTGATTTAAACGAATGCACTTTTTAATAGTTTTGTAATGCCGAAAAATTAATTCGGTCTCTATTATTTATTGTTATAACTGCGTCGTCACTATCGTCTCACAAAAACTCACGTCTTAACATTTTGAAAGCTTCACTAGTTATAATACCATTTTTGGTACTTTTTTTTAAAACCATTGAGGTACTAAAATTTCCATTAAAATAATTTTCATGTATGAAACAAAATATTTTATGAAAAATTTTCAAAAAGTACCAAATAGATATTTGATATTTTGTGATGATTTACAATTTATTTCTATGTTTATTGTATTAAAAACATTAAAAAAATGGTACCAAAATACAGTTTTTAATAATTGCCTCCCCAAAAATGTTCGAATCGCCACAATACTGTCATTTTTATAACGAATGAAGATAAGTTTTAAATGTTGTACAGGCGGTACTGAACTTTACGCAAGATTTTAAGTAGTATTTTGCATAAATGTGGCTGAATTACATGAATGCTGTGTTGATATTGATTCTTCAATTCATGGGGGTTTGTGGGCTTGTTTATCAATCGATCGGTTATGTTATTCTTAATACAAATACCAAATTTCAAATTTGTATGAAGATATAAAGAAGTTCTGGATTTTTGGCCGGAATTTACCACCGTGCTTTGGGTTCAAATAACTAATTTTTGCAGCACCGTTTTGTGGAAACTACATGTCGCCCACATAAATATCATCCAATTTAGGTAGAAAGAACTCACGATATCGAACACCAGTTACAGTCACTGCTTGACCAACCTCATTTTCGAGGAACCTATGATACCTTCAGGCCAAAATTCCCACCAAGGAGTGACACGATTTGGATGCATTTGTTTTTTGACAAACACATGTGGGTTCTCTGAACCCCAAACGCCGCAATTTTGATGATTAACAAAGTCATCAAGATAAAAATGTGCCAACCGAAAAATATCAAAATTATTTTTTCGGTTAATGTCAACGTCATTTTAATCCATTCTGACATTGTTGCTCCTACAAACTGTAAACATTTGGTTAGTTAGTGAATACTCTTACTAATTATTCTTGTGTACTAAACCATATTCTAAAAATAACATGAAAACAATAAATTTTAAAATAAATTGTTGTTACCACATCTGTTAACCTTTAAATAAACAATTTTTAAATTGTGTTTGTGGCTTATTAAACAACACAAAATAAAAGAAATACGAGTATAATTGTTTAAATACAATTTTGTTTGAAAACAGATCAGCAAAAAAAAAAAAAAACACGCTAACAATAACGCCAAACAAGTCTACAAATCAATGTTAAACAATATCGTACCATTTAATTATGAGGGCTTTGTGTTTCTGCTGGTTAAGCTTTTTTTGTTCACTTAAATATTTATTAAAATATTAAATGGCTAAAATAACAATTAATATAGATTTCAAGTTCAACTAGTACATGGCATTTTGTCTAGCTCGATTAAAATTTGCTAACATTTCAAAATCTCTGTAAATGTCAGAAATTCTAACTGTTTTGTCAAGTTGTGGTACCACAAATACTTAAATGTTTTAGATTTTCTAAACTTTTGAAATTGTTGCTGTTGGTTTTTTTGTTTAATGTTTTCGTTAGATTGTATAATTAAAATGATTCATGTTGGCAACAAACAATAATAATAACAATTTAAGAATTCTGAAAAAAAACTTTAGAAATATTTATGTACTATTGTACATTGTAGTTGTAAAATGACGATTGTCAAACATGTTTGTAAGATTTTCTTTGTTTAATGTTTAACAAAAAAACAGACAACAATAATTTTTCTGTTTATTCTTGTGGGGTAATATTTAGGTTTCTTTGTAAAAACAGAAGAAAAAAAAAATAACATAAAACAACTGAAAATTGTCCCATCATAACATGATAATGACAGTGGTGTTTTAGTGAGTTGGTGAGCCCGTGAGCTAGTGAATTGTTAGTGTGGAATACGTAGTTGAATGTACTGTAATTACCACTAGTATTTTGCTTTGATTAAGTTGACTGTTTGGCTGACTGGCTGGTTGGGTTGGCTCATACGTTGGTTAATGTCAACGTACAACATGTTACCAAACAATAGAAAAATCCAATGACTTTTAAGTTCTGTTTTTTTTTGTTTTTCATAAACTATTACCATAGAAATGGATAGTCATAGAAATGTTGTTATAATGTTAGCAACAGAGAATCAATGTTTCTGATGGTTCCACATAAGCGGTCTATACCGCATATGGGTTCACTATGAAAATCTGTTCTAAGGCCGATATTTGACTCCGAAGTTTGAAAAAACGATTGCAAGGAAAATTATTTTATTTCCTAGAGTCAAAGGAACTGAGTGCGAATTAGACTAGAAGCTGGTTTCTTGATCGTCCATATGATCAAGAAACCAGCTTGCAGTTTGAGTTCTAAGACTATATAAAAGAACCCAGCAAAAACTTCACTTGCAATTTTACATGTAACTACAAAACTTCAAACTACATTAAGAAATTCAGTATTTTTGGTGCAGCATTTGTTTTGTACTTAATTACAATTACAATTATATCTAATTTAATTAATTATTTGTAATTAAATTACAATATAATGTAAATTATGTTGATTTTTATTTGTGTGTGAAAACCAGTTGCTATGTCGTATATTTGATGTTCGTGGCTTCAAGTCGTGTATCAAAAAGTTTTGTTCTAAGAACTGAGATCGAAAAAACCTTAACACACGTTTTTCATTAAAACTCTTAACCCAAATATTATTTGATATTTTCTTTGATCAAATTACCTTTGTAAAGCATATCAGTTATTATGTTTAATGTCAATTATGTTCATTTGTTGTTAATCTGATTAAAATGAGTGACGAGAAAAAAATGCCTACTAAAATTATTAAATATTTTCAACAAAACCCAACTTGGTCCTACAAAAAGTTGGCCAAGTAATCGAAGGTCTGCCGTCAAACCGATTCCAATATTATTAAACAGTATTGGGAGAACTTGTTTGTTGATAGAAAACCTGGTTCATGCACAAGGAATGGTCCACATGATGTTTCTAAAACCAATAAATAGAAAGCATTTTCAAAAGAGCTCCCAACACATCCGGTAGGAAAGCACTCCGGGTAGCTCAGTACTCTGACTATTTGGTACGAAAAGTTAAAGACAATGCAGGTTTAAAAACATACATGGCTCAAAAAGTTCCTGACAGGAACTCTGCTAAAAATTTAGGGGCCAAAGACAGAGCATGGAAATTTAAGTAAAATTTTATACATAATGGATGACGAAACGTTCTTATGGAAAATTTTTCGCAGCTTCCGGTTCAATATTTTTATGTTGCTGATGCTCGAGGGAATGTAGTAGAAGAAAATTTTCCCAAAAAGTTCTTGGCATGGCAAGCAGTATGCACTTGCGGCTAAAGAAGCCAAATATTTGTTACAAATGGCTCTATAAATACCGAAATTTACATCAAGGAATGTTTACAAAAGTGGATCTTCCATTCATAAGACTTCTTAATGTGTCCACTTAGTTTTGGCCGAGGCGCATATTTTGTTCTTTGTCCATTATATTGGACCGACACTAGAAGAAGAGAAACACCCCCATATCATGATGGATCTATCGCCGTATTTTTTTCGGTCTTCTTGGTGTATTTTGGATCATATGCCTTATTGTATGGACGCCTAACATAATGTTTTCCATCGGATTCAAACAAATGTATCTTTGTTTAGGTTGACCACAACCCAAGAAGACCGTAAAACACGTTGGTGGACCCATCGTGATATGGAGGTGTCTCTCTTCTTCTGGTGTCGGTCCAATATATTGGATAAAGAACAAAATATGCACCTCGAACTACGTAAATATATTGCAAAGCATAATGCTTCCATTTGCTGAGGAAGAGATGCCCTTGAGATGGGAGTTTCAGCAGGACAATAATCGGAAGCACTCTTCAAAATTGACATATTACTGGTTTGCTGTCAACAAAGTACCTCTTATGGAATGGCCTTCCCAGTCAGCGGAAATTAACCCAATAGAACACCTTTGGAGAGTGCTCAAGAGGAAGCTGGAGGGTTTGAGTCCGACAAATAAGGACGAATTGTGGGAAAAATCCAGGAAGAGTGGTTTTCCATTGACAAGGAAGTTTGCAAAAAAATATATTGATTCCATGAGTCGCAGATGCAATGAAGTTGTGAAAAACAAAGATAGAGCAACAAAATAATAAAATAAAATAATTTTTTAACAAAAAATAAAAAATGTGCCTCTAAAAATTGAATACTTTTACTCGTTTCTATTACTTTTTCCAGTAAAAATATTGACTCTTTTCATTTTCAGTCATATAATGTATTAAAAAATAAATGAAAAGAGGAATGTTGTATGTCTGTAAACAAAACTGCATATACATACATTTTTTTAACAAAACTAAACTTGGCTAATATAGTTACAAAGTTTGAAAAAAGCTATCGTTTCTATTATTTTTTCTACACTGTATGTTACGAATTTTTCGATCTCAGTCCTTTTGGTGAAGGGGAAACAAATTTGGGTGAAATAAAATTGTGAAAAAAGAGGTAGTCGTGGTTTTTTTGCTCATATCGAGGCCATTTGTGGTCGTTTTTCACCATTTTAAATAGCAACTTAAGTTGGAATATAGCAAATATATTGGTGCAGCAATCATATATGAAAGTTATTTGGGAGCTTCGGAAAGTTGATTTCAACATACAGACGGACAAACGCCGATATCTATTACAATCCACACACAGAAAAAGGATTGGTTGGAAAACGGTTGCAACTATGAAAATATAGTAGAATAAATCAATATTCAGTTATAGTCATTGAAAATGGATAAATTCAACAGATTATCTTTATTTATAACTGAAAAATTATAATTGTAATAAAATTTAGGTTCCTATAATTGTATTATTAGTTATCATAATCAATTTGCGTCTGGTAAACATTATTTTAAGGAATTCGGCAGAGAGGACTGACGCTTTCAGTTACAATAACCAATAAATTCGGTCATAAAATCAAAAATTGTTGATTATAAAAGTTATAAAATTTGTTTGACATTTTTCGAAAAATAAATAATAAATTAAACAAAAATTAAAGAAAAATTATGTACACACACTTAAAAGTAAAATGTTAATAAAGAAATAAAATTTATCACAACAGAGCGCAGTAATACTCGGTCATAGGATGGTAAGTAAACCATTCGTGGGCAATTTGTGAAATATGAATTCCACTTTTTTCACTGCATTTTTTTTACGGTAAATTTTATAGACTAACACAAATTTGGCTAATTTTTGGTGATTTATCGGTAGACATGGGGTAAGGTAGACTTGATTGTACTCCCAAAAATAAAATTTACTTAATCCAACAAAATCTCTCTTCTTTCCGATGTTTACGAATGATTTCTGGTGTTTGGACAATCAAAATCATCCAGTTGGTGAATTCTTTACTAAAGCAGTTCATTATACATACTTCCAAGTGCTTCTTCATGTTCTAATGTTTGGTAGTTAAATGTGTGACTGGTTCCCGGAGATGAAAGGACGAATAACGGTAAGGAAATTATGAATTTACAATATAGTCAACCATTTTGTTACAATCATTCATTTTTGTAAATTCTCTTTAGCGTTATCATCAAGTATTTCTTTCGTAAAGCTCAATATTATTATGGTTCGTCGCCATTTGTCGTCAAACCTCAGTGTTGATACGTGGTATAAACTGAATTATTTGGAAACATGTGTACCGGTGTCCTTTTGCTTTTGGAAATATGTATTTTGTTACCAGGAGCATGTATGTATAAAGAAGGAACTGCAGTATTCAAGTCAATCAAATGTTAAATGAATTATGACATAAAGAAAACATAAAAATTTGTACGTCTTTTCATCTCTCACGTATATTAAATTATTATAAATATTTATCTTTATTAATGTCTGTTACATAAATTGCAATAAATAAATTATAACACATATTTAGTAATAATAAAAAAAATATTTTTTTTTTCATTGGGCCAGTCTAATGTAATTACATATAAATTGCTGGTTATTCCAACCGAATTATTTTTTAATTAACAGTTGTGATTACCATATAAACAGTAGTCTGAATCGAATTATGTGATAGTACATGCAACCGACAAAATTCGATTGGCGCCAAATTCGGTTGTGAATACGAATCTGTTTTCTCTGTGCAGAATATATATATCTCATGGAGTCGTAAATGAAAAATGTAGAAATTTCAAATGGAATGACAAACTTATATATATGTTTAAAATCTCATACTGAGCTACAACCTACACTACTTCAGTTAAAGAGTATATTTCTATTTTTATTTTCTAATACAGTGTTATTTTTAAGATATTTCGATCAAACTTCGAACATTTTTCAGCCCAAGGACGAAGTCTATGGCTTTCACCTAGCCGCCATAGGAGTTTTTTGTCATAAATGTCTTATTTATATAGGAATCCACACAAGATACTCCACAAATAAATTTTAAAGGAAAAGGAAATCATATATAAACATATTTGGATCAAAAAAAATTGCTCTAACGAAGATAAATCGCTTAAAAACCTTGGCACATACATAAAATTCAACAGAAATAAGATTCATATAGTCCGAAATCACGCGACCAAATTTAAGGACGATAGGTTAATAATTTTTCATAGCTTCCATATAACCCACCTCGGAAAATCACTTCAATGAGCATAAATCTATTAAAAATTTTGTTATCTACGTAAAATTCAACAGGAATAAGTTTCATATAGAAGGAAATCACAAGACCTAATTTCAGGATATCCATAATTGGTCATAGCTCCCACTTCCGAAAATCACTCCCGAAAACAAAATTAATGAAGTTTTAATTGAATAATGATTTACTAATATATTCTGTGTAGGGTATTATATAGTCGAGCTTGTGCGATTATACTTTCTTATTTGTTTGTGAATAGAGCAGATTATTACTTACTTTTTAGATAAATGATATTTCAGTGTTCTTGGAGTTAGAGAGGGAGTTGAAGCCCTTCTTTTTATACAATCTGAAAGTTAAAATTAAACTTTTTAGTATCTAAAGGAAAACATTAAATCGAGATTTAAAAGACGAGTCCAGGAAATGCTATATCGAACTACAAAAAAAAAAAAACATATGTAAGTCCTAACTTGCATACATGCTTCGTGCAATATTTTTCAGTACCTATTAAATACAAAAAAAATTCAAGTTCTTTAACCATCCAATTTTAATGTCAAAGACATGACACAATGGCACACACGTCACCACCTAGCTACACCCCCAAACTGTATTAAGTATGCTTTTGCCCAACAAACCACTTCACATTAAACTGCATTTTGAGTCGGAGACCTGAATGAAAGCAAGGAAATCTACCCTTAACAGCTAGTACAAGTTAAATACAATCAATGTTGATTGTAAACTTTTTCCCTATACAACTCGTGTGGAGTATTTGTTTTGTTGAATTGAGATTTTTTTGTTTATAATGCATCGATTATTTTGTTTTCCTTTTTTCATATTTCTGATTATCCTTTATCCTTTTTGCCAGGAAAGTGGGTGTGGATCCCCAAACACATGTTTTGTTAGTGGTGCAATGTTTGCTTTTAATTCTTTGTTTCAAGAGTACGAGGCAACACATGTTTTCTTGTGTTTATTGTTTTGTAGCCGGTTGCCGGCTTTTTTTTTATTTTTTGCACACTTGTCTAAATGTAATAGACCGGTGGTAGACGTTTATGGAATCATATGGTTTGGGGTCGATACACAACTTTTTAAGGGTTGTTTTCCGTAATTTTGTTTATTTTTACCGGCTTTCGTAAGAGAGCAAAAAAGGTTTGTTAGGGCTTTTTACTCATTTGTTGTGTGGAACGTGAGTGAGCTGGTCACAGTGTTATACAAAATTCCACTGGAAGGACACAGGGTGTTATGTAGAATATATTTTTAGGTCTTAATTGAGGGAAGCTATTTCACGTTAAATTAAATTAAAATTGTTTGTGAAACTAAATTAAATTAAGTCGAAATTTTTGAAAAGCTTTATTACAACATTTATTACAACTAAATTAAATAAGTAGTGTTTTATTAGAAGACAATCAAATTGTTTTTCGAAGATTTAAAAATATTCTCGTTTTAAAGAATTTGTATTAACAAGTACTTTGGGTATTACACAAAAATAGCCAGTTATGCATTCAATAATGTTAAACCACTATACATATTTATCAAGATTGGCTACTGATTCGAAGGGGTTAAAAAGTAACGTTAACACTAATTTGAATTAGCTCCGTAATGGTATAATGAATTATTATGATAATGTCACGATATTAGACGTTATTTCGGTAACGTTATTTTAAGGATTTAAATTATTATTGTAAAAAAAATTTAAAGAAATTTATATTAAAATTTAAATATTTGTAGATTTCTAAAAACTTAATTTAGAGACAAAGAACATTTTTTTTTTGAACTGAATATAATTTATAGAACAACTGTTATAATATTTTAAAAGTAGCGGTTTTTATGGTAATTGCTGTAATTTTGGAAACGGTATTTTGAGAGTAACGGTATTTGATTAAAATGGGTATTTTAGGGATAACGTTAAGGCAGATGCCACGCAATGAGCGACAGGTAGGTAAAAAAATAAAGGATATGAAATACTTAAGAGTGAGTCAAAAAAGCTTATACACACTATTCCAGCCAAAACTTATCCTTGGTCCAACAAATTATAATTTGTTTATGTCAAAAGTACGTGAAAAAATAGTTAAAACTTTTCAAAAAAATCCAATATAGAAAACAGTGTAAGGAAGACTTGAACATTAAAAGGAAACCTGGATCAGGGAGAAAAAATAAATATTGGTAAGGCAAAAGTCTTTCAAAGAGAACCGAACATTTCTATTAGAAAAGCAGCTCAAAAAGCTAACTGATCTGATTCTTTTGTGGGCAGAGCCAAAGCTAATACTGGGTTGAGGTCGTATAAAGTTCAGAAAGTTCCAGATCGCAATACTGTAAAGTAATTAGAAGCATAAGAACAGCGAAAAAAAAATATACCTGTTCTGTAATGGATGATGAAACTTTTGTACAACTTCACAACTTCCGGGTCAAGATTTTTATGTGGCTGATGGACGATGTAATGTTCAAGAATAATACCGAACTAAAAATAAATCCCTAAGAAGTTTCTTGTGTGGCAAGCCATTTGCAGTTGTGGCAATAGAAGCTAATCATTTGTGACATCAGGCACTATAAACACAGAAATATATATTACGGAATATCTATGAAAACGGCATTTGCCTTTCATAAAACTGCACAGAGTGCCTTCATATTTCTGTCCCGATTTGGCATCATGTCACTATGGAAAAAAGGTCCTTGAGTGGCATTCAAACAAAAATGTACCACGGGGTGCAAATCCACCAAACAGTCCAGCACTTCGGCATGTGGAATGCTATTGGGCTCTTGTTAAAAGATAATTAAAGAATGCAGGTAAGGTATCCCAGGACATGTCCGATTTTAAGCGTAAGTGGACCATCTCGTCCAAAAATGTTACGGAATCAACTAAAAAATCTTTAGTGGGAGGATTTCCGAAAAAATTGTATTAAATTATAAATACCAAGTAATATGCCATTATTTTAATGTTTAATGAATTTGAACAATATTTAAATAAATTTACGTATTTTTGAGAATTTTTATATTGAACGGTTTACGTTTTATTTAATTTGATACAAGTGTAAGTTTTTTTGGCTCACTCTTTTTTGAAGTGACCACTTAATGAGCGGCAAAGGATAAAGAATGCAAATCAAAGGATTTCACAGTATTGTCAAAATCTGTGTGTAATGTAGTTTTGCTAGGATGAAAACAAAATCTTATTTTTATACCCTTCACCTTGTGTTATAAGGATTTGCCTCTCTTGGTACAAATACCACATCATTATTCTTGTACCACATTGTACCACATGCTTGCCATAGTGACAGGATGCCAAAATCAGGCCAAAAAAATAAGTACACACATTAATAAGTCTTATGAATGAAAGCATCCTCTTCTGTAAACATTCCTTGATGTAAATTTCGGTATTTATAGAGCCCTTTGTAACAAATGTTTGGCTTATTTTGCCATAACTGAATATTGCTTGGAATACCAAGAACTTTTTGAGAAAATTTTCTGCTTTTGGGTCCTAAACTTTTCTACAATATTCCCTCAAGCATCATCAACATAAAAATATTGACCCGGAAGCTGCGAAAAATGTTCAAAACGTACGTTTCGTCACCAATTATGCAGGAGGCATATTTTTGTATAACATTTGACTTAAATTTTCGTGATCTGTCTTTGGCCTCTAAATTTTTAGCAGCGTTCCTGTCAGGAACTTTTTGAGTCTTGTATGTTTTTAAACTTGCACTGGCTTTAACTTTTCGTACCAAATAGTCCGAGTACTGAGCTAACTGGACTGTTTTCCTACCGAATGTTTTGAAAATGCTTTCTGTTTATTGGCTTTAGAAACATCATGTGGACCATTCCTTCTACATGAACCAGGTTTTCTATCAGCGGACAAGTTCTCCCGATACTGTTTAATAATATTGGAATCAGTTTGACCGCAGTCCTTTAATTGTTTGGCTAACTTTTTGTAGGACCATGTAGGGTTTTGTTGAAAATACTTATTTAATAATTTTAGTAAGCACTTTTTTCTCGTAACTCATTTTAATCAGATTAACAACAAATGAACATAATTGACATTAAACATATAAACTGCCATTCTTTACAAAGGTGATTTGATCAAAGAAAATATCAAATAATACTTGGGTTAAAAGTTTTAATGAAAAACGTGTGTTATGAATTTTTCGATCTCAGTCCTTATTAATTTAGGAAAACTTAAAATTTAAAAGAAAAAGGTTTTTCGATCAAATTTCAAAATGAAACGGATTAAGATATTATAAATTTGGAACGCATATAGATCTTGCCATCATTTAATTATGGGGCTGATAACTTTCGACTTTAGTTAAATACCGAAATTCCTAAAACGGAGAAAATATGTTTAAAAAATTTAGTTTTTTCATAATAGAGGCCGCTCTGCTGTTATTTTTCGTGTGATATCTTATAAACTTTTGGTGTATTTAAATTATATGTTGGGCCATACTAAAAATATATATTTTTATATCGGGGCTTTGCACTTTTAGAACTTTTTAAATAAATCTAAAATTTTTCTTATAAATAAGCGAAGTTTGGATAGGTCTAAAAATTACTCTATTTTGCATGTCCCGAATTTGTAAATTTTTATACGAACCATATTTTATTTAAAATTGAATAAAAAATATTACTGATATTTTTAGTACAGAGGCGACAAACAAACAATCCAACTACAAACCCATGTAAATACAAATGAACTCAGAAATACCTGTGCTCTTAATGTATAAAATTTCATTAAGATATCTCCAATCGTACACAAGCAACCTAATTATTTTCAAAATAAAATGTTTCTAAACCTCTGTGTAACGCTAGTTAGTTTTGATATATACAGTTATATTTAATACATTGCGACATGGTCCTTCGCACCAAAATATTTTCGTTTTGTTCTTTGTTTGTGTTTAACACCAAATATTATTATTATTATTTTAACAACTAATAATTTATTATTGTTGAAAATTATAACAATTTAATTACATTTTTTAAATTTAGGCCATTAATTTTAAACAAACAACCAAAAAAATAATATACAACTTGTGAAAACCATCACTCTTTGTTTTGAAAAACAAACGAGTATGAACAAGTGTAAAATCGTTGAAGCTTGAAGTAGATATATATGTATTCAACACTCACTTGCAACAAAATGTTTATTATGCAACTATTGTTAAATATGAAAAAAAAAACAAACTAAAAACAACACAATAATTTATCGCTAAAATGTACATTTTATTTTTACAATTGTATTTTATCAGTCAAGTGGTGATCATTTCAGTAGGAAACACTTTTACTTCTAACAAACATGTTTGTAAAAAATCACAAAAAATAAAAAAATAACAATTGCATACTAATGAATTTGTTATACTTCAAAATAAAACTATACTGTGATGAAATTTTAAAGGGTCTTCCAATAGGGACTTCCGAACTTTGAACATTGATATACATTGCTGAAGCTATATCTGGGCAGAAATAGCGTTCAACAACTGGTGATAATGTTAAAATTGTTTTATCAAAATGGGTGTTCTGTTCGGGCAATGTTCCGCGTGCTTCTTCCATTTCAGGCGATGATGACCATTTTTGGATGGATGGGTACAAACAAAATTGTCTAATTTGGGACAATACCAATCCACATGAGATTCAAGTGCGTCCAGTGCATCCAGAAAAAGTCACTGTTTGATGTGGATTTTGGCCTTGCGGGGTAATCGGTCCATATTTCTTTGAGAACGATACTGACCAGGCCATCAACAGCGAGTGCAAATGTAGATGATTACCAACTTATTTTGGATGATACACCAACAACATGTAGTTTCAACGATACGTGCCACACAGCGCATGCCACATTGGACCTTCTACACGAAGGATTTGAGGACATGGTCATCTAACTTGTAGGTGATGTGAACTGGCCCTGGAGATCGTTCGATTTGACCCCGTAAGAGATTTATTTTGGGGTTTTCTTAAGTCGCAGCTCAATGCGACGGCCCTCAAAGCCAACATAACTCATGTTTTTCCGATAGCTTGAGTCGATAAGCCTTTTAAACGAATACAAAATTTCGAAGATATCGCACACACACACTTTGTTTTATTTAAATTTAAAGATAGGAAATGCTTAATGAAAGACCCTTTATTTTAAAAAAAACTTCATGTTGTCGATCTCCTCTTCAATTGTTGCCATCACACAAAGAAAAGTTTATTACACTTTTTCTTTATGTTCCTCGTTTGAGTAGATGTTGCAGGCAGAGAAAAATATGATGTTGATGTGCCCAGTTTGTCTTTGTTCTTTCTCATTGTTGAATCTTTGTTTTTTCTTTCCTAAACCAGTAATGTTTCATCTTAATTCCCTTAGGATACAATTTTTTTTTTTTTGGTCAATCTTGTGTGCAGTGTATGGAAAGGAGACTGGCATTTCATTGTTTTAAACCGAAAGAGTGCATTGTTCGTTTTATGTAAAAGATGAGAAGATTTTGAAAACATTTGATTTTCAATAGACAATAACATTAGACAATACAATCAAAAGAAATATTGAAGTTACAAGCAATAGCTTCCTACAGAAATATTACTTTAACTATTTATAAACTTAGGATAATCGAATATTATTAACCTCTGACATATTGATCATGAAATTGATCTGTAGTTTGAGCCGAAAATTAACAAATTTCTTAATCGATTTTACATTTTTAAAAACATATAAACATAATTTTATTTTGAGTTTTCAAAGTTTTTAATTCAGGAGAAATCATAGACCTATTCCTATTATTTTCAACACAAATTGTTATAAAAGAATAGGAATAACGTGTGTAAAATTTAAATGTATTGTCTGCAATGTATTTAAAGAAAATACCAACAAAGTTTTGAAAAATATCAAAATTTTTGGAGGTTGTCTCACATTTTGCTTCACAACTCGGGTTCTACATGACCGATTTGGTCCATTTCCAATACCAAACATTATTGATTAACACAGAATATTTGATTTTTGCCTATTGGCGCCACATTTGTTCCGAGACTAGCAAAAGGCTGATATGAAATATTCGAGATATACTAGGATATATAAAACTGTATTCCATTGAGGATTCTCTGCTTTGAGATTTTAGAAATTTCGACATGTGTTGAATTTGGAAGGTTCTTTCAAAACATTTTTTTAAGTTTTAATAATCTTTGTACAATCGTAAACAATTTATCCAGGGGCTAATATTTCTATGTTGGTTTTACTAAAAATCGATCAAATATTATATTTCTATAATATATTGGGTGATTCATCGTGAGGTTTGATTTATAATGTCAAATAAAACACATAAATTCGAAAGTGAACTTAAAATTTATGGCATTTACTGTTTGAAAATGATATAATGTAAATGTTGGCAATGACTACGTCTGAGGTGGTTCATTCGGAAGGTCCGATTTCGAGCATAGCTACTAGTATCTCGCGAATATCACGACTTATGTTGGCTTCCAAAACATCAATTGTAGCTGGCTTATTCCTGAAGACCTCAGACTTTACATATCCCCAGATCAAATAGTCCAAAGGTGTGATATCGCACGATCTAGGTGGCAAATTTACCGTACCAAAACGTGAAATTAAGTGCTCATTAAAATGATTTATCAACAAGGTCATTGTTTTACGCGCTGTTAGCCACGGTCTTCGCGTACACTCTCAGCTGTGTGTGAGTCTTTCCATGATGACTTGCCAAACAATACTGAATAAAAATGACAAAGCTGTTTGATATGAGTCACGCGTGATCTGTAAAAAAAAACCTCACGATGATTCACCCTTAACATTTTTGGAGTCTTATAAAATTGATTTGATTTTTTTGAATCGTGTGATTGTCAAGAGAATTTTCTAAACAAAAGAGTTCATTTTAGTGGAAGGAGGAGAAAATTTCCAATTTTCGTATCCAAAACTTATGCCCGTATTCTCCTATATAACCTAAATTAAATTCTAAAGAAAAAATGTTTAATTTATTGTTTAATATTGCAGTTTTTAAAATGGTAAAAAAAACATTTACTTTTTATTTACCACACAAATGGAGCAAGAAAAGCAATCAACATTTCAAATATGTAACCATAGATGAGAACTAGATAGATAGGTAACTGAGGGCCCAAAACCTAAGTCTGTTGTCAAAATCGAAATTAATGAGAATGCATTGCCATGAATATTGTTATTGCAAAGAGAAAAGATAACAATTTTATATAAAGGGTCCTCATGTAAACGCTTAAAAGCCTCGCAAACTGTGCAATCTGTGCATTTTTACACTCTCACAAATGAACTGTCAAAAAATGTATGGAAATTCGTTTGCACAACTCCGATAAGTTTGCGCGACAATTTAGACTCGCAAACTTGAATTTATTGTGCATTTGATTAATCAGCTGCTTTTGTTTACTTTTATTTATGAAAAATAAAAATAAAATATAAATATTCTGTGCATGTGAAAATTGTGTAACTTTGGAACAGAATGATTGGATTGAATGCCAATGTGTATGGAAACATTAACCAACAGCTAGAAAATAAACAAAATTTTCAAACTATGTATATCATCGTTTGTTCCAAAGATTTAACTTTCATTCAGCATTCTTAGAATTTAAATTTATACAATTTGAAAAACTTTTTTTTTACAGATTTTGTTGAATTTATTTTTATTTGACATTTTTAACATATATAAATTTTCTGTGTAAACTTGCACAAAATTTAAAAGGTGAAAATTTGCTCATTAACACAAATGGGAAACTTAAACGTTTAAATGAGTGCCCTTATAATTTTGTTCATAGACATTTCTCTCTCCTTCCGTTCTATGTATTTATTCTAGAGTCGAGGCGTAATTGTCAAAAACCTAACTCTTGCAGCAACATAAGACTATGTATGATCTGTTGTAATTTTGTATAATTCTCTATGCCATCAACATTGAAATATTTTATTAATTTATATTTTTTTTCTTTTAATTTCAGGTAAGCTTTTGTAATTTTTATTTTTTATAAAATTTTATATTTTTTGGTAAGTTTGAAATCTAATCATTTTAATTCAAGAAATTTAAAGCCATATAACTCAATTAATATTCATTTTATGCCAACTAATTAAAATATTTCAAAAGTTTAGCAAATTCATCGAAACTAGGCAATGTGGTGGGGTCTACAACTTCTGATGCTTATGAAGTTGTTGGATCGGGCATTTCGACTTCAGTGGTGCTATAGATTTTTTTGTAGCAAGTAAAGAGAACAGCGGGGTTTTTGCAAAAAATTTCAAAAATTCAACATTTCCTCAATTTTAAAATGCAAAATCGAAATTTGAATGAAATCGGTCATAAATTAGGAAAAAACTGACCAATATATGGTGAAATTTTTAAATTTGCATTTTTAAATACTTATAACTTGCTAACTAAAGATAAATCGCCCACTCAAACATGTTTTTATTGGCCTTATAGAGGGCTTTAAGAATATATTAAAATCTTTGATTTTGGACTCTTTTATGTCAATCGGATTTGCCAGTTAGAAATGTTTTATTTATTTCCTGAATGTATTGATTCTGTCTTACTGTACGTTGTTTTATAGTGAAAAGTTACTCGATAAATAATAAAGTGTATGTTGTGGGACTGTCGTTTTACTTCAACAGTATCTTTCCCGCCTGGAAAACTTTAATTTTCATGATGTAGTAATTTCTCGTGAAGAAAATTTGTATAAAATTCGAATATATCTAAAGATCTTTTAATGATCGGGTTGATATTAAAACTCCTAAGGAAAATATATTCCAAAAATTTTATTTGTTCATTACCAGGGCAAGGATTTCTATGCAAATGCATGTTTGTAGTCAGTAACTCAAAATCACTTTTGACAATTTATCTTTCCGAATCGAAGAATTTGCAACAAAATGGCATCGATTTGTTGTTGCATATTTTGTT
This sequence comes from Calliphora vomitoria, assembly GCA_942486065.2. NCBI lineage: Eukaryota > Metazoa > Arthropoda > Insecta > Diptera > Calliphoridae > Calliphora > Calliphora vomitoria. The sequence continues at coordinate 58,274,178 of OW818031.2, read as the reverse complement.
ATAAATGCATATTTTGCATATTTTTCTTTTAAATGCATATATTTAGCATATGCTAAATATATGCATTTTAGAAAGTTTTTTTCTAAAAGAGAAAATTAATAAATATACTCTATTTTACATGTTCTGAATTTGGATGCGTGTAAAAGTTTTATACGGTTACTCGTATCTGGTTTATTTAGAATTTTATTAGAAATACAAGTGATATTTAAAAAAAAAAAACAAGTATGAATGTATGGTCGGTCAATATCGACAAAATAATACCCTACAGTAAGTAAATGAGCAAAAACATTTTTCTTTTAAAATTTCAATAATTTATTTTCGTGAATGATTTTCGGAAGAGGGCCTTATATGAGAGGGTCTTATATTAGGTGATATGATAGCCGTATATTTAAATCTTATTTGAATAGATACCTATATAAATTAAACATTTATTACCGAAAAAGTCCCATTTTCGGATGCAAGGTAAAATAATGGACGATGTTAGCCAGTTTTAATAGGTTTCGTCCATGGGACGAAATAAAATCGTAAACACCTTCACTATGGCTGTGTAAAATTTCATTAATATTATTATACCCTTCACCATGAATGACAAGGATATATATAAGTTTGTAATTCCGTTTGTAATTTCTACATTTTTCATTTGCGACCCTACAAAGGATATATATACTGGATCGATATAGATAGCTGAGTGGATATAGGCATGTCCGTCTATCCGTCTGTATGTTGAAATCAACTTAGCCCCCAAATAACTTATATACATACATGATGCATACATCAATATATCGGGAATACTTCTGGCTCGGTTGATATATAAAATGGACACAATCGGCCCGGCTCACAAATTGCTGAGATATAAGGAAAAACCAGGACAACCTCGATTTTTGTTCTATTTTTGATCTATATCTGGATTACTAAGTCATTAATATAGACAATATGGATATCTAACGATAGATATTTAAAAGTACAATGCAACGATGTATATAAGGCTAAAAATATTTTTTAACCCGAATTTTTTTTAACAAACAAATATTTTTGTCATGTATTTTTTTTCACTAGAAATTTAAAAAAAAATGAAAAAAAAATTTAAAAAAAAAATTTTTTAAAATTAAAAAAAACTATTTCGAAAAAAAAATAGTTTGAAAACTATTTTTAAAAAAAAATTATTATTTTTTAAATTTTGAAACAATTTAAAAAAAATTAATTCTGTTTACCTAAAAATATTTAAAATTTTTATTTTAAAGTATAATTTTGTGAAGGGTATATAAGATTCGGCACAGCCGAATATAGTTCTGTTACTTGCTTTTTAAATAAAATGTTTCTAAGCCCCTGTGCGCCGTCTTATCGTACAGGATCGCTAAAGCAACAGGTTTAGACAAGACCAACTCACTGTTTTATTTCTTTTAAAAATTAGGCAAGCTCTAACACTTTATTTCAAATTAGATGTCTCCAATTTTACTACAAACGTATACTGCCAATTTCAATTTGTAATGAAACAACAATATTCAACAATCATTATCGCACTTTACAATAAGTTATTGTAAGTAGTTGAAGTTTAAATAACAAAATAAACTATGAAACAACATTAATAAACAATTTGACACTGACATTTTGGACAAGTATTTTATAAAATTATTTTGTTTATATTTTATTGTGAGCTCTTGATTTCTGCTTATTATAGTCATTTATGATGAGAGGTTTTTTAAAAAATGAGAAAGATGGTGTAGTTGTATGAAAATATTTTTTTTTTTATTATTGGGAAGGGGGAAAAATATTTTAGTTTGAAACGATAGCTGGTCAGATTAAAACAGAGAAAGAATGAAATTATCATCCCAGCAAAAACGTACATTGCAAACTAATGAGTTAAAATGCTAATATATTTAGTCTTCACTACTTTTTTAAAAAGAAATTTAATGAAATAAAACTATTTCAAATCAATCTGAATTAACAACAGTGTAATCATTCAAAGGTTTATTAAGAGTTGTATAATGATTTTATTAAGATTGTCATATATAAACGGATTTATTAAATTAAATTTTAACGAGATTTTTGGAATAGTGGTCGGCACACATAGTCACCAGGGGCAGAACATGATAGGTTGTATACCCATAAACAACACGAATGTCAACGAAGCTCATAAAAGTTACCATGAAACAAAAATCATAATCGATAGCTGGTCAGATTAAAATAGAGAAAGAATTAAATTATCATCCCATCAAAAACGTTCATTGTAAACTAATGAGTTAAAATGCTAATATATTTACTCTTCACTACTTTTTTATTAGAATTTTAACTCATTATTTTAACACGGCAAGTGATTGGAGGCACGCTCGCTTACAAATAGGAACTTAAATAAGTAATCTATACAAACTGTTTTTTTAAATTATTCATTTATTTTTTTCAAAAGAAATTTAATGAAGTAAAACTATTTCAAATCAATCTGAATTAACAAAAGTGTAATCATTCAAAGGTTTATAAAGAGTTTTATAATGATTTAGTTATGAATTTGGTAAAAAAAAGTACTATATAAGTATCAGATTAATTGTCAGTCATTACCAAACTACTTCTAAGTAATTCAGACGGTATGAAGTATTCATTGATAAGTAAGTTGTTCAGTAATTGCAAGTCATTACTTAGTTTTTGCTGGACTGTAATTATAATCCATATTCCATGTTCTTTTTATGCCCACCACTATTTAGAGAGTATTAAAGTGTGTTATTTCAAAAAAGTTAAATTGATACTAATAATATGGCTAAATTGGAAATGAAATTGCAAAGAAATGTATATAAAATAATTGTATGCGCCCCAGTGTATGCGATTAACACTAAATTACAACTGTTTAAGTTTCAATACAGCTTTAGCCACCAGCACCATCATGATCAAGGTAATAGAAGCAATAAATACCAAGTTTAGGTCATGGTAAATTTCAAATAATAAACAACACACATGCAGCAAATTAATCTACAAATACTACACCATTTCCAATTGTTTTTCAGAAATGTCTTAATTATATTTCAGAATACTTCAAATATATTTCAGAAGTTTTCATTTAAATTTTACAAATTGGAAATTTCTGAAAAACTTTTGAATAATTCTGAAATACAAATAGAAAATAACGAAATACACACCCCTATCGCGAATGAATATTTCACATGAAATATGTTCCCTTTTACCATTTTTCGTTCATCAACTTTGTTCATGTGAAAAAATTCCCCATGTTGTGAAATTTTTAGATGGAATTTTGTAAACAATAAACAGCTGTTACGAGCAAAACCAACTATTGTGAATGAAAAGTTCATGGGAATATCACGATAGCAATATTCCCTTCGAGGTGAAAATAAATATTTCATGGGAACATAACTTTCAAATGATAGGGGTGACAATTAAAAATTAGAAACTTCAGAAATAAAGTAGAAATTTTCTGAATTACAATTAGAAACTTTGGAAATGGTGTGGTACTATGTATTTATATACTACTTAGCGTTTTGAATAATTGATGATCAACATCATCACATCGACATAGAATTGAATACAATACAATACAATACTAGTAGAATTGAATAGCTATGTATATTTGTAGATTTCTATGCAATTATCATTGTAATACGAACAATATTAATTGTTTGCACTTTGCCAAACAGTAGCAAATATTAATCAACAACAAATGAAATTTTACAAATCATTGTTTTTTTTTTTTTGTCATTTGACATGACGTTTATATTGAACTATAAAAACAACAACATAACATAGACTTGTTACCACATTAATATCGTGGTATTAGCATGTTAGTACATATTTTCAAATACAATACAATTGGAAATATGTATCTGTGAATCCATTGCAGGTATCTATCTATCTTTTCACTACTACAATTTAATACTATCGACCACAATTTGACAAGAAATTGACAGTAATTGTGATCGATATGAGTGTATACAAGATACAAGTGTCTAATGTTTCGCTTATTCAGCTTCTTCAAATAACCTTTAGGCTTTGTTTTGAAATTAAAAACTAAAAGTACTTCTACTTGTACATATGTTTGTCAAGTTTTCTATTTAAGTTGTTTTGTGTGGGTAAAAAAATTTATAAAAATCTTTAATAAATTACAATTGTTAATGCTGAAGCTTGTGTTTGTGGCTTAAGAATTATTATTTTTTAATAAGTAATAACTGATTTTATAGTGTTAATCACGTTCCCATCTCCGATGCCCATGTAGGTATTTATTTACATTTTTTAACTTTCAATAACACACTGCAATTACCAATTAAATTTAGCAAATAAATGTTTTTTTTTTTTTTGTATATAAAGTTAGTGAGTGACTCAGTGGTTTATGTATTTAAGAGATGTTTCATTACAATTATGTATACCCTTCACAAAGAGCGGTAGATAGGGTTTGTTATGCCGTGTGTAATTTTCATCAATATTTTTGTGAGACTCTAGATTCTAATAAAGTGTCAAAATGATAAGTTTACACATTTTTCGTATATCGAAACTTATAAACTAAAACCATTGTCTAAAATATTTGTTACTCAAATCTTGTTTACTGAGTTAACCCGCAAACTTTAAAAAGCTAAAACCAAAAGTTGTCGAATAATTTCTATTAGGGTAATTATGACCCAATAAACTCAGAACAGCCATTAGAAACTAATTTGCAAATTAGGTTTTGGAACCAGGTGCAAAAAGGTGAAGAGTGCCTCAGGGCATTGTTGACGGTTTAGGTGTAGAAAACAATAAGATGTACGAAAAAGATACAAAATATAAGAAAAAATGTTTTACTTTCTACGATGATACTCATAAAAACAATTTTTGGCATTTGAGACGCCTTTTTTAATAGTTTGCACCATTTTTTTACCTAACCAGATTGGGAAGTGGTCGATATTGTCATAACGGACGTCATTAACTGGATGTTTTGAACTTCCTGGCTGTGGATCATCTTGTGGAGTACAAACTGATCATGAGGCGGATAATTTAATCCGTCTGCGGTCATTATCTGCCATTCCTATCATTTTTTTATATCAAATAATATAACAAAATTCTCAACAGACTTTTTGTTTATTGTTTAACATTTACAAATTCATAGACTGAAAGAAGAATATGTTACCTTTAAAAAAAAATATATATTTCGAATAGATCGGGCGACTAAAAGTTAGTAAAACTTTGATTTAAAAGAAAAAACACATACACACAAAATTTCACGTGCTGAAATTATGACACCACTCAAAAAACAGCTGGCAGAACAAAAACAAAAAGTCAGAATGCATTTCGACCTTCTAGGGAAATGTTAACAAATGTGTAACTAAAAAAAATTGGCACTCTTGCGGGTTAGAGGTTTAAGAATTATTTAATCACTGCTAGTTCTATTGGTTGTATGACTAAAAATTGCAAAAATTTTTAAAATTTTTTGCTTTTATTTTGACCTTTTCCCATTTTTCTGTCAACATATGGATTTCGATACAGAAGAACTGCTCATCTTTTGAGGGCAAGAATGAATTAAGCCAATATCGAATAATCTGCTCCAATGTTTTGCGTATCCCTGATAGAGCGTTCTGGATCGTTCGAAACATAGAGTAGCAACATGTGGCCGATCGTTATCATGGTGGAATATTAGGGTTTGATGTCTGGCCGCATATTTTATGTCTGGCCGCATATTCGGCCAATGCTCGCTTCAAACAAACCAGTTGCGTTCGATACAGGGTCCTTTTGATGGTCTGATTAGATATCAGCAGCTCATAAAAGATAGTGCCCTTTTGGTCCCACCAAATACAGAAAAACGCTTTTACGCTTCGGGTTATCGCAATGAATCCATTTTTCATCACAAGTAATGATTCGGTGAAAAAATGATTTTTTTTTATAACGTTCAAGCATAATTTTGGACATGCAAAATCGTATTTCAATGTCTCTCGGCTTCAATTCGTATGGTACCCAATTTGCCTGCTTTTGGATAAATCCTGCTACTCGCAAACGTTTTGAAATTGCTGATCGAGTGGCTTTCAATGATTTTCATGGAGTAATGACTCCAATTCTTGGTCTTCAAACTTTTTTGGTTGGCCTGGGCGATCTTTGTCTTCCGTGTCAAAATCTCCACTTCTGAACCGCATAAACCACCTTTTGCACGTTGAAATCGAGGGAACACATTCACCATAAGTTTTGGTGAGCAATCGGTGTGCTTCAGCGGGACTTTTTTCAAATTAAAGAAGTAAAACAAAACTTCCTGCATATGACGCCTTGTTGGCACAAAATGACAGATATCTACCTTTAAAAATGATATATAAGTTATTAAAAACAAACACCGCGTTCAAAAGATACGCCATCTATTTATTGCAACTCCCAATAAATATATTTATACCCTTCACCATGAGTGGCAAGGGTATATATAAGTTTGTCATTGCGTTTGTAATTTCTAAATTTTTCATATGCGACCCCACAAAGTATATATATTCTGGATCGCTATAAATAGCGAAGTCGATGTAGCCATGTCCGTCTGTCCGTCTGTATGTTGAAATCAGCTTTCCAAAGCCCCCGAATAACTTACAAACATTATTGATAAATCAATATATAGGGAATTCTTCCGGATCGATCGCTATTTAAAATCGAGAAAAAACTGGGACAACCTCGATTTTTGGCCTATTTTTGAGCTATGTCTAATTATAGATATTTCAAAGTCCATTGCAACGATGTATATAAGGCTATAGTAATTTGGACTTACAATGAGTGGAAAAATAATTTTTAACCCGTTTTTTTTTACAAAAACAATTTTTTGTCATACATTTTTTTTTTCACTAATAAATTAAAAAAAAAAATTAAAAAACAATTTTTTTTTTTAAATTTTGAAAAACAATTTTGAAAAAAAAAAATTTATTTTTTTTTTTACCTAAAAATATTTAAAAATTTTATTTTAAAGTATAATTTGGTGAAGGGTATATAAGACTCGGGATAGCCGAATATAGCTCTCTTACTTGTTTTATCTGTTTTAGTGTTACCATGAACTATTATTACTCTATTATTATTTTGCTCCTTGTAATTTCTAAAACAATCATTGTATATTTATCAAAAACTTAGAACCTAATTTATTTAATTGCAAACACAGCAATCAAATCCATTTATAATTTTACCCCCTAAAAACCACACCTTCAAATAAATTTTCAATTCAATGTAGTAATTTCTTTGCAAAATTTCGTTAGCAAACACTTTGAGGTCATTACAAGAAAATCCTTAAAATGTATTTTCCTGTAATCATTTCAAATTACTGTGGCAACTAAATGTTTAATGAAAAAGCAAATAATAATTATACATCAAAATAAGCAACAAAATAAACTGACACCCACCCATATTTGTTTTTTGTTGGCCTTTAATCAAAAATCAAATGCTTTTTCTATTTATTTAAGACAAAAAGTCTAAAAAAAATATAGAAGCTAAAATCACGATATTTCATACGTTTCTATTAAATAAATGTCAGAGAAGTTGTATTTTTTGGCAAAAAAAAGGGAGTGCCATCTCTTAACATAAACATCCACAGTTCGCCATATAAACTTTGACCTAATAACCACGACAGTCATTCAATGAGCGAGTCAGCCAAACAATATGTATGAACTAAAAGCCCAAACTTAATTGCATATTCCAAACTCTACGTCAGCGGGTACAATTTTGGCACAGAGGAAACAATAGCATAGAATAAAAAAAAATAAACATGCATAAATAGAAATAAAAATAAAAGCTGTTTAATTTGTGAATATTATCGACATTTCATCAGTTTGTCAGTCAGCGTGCAAGTGGCGTCTATATTCTACCGCACGGCTCTGAGTGGAGTCTATCGTTGTGTCGTGATAATGAAAAGAGGCGGCATTTTCATGCCACGAGAAAAATACATACAGAGTTTTCACATGTGAATGTAAAAAATATTCAAACGTTTATTTTAGCTCATTCATAGATAATCATGGCCATGCTATAAATATTGCAGTGCGATAGTTTTTCTTCTGTTTAAGATACACTACACTACATCATTTAATGGTAGAGGCTGGTGAGGGCTTGTAATGTTTGTACCCAGCAAACAATTTAGTTTATTTTCAATATGAAACATTTCAGAGAATAATAAATATCATTCTATTAGGTATATGGTGCCTAGGTCTATGACAGACGGCTGGACCGCTAAAGATACAGCCTCAAGCAAACAATTTAGTTTATTTTTAATATGAAACATTTCAGAGAATAATAAATATCATTCTATTAGGTATATGGTGCCTAGGTCTATGACAGACGGCTGGACCGCTAAAGATACAGCCTCAATAGTGAGTAAACACCAGTGTATTCATTGATTTTTTAAAGATAATGAAAACCGAAAACCGAATGTGAATTATTCATCAATTAAAATTTAGAAGTTTCGGTTTGTTGCAGATTATGCCGAATATTAGATTCGGTTCTGAAAAAAAGGTTTATTTCGGACTCTAATGTTTTTCATTATTTTAAAAAAATAATATAATTCACTGGTGTTTAATCACTTTTGAGGCTGTGCGTAGCAAGTGCAATATTAAAGGGGTCCGCGTTGCTAGCCCTTATAAATTGCATCTAGATCTCGATTTTAAAATACAGTGTCGTATAAAACTAAAGCACGAACACCCCCGACCTGACTTCGCACCCAAAACACTTATTATCTGTAGCCAGGTGTGTTTCTCTCTATTGCGATGCGAAAGAAAAATTGAGAATAATTGAACAATTAGTACCCAGTGTTGCTTCTTTTTACGAAATCATTTGCGTAGACGATGCAGGGTACCAAATTGTATTCCTATCGCATTTACCTTTCGCATCGAACTTGCTTTCGCATCGCAATATAGAGTAACCCCCTAGATGACGGCGGTTGAGGTGGTCATATGACAAAGTTGTAGCAGATATCTATTGGTACAGTGCCATGCTATGTCCTTAAAAAAAAAGACTAATGTATTTAAATTGGGATAGTATAGGTTTATTTTTTATTTGGAGTAAAAAAAATATAAATTATTTGGTTTGTCAACTCGGGAGCAAGCTACATACAATTGACCGTGTGAAAAACATGAATTTTCCAAATGTAAGCCAGCAATAGTCAACGATTGCCCTTGTGCTTAGTTAATGGTTATAGCAAAAGCAAGACGAAACGGTTAATCGTTGGAAATCATCGGTATGCGTGGAATCAGTACGTCTGCCTTTAAATCTGCCACCGAATTTAAATTTGGTGAACATTTTTTGATGGTCAGTCTTGTTCCGTTGCATAATTTTGGCGCGTTTAAGTAGCGGAGAAGCATTATCGGTGATCTAACCTTCAATGTTAATACATGTGGTAGTATTTCGGCTGGTTCCAATGAATTCAAAAATTCAGTAGAATAATTAACTTCTTGTTCTTCGTTCATTACTGTGTCAATCGATTTGTATTTCATTATTTCGCCAAGCAGTTTCAATTGAATTTTCTCATTGAGCTTGTTGGCATAATCATTTTTTTGGTCCCAAAATTGTACGTTCTCACAGACAATCCGAATTTTTGTAGATGGTTGTAAGACTTGAGAATATCTTGTCGATAATGGCTTGAATATTCATTTGTATTTGGCAAATTTCGTAGGAAACGAAATCTCATTTGTGGCGGGATCAATTGGAATTTTCCATTTCCGATATCCAACAATTATAGTGAGAATGTTTCTGAAGGGTCTTGCAGCAAATGCACACGCATGTGCGACGATAGCGTTCTGCTTATATAGCTTCATTTCCAGTGAAATAAATTTGAAGGAACTTCGCATCATCATAGGGAAGCGGAGCAATGATCCAATTCTGTGGTACATTTGGCCTTGAACTTTAAAGGTTGGCATATTAGATGCCCCGAAAGACGAAATTTCGGATATTTTGAAGGAAGTGCTTGGAAATCGGAGTGGCGCCGGAAATGTTACTTAGAAGCGAGTCAGGCGGCTCAATAATTGGTAGCAGAATAACATTCCCGGGGATTCCTTAGGGAACTTCAAAACGCTCCCTTGTGATTCCTGTAGTCATCATTCTTATTGTAATGAAATGCTTCCAACTTTAAATCGATTCTTCCTCTTGATCGAGCCATTCGGAAGCGATTGGCTTCTAGTCTTTCGATATGCGGTTGGGGTGTGTCTACAGCTCTCGATGAAGATGCACTGCGACGCATTTGCTGAAGCAGTGATTCGCGTTCTCTATCCATTACTGCGGCTCTAGGTGTATATGCCCTTTCGCGATTTTTCTCAAGACGTGATTCGCGTATAACACTCTTACCACCATTAACAATAAAAACTTAAGTTAAAATTAAAAATTTAACCAAAACTAATTTTGTGGTTTAATTTAACTACAACTTAGTGATAACAAAACTAATGTGACATATTTCAGTAAAAGATTTCAATATTATGACCTATACATATTATGACATAATGCTGGATCTCATTATGTTTAGTCTTTATTGTTAATGGCCCTTAATTGATTAATTTTATTTTCCATAATTAGTAATTATTCAAAACATTGTTGACTGCAGTTCGTGGTATTTTAGGTCTCTCTCGATTGAATGTTCGATATTCCTTCCTACTTTTGTTTATTACCATTTATTTTGCTATTTCTTCCCCAACCCTGTAATATTTACTACAATTAATTGCATTGTGAAATTACTAAACCTAGTGTAAACACTCTTTTAACATTACGACATGGCATCACTCAACCATTAATTCATTGCTCACATCATTATGGCAAAAAAAAGCTAAAATAAAAATGAAAGCCAACAATAAAAACAACAAGATTAAGTAATTAATTTACTACAGACCAAAGAAAAACGAAAAGAATTTTTTACATATTTGTATTATTTTTTCTGCTAATTAAGTATTTTATAATTTCTATTTCAAAATGCATTTAATAGTCATATGAACAAAAATGTTGTCAGGCGGCCAGCCATAATATTACTTGTACATAATTGAGTCTTAACACTTGTGAAAATACATATTAAAAAAAAAAAAATTAAAAAATATTTTTTCCATATTTTAAAAATTTGACCTAAATTTTCAATTTCTATATTCTAATACAGCAATATTTTATAGAAATTGTTTAAAAAACTGAGTCCGTCCGTCTCCACTCGCACACACAATTGACTCTCAATTACAGCAACAATAATAACAACAACAGCAAAAACAAAAACAATGACGACAACTACAACACAAATAAGTTGTTGGTTTAGTAACTACCCAGCAGTTAGGGAAGTAAGTAGTCAATATATCCCTTATGGACAGCAATTTTAACTATGGACTGACTCCAATTTATATATTTTGGGTCATTTGACACGTATGTACTCTTTGTAATGCATAGAAAAGTCAATTGGTTACTTTATACAACCCAAGTAATCTAGACTGAGTCAATTGTCACTTAAGTGTCTCTAAATAATCTAGAGTGTAGTCACTTTAAACGATTTTTTGAACTGCACTTTTTTGTGAGTAATTTGAATAAACTGGTTTTATATAAATTGTATTGATATAATTCTCATACAGTTTATTTTCTTTTTGCTTAAGTGTACTGACATCATGTAAACTAGCGTGAAGTCAATTGTCACTTTAATGTCTCTAAGCAACTTAGAGTGAAGTCACTTCAAACGTTTATTTTGTACTGCGCTTTAAAAAGTACACGGTTTTACAACAAGAGGTGTTATTTTGGGATTCAAAGAATAATCGCATATTTTGAGATAAATGATCGGATGTGTATTTCATAATAAAGAGGAAGGTATGCCGTTAATAATGAAAAACAACATCAGCCAAATGGCCACCACGACCACGCTTACAGGACAATAGCCTTTTCATGAAATTTTCCATAACCAAATCGCAAAGTGGGTGTCTTATGTCCTCGAAGGCTCTAGAATTCTATATTTGAGGTCTAGAATCGATGCTGGGCTGTTGGCGTAGACCTTATCTTTCACGTGGCCCCAAAGGAAGAAGTCGCAAGGTGTTAAATCACGAGATCTCAGTGGCCAATTGAGATAACCTCTTTAAGAGATAACACGGTCCGGAAACTTTTCCCGTAAAAGAGCAACGGTTTCGTTGCTTGTGTGGCACGTAGCGCCGTCTTGTTGAAAGTAAACGTCCAGATCAATATCACCAACTCCGACCATAAGAAATCATTAATCATCTCTCGATAGCGCAATCCATTCACCGTAACTGTTGATCCAACCTCATTTTCGATAAAGTAGGGCCCAATGACCCCGCCGGACAAACAGTCACCAAACAGTCAACAGTGCACAGCGAAGTGCACGGGTTTTATTCTTCACATCACTAACTTGTCCCAATAGCTCGAATTTTTCTACCAATTTCTGTATTGCGGTCCGACAAGGTGCTTCACGACGACCCAAAAATGCTTTAGTTTTGCGAACTGTGACTACAAGATTTTCACCATTTTTGTAGTGAATTTTAATAATTTCAATACGTTGTTGAAGGCTGTATCGTTCCATTTTTAGTAATGGCGAAGTTTCTACTTGTCAAATGTCAAAAAATAAAAGCTTCAAAAGTGCCAGTTACTGAAATACTGGGTGATTTAAAATATCATCTCTTGTTGGAAAGCTCTTTAGTTATTTTACCCACCAGATATAATATATTGCGGAGTTGTCGGAGGAAGGTTTGTTTACAAGCAAGTGGTTGTCGGACTGTCTGTGTTAGATGTCCTTACAATTGACTATTTGAGGCCCGTATATGTTAAAAAAGTAGTTATGTAGCTGATGAAGTAACCAGTTAGGTAATTGACTCTATGTAAAAATGGGACAGTCACCTAGAACAGCTGGGTAAACCAATAAACTTTAGTTGTATGCATGAATATATTAGATATTTGTTGTTGTTGCTACTTGTAGTCAGCATTACTATTTGTTATTGTTGTTTTTATTTTAGTTTTACTGTAAAATGCATTTTGTGTAACCGTGTCACGCAGTCGCCATGGCAGTCATTTACATACGAATGAATGCATGTTTGTTTGTCACAGTGTTAGTAGTGTGACACTCCATTTCATACATACTTGTTGTTGTTGTCGTCTTTATCGTCTGTCGTTTGGAAAATTTGCTATATGTTGTTGGTGACGATGGCGTTTGCGGTGGTGTTTGGTGGCAACAAGTTTTCACTAGTTCAATGCAATTTATTTATTTACACATTTTTTTTTTTTATTATTTATTTCATTTAGTATTTTTGCTGCACAATTTTTTTGCATATTTGTGCCGTACTTGGTTGGAGAGAGTGTATTAAATTTGTATGGTAGTTTGTATTTAAAATTTAAATGATGGTTTTTCTTTTTCCGGAGTATTAGGATAGGTTTCTTTGCCTAACAACAGTAGTTTTTATACTTCGTAACAATGGTAAGGGTATAACTCGTTTGTAATTTCTGCAATTTTCATTTGCGACTTCATAAAAATTATATATTCTGGATCCTTATATGTAGGGTAGTCGATATATCGATATCCGTGTGTCTATAGAAATCAATTTTCCCAAGTCTCCAAATAACTTACGAACATGATGTACAGCAGCGAAAGGCATTCAGCTCTCAAATGAGCTCTCTTGTTTTTGTTCTCACATGTACGCAAGCACACACATTGTATAAAAACAATTAAAACCAGTCAGTCTCGCATGAACATTGATAGAAGCAGGTTGTTTTACGCTTTTCGCTTTTTATGCTTGTTTATTTCAGTTATTGTTTTTGTTTTTTTCTCAACTTTTTACTCAACTCATACAACTACAATATTTAAAAACTGTAGTGGTGTGAGTTTGCCTTTCGCTGATGTACAGTGAACCAATAAAGTAAAAAAAATATCTCTCTTCTAGCGAAAGCAACAAGAACAAAAGAAGCTTTATTATGAAAATAAAGTATTAAAGCAAAAAGAACTGATTTGATTAAGTGAAATATGGTAAAATTAAGAAATTACAAGGTATACTTATCCTTTATTGGTTCACTGTATCAATATAAATAAAATTGTATATAAATTAAATGTTTGATCTGTTAGAATGTCTCGAAATCAAATCCGCAAAATCGGTCGTGAATATTGTGCCATCAAAAACTAATTTTAATGGAAATCTAAGATAGAGGCTATTGAATATAGTCCATCCATTTAGGTTATGAGATATTTAGTAGAAAAAATATTTTTTTATTGCGCGTATGACTTAAAAATACGTGATGTTTTAAAATTTTTAGCTTTTATTTTGAAACATTTGTGCAATATAAATTTATTCAAAGTGTTGGCCATTGTTAGCTATGACCATTTCCCATCTTTCTGTTAACATATGATTCCGAACCAAAAGAACTGCTCATCCTTTGAGGCCAAGAACGAATCAAGCCAATATCGGATACTTTGTTTCAAAGTGAAGCGTATCCCAGAGAGAGCGTTCTGCATCTGTCGAAACAAATAGTAGTCAGGCGGGGCATGGTCTGTTCTAAAAGTCGGGTGGGGCAAAACATATGGCCGAGTATTGTCATGATGGAATATTACGGAATTCATGCCTGGCCGCATGAATTCCGTAATATTCCGTTTTCGGCAAATGCTCGCTTCAAACAAATCAGTTGCGTTCGGTACAGGTTCCTTGTGATGATCTGGCCAGATGGCATACCAGCGCTGGTCTTGAAACAGTGCTCTTCGACATTAGCTCGTCCATTAGCCAACTTTTTCACCATTTCATACCGTGCCAGCGTATTTCCTGTATGTTGGAAGGTTTCTAATGTCACGCCAATTCCTAAAAAGGGAGAGGCTAATAACCCTGAAAATTACCTTCCAATAGCAATTTGTTCTGCACTTTCCAAAGTTATGGAAAGTATGGTAAACTACCATTTTAAATATTTAGAATCCAACAACGACAGCCAGTATGGCTTCCGTAGAGGACGCTCTACGGGAGACTTGCTAGCCTTCCTATCGGAAAAATGGTGTCGTTTCATTCACCGTTTTGGCGAAAGTAAAGTGGTGGCTCTAGATATTTCCAAGGCGTTTGATAGAGTGTGGCTCGATTTATATCGAGCTTTCTCAGAAATCGCACTATACGAGTTGTTATAGATGGGATCTCATCAAACGAGTTTAAGATAAATTCAGGGGTACCGCAAGGCTCCGTTCTTTCTCCTACTCTATTCCTTATTTTTTTAAATGACCTTCTACGTCAAACTTCCAACCCTATCTATTCTTTTGCAGATAACAGCAACATTTATATTCATTCAGTTATAGACCAAACCTATCGGAGATTGGGGCAAAACATGAATGATTCCCTTAAGCGGGACCTTGTGACAATCTCTGAATGGGATCGTGCGAATAGAGTCGCTTTCAACGCCCTCAAGACTCAGTGTTGCATGTTGACACAAAAACGAACGACAGACAATGTTGCTTCAACTGTATTTATGGATGGTGTAAATATTGTGGAATCAGACGCTCTTGATGTTCTGGGCATGAAAATACAATGTGATGTCCGCTGGTCTAAACACATTTTTCAAGTATCGAAACAAGTATTCAAGTGTCTCGGTTTTTTGAAACGGTGTAGGAATTACTTCACTCCATCTGATCTCCTCACTATTAACACCACCTATATCCGACCGAAAATGGAATACAACTCCCATGTATGGGCCGGTGCTTCAAAGTCTATTTTGGAGCTGCTAGACCGCGTACAGGACAGTAGGGTGTCCAACTCGCTGGATTCGCTGGAGCACCGTCGCAATGTGGGCTGCGTTTCACTGTTCTATCGGTACTACAATGGAATGTGTTCTGATGAAATTAGGGAACTTGTTCCTGATACCCACATATTTATACGTAATACACGTTTTTCGTCAAGAACACATCCCTTTGTGGACGATTGGCCAGTGGACCGCACAATACATTACAGTGAAAATTGGTTGTTTAGCCGTACTGTACGTATGTGGAACAAACTTCCCGCTGAAGTGTTTCCTGCCATTTCCAATGTGGGAAAGTTCAAATCGAATGTTCAGAAACACTACTCCCTCTTTCCTCCTTCCCATAACCTATTTTCCTAGTTCCAACACAATGTCAAAATCACCACTTCTGAACCGAACAAACCATATCCCGCACGTTGAAGCTGATGGAACACATTCACCATATACATTTTTTCAAATGAAGCAAGTAAAGAAAAACTTCCCGCTTATGACACTCTGTTGGCACAAAATTCAACATTTTCCAAGCTAATTTTGTCACTTTCGTTGTTATTTTGATACCATTCGTTCAAAATTTTAGAACACCTTTTTTCCTTTGTGTAGTCACATAGCTAATTCTGTAACCAATAGTGAGTCTAAGTGATAGGTAAAATCACTAGTTCGGAACCATCTGGGATGCTGGGATATATTGAAATTGTAAACACAATGGCAAATTTAAGGTCCTCTATGAAGTGTGTTTTGATGAAGACCCATATTTGTAACGAACCTAATGTCGATCGGTCTATATTTTATTAAAAGCTTCATAATTTTTCTCCAAATCTTTTTAAATTAATGACCTACACTACAATATCTTATGTATTTTATTTTTAGATCGCAGTGTTATATTGCGTGCATTATTTTGAGCAATCTATAACTATTCGTTTAGTTTAAATAGCGGACAACCCATTACTATACATTGTAGAGCAATTATCAACCAATTCTTTCCAATAGGGTATAAAACGTTCATTATTACCTTATAAAGCATTTACTTACGGTTTATTTTGCATGTTTTAATTTTAATTTTTTTTCTTCTAGAATTATTTACTTTTCATTGCAATTTATTATAACTGGTACTTAAATGTAGGCGACAATAAATTTAATCACGCTATTAGCCAAGACATTTATTTTAGAAGGCATTTATTATGCAATAATTATGTTGGCAGTGGGACATGTGAATTTCCTCAATTAATTTAAATATAACTTGAGAGATAATAAGCTAATGAAGTGACAAATTATAGAGTTTTATAAAGATAAATAATGCAGCTAATTATGAAGAACTTTAATTGGTAAATGGGAGGCATTGGTTATTAGTTATTTCATCTTAAGGCTTCTTTTAGTCATTATTTGATTTGAAAAACCAGTTAAGAAAAGATCTGCAAAGTAATCAATCAGTTGACCCTTAATTTTAGAAAGTTAGTTAAACCAGAAATTTAATCGTGAAAAGCATGCCTGCTTTTGTATACGATTTCTTCAATAGTTTCTTTAATTTTCTTTCAATAAATCCATTGAAATCTAACATACTCTTCATCATCGCTTTTCAGCGGATATAAAACTAATTGATTTAGCCGATTTCAAACCCATCCATTAACATACACCAACTACAAATAATAATTATTGTAAAGAAAAACCCACTTGTTTACTTTCGATTTTTAATTAAAAAATCACCACTATTAATCGTAAACGAGTTCGAGTCCACATAGTATTAATTTAAGCGTTTTTTTTTTTTCTATTTCTTCTTTAAGACATGTTACAACTTGTCTTTAAAATAAATTATGTGTTAATATAAGCAATAGCAACAAAACCAACAGCGGCAGCAGCAACATTACCATGCATCTTGTTTTAGTTGCCAGTTGTCAGAAAAACCACCCATCCATCTCGACACACAGCGTTGCCAATAAACATAATTGTAACCAAGGAAAATAAATAAATTGATTAGATTTGTGGCAACTATATATGAAATAAAACTGGTCTGATATATGAAATATTCAAGTTGCATTAAATAAAGTTGCTGCGGCTGGCAATTAGTTTTTTGTGTTTATTTGCGAAAATCTCAAAAACTAATGTTAAATAAATTACATGTTTGAGCAGTTGTAATTTAAAGCAACAGTCTTAATATTATTATCAGCATTATAAAATCTTAAAATTATTGAATTGTAGATTGCCTGTTTTTTTTTGTGCTAAAGTTTGCAACTGGTTGATGAAATATAAACATTAGATTCTATAGACAAATTGGTATATTTATTAGTAATCGATTAAAGTGATTTAGAAACTGGGGTTAAATATTTTTAAGCTAGAATTTAAAGTTTGTTGCAAACATTATTTCTGTAAATTGTTAAAATCTTAAATATAGCCCAGCCATTTAAAGCATATCTCTGCCATTTATGGACCAATACTTTAGAATGTTCATCTGACATACAAATGTCAAATAGTAACAAGTAAAAGTGTTATATTCGATTGTGCCAATAAAATTTTTTCTGATATAGGGGTAAATTATGGACCGATCCTCACAAAAGTTGGTAAAAGGTTTTAGGTTTATATAAAAATTGTTTATATCGAATTTCATCACGATATTATAAGACAATTATGAATATTCAAATCAGTTTCTGAGGAGGACCTTGTATTGGAACTAGGGACAAATGTTGCCCGATTGTACTAAGAATTAGTTAGTGAATAGGTGGGACACCGTGCCCTCCTCTTCATCATTGTAACAGCTCCTACAGTAGTCATTGTACCGTAGGCCCAGTCTTTTAGCATGTGTCCCAATTATACAGTGCCCTGTAAAGGAAACAATTAGCATTATTTTATCTCGACGAAATTCCATAAGTAGGTTCGTCCTGCTGGCATTATATACGGGCCAAGTAGACCTCGATATAACACAGGAAGACTCGTTGGTCCACCTGCTTTGTGCAGACTCATATAGTGTCTGCTGTACAGCCATCTTGCATTTAACAAGGGAAATACCAGAAAAGGGGTCTTTCTCCTCATCATTCATCATCGCTCCCCTTTTTGGCCAGTTCATCTGCTATACAATTACCCTGATTTTCATCGTGACCAGGGACTTATATAATCGTTATCCTAGAATGTCTCGCTATCTCATTAAGGGATACCCGGCATTCCTCGGTTAACCGCTATTCCGTTAACGGCAGCTTTGCTATCAGTAAATATGCACGTTGGATGCACGTTTAATGGCCATAACTTCTGCATGAAGAGCCGTACAAAAGTTAGCTAGCCTGAAGTAGGATTTGATCCCAAAGTTCTCAATAAAGAAACCTCCACCGATCCTACTGCCCCTTTTCGAACCATCAGTGTATACGCTTATGACATCGTTAGGGGGGAAGAGTCCGCACTACCATAAATCCCTATTCGGGATTATAGTATGGAACTGCCTATCGAAAAAAGGTTTTGCGATGCAGTTGTCGACATTATTATGTAGGTGTCCATAATAGTTCAGTATTCTAGAGTGACCAGACCACGAACAGCCAATATTCAGTCTCACAGCAGAGTTGAGAGCCATTTGTATCATCATCAAATCAACTGGTTACCAGTTTAAAATAGTAAAAGTGCCTGATGGTGGGTATGAAAAAGGGTCAAACATGGTTTGCTCATATTATATATTCGACAAAAAGACATTTCCATATCCTTAAAGGGTAATGACAAATATCAAGTATAAATATTGAGAGCGAAATATCCTTAACAAACATTTTTCAATATAACTATCATCTTAATCAATAATTGCCGATGTTTAAAAATCAAGGGAAATTTCTGACCGGACATTTCGGGAATTTCTTTATAAGTTACAGTTTTATTTCTGCACGGACAAAAACTTGTTTTTTTTTGTGAATTGTTGCCAACCTCAATACATTCGGACAGTAAAATAACAGGTACCAAATAGCCCATGAATAAAAGTTTTTATAAGTAAATAATGATATGAACAAAATTGTGTCGTATGATAGT
The DNA here is from genome assembly GCA_942486065.2 of Calliphora vomitoria. NCBI lineage: Eukaryota > Metazoa > Arthropoda > Insecta > Diptera > Calliphoridae > Calliphora > Calliphora vomitoria. The sequence goes on along the minus strand of OW818031.2, from coordinate 58,254,570 downwards.
CGGCCAGTATAGTGATATTTGACCCGATAATAAAATATTTGTAGCAAGTAAAATAACCTGTCTTCTAAAACATATATAAATGTAATACGACACAAAGACACAAAATTCTTCACATCACTAACTTGTCCCAAAAGCTCGAATTTTTCCACCAATTTCTGTATTGCGGTCCGATAAGGTGCTTCACGACGACCCAAAAATGCTTTAGTTTTGCTAACTGTGACTGCAAGATTTTCACCATTTTTATAGTAAATTTTAATAATTTCAATGCCTTGTTGAAGCGTGTATCGTTCCATTTTTAGTAATGGCGTAGTTTCTACTTGTCAAATGTCAAAGAATAAAAGCTTCAAAAGTGGCAGCTACCGAAATACCGGTTGATTCAAAATAACACCTCTTGTTGGAAAACCCTTTATTACTCAAATTGACTTTGTCAGATAATATTAGTGGTTAAGTGGTTACTAAAGTAGCTAGTCCTTAAATAGAAATATAATAAAACCTTTTTAATGACTGCAGATTGGTCTAACAAAGGCCAGTAAAATGATAATACACCCAGCATTATATTCTTTGTAGTGAGTAAAATGACTGAGATAAAAAACTTAAATAGACTACACTTTGGATTACAAAGGGACACTCAGTCAGAATTGACTCTACAGTAGAATAATTCTGATGAGTAAACTTACTAATTTCTAAAGTACAGTACAAAATAAAAGTTTGAAGTCTCTTCATCCTAGACTACTAAGTGACAACTGACTACACACTTGATTACCTGGGATGTATAAAGTAACCAAGTAACACTAGAAATAGCACATACGTGTCAAATGACCCAAAAATATATAAATTAGAGTCTGCCAAGTGATCAGACATTAGTGACAAAGTAGTTTTTCAACTGCTAGAATGATATACATCTGTTCTACAGTGTCGATATCGCTTTTGTAAAATAATTATTTTATAGTTATTCATAATTATTATTAATATAAAACAATTTTATTGTATGTAACTACTTATTAATTAATCATTAATTGATCGTTAAATGCAATATATCCAAAATTTTATCAAAAACTGATTATTATATAAAATTGTGGGGTTCCTATGGGTGTGTTTGTTATATAGCAAGAGCAGAGCATGTCCTAAAACCCAGCGTGTAGGTGTTAAATTTCCAAACAAGTAATAAATTATTACTGTGTTGTTATTTTTATTGTACATGTTAGTATTTTTGTTAATTATAAAATCACCAGCACTGCCACTAGCAAAAAACATTAACAATAATAGACTGTTCTCAGGTTTTGTTTTTGGGTATTCAGAAAATGTTAATAAAAATTTTAGCAAGTGTTTATTAGTTTTAAGTTAGTTTTCAAATACATATGTATGTAAGTGTGTAAATATATAGTAAGTTAGTTATAGTACCAGTAGATTTGTGCTGTATTAGCTGAACACAAAACAACAAAATTCAGTGATTTATAGAATTAATACCTGCCACATGTAGTTAGTGGCAGTTAAATTTAAACATGTGTCATAAATAGGTAAACAATGTATGTTTTTAAATATACACATGAGTACCTACACAGATACTTATTTATATATATATATAAATTTGTATATATGAATGTATGGGTGAGAGTAACCAACACAGTTACACATACTCAAGTACAAATCTAAGGTGTTTAGTTTTATTTTTGTTTTTATTATTAAAAAGGTGGGCTGCGTCTGCTTCTTGGTTCGTTCGTTGTAGGTATCGACTACATATGAGCGAAAATTCTTGTTATGGGTGTTAAAAGTACATTACTTAAGATTTACAGGATATTATTATTATTATTATTTGTTGTTGTTGTTTTCTTCTATTTCTCTCCCTGTCGTGTCTTTATTTTATGGTTTAGCTTAAAATGCTTAATAGTTGTAAAAATACATCAGGTGCTGCTATCATTAAGCAGTTTGAGGTGGACTTTTTTAAATTTAATAATTTTTAGTTTCTACGCGATTTTCATTAAGAACGGTTGTGCTCTCGTTCAAGTGCTAAATAAACATTCAGAAAAGCCTAGGCATATAAATAAAGTCCTTGGCTGTAGTTGAGAAGTGTTAAATGTGTGAGAAAAATATTAATTAAATATTTGTAACCTTCTAAGTCATATTTAGAATTTCCTAATACTTTCTTAAAAAAAAAACTTATAACAAAACGTGATTGTGTTAACTCTTTACCAAGGCATACTATTAAATTACATTAACATATAACAAGAATTATAATTTAATGATTAAATCACAGTGTTTTTAGTGCAAATTGATCGAAAAAGAATTCAAAATTTATCTAAACCAAATCAGTCACTATTTACTTCTTTGGAAAACAATTATATAAACGTATTTAAAAACATATTTATCAATTAAACAACTAACAAAAATCTGAGTAGATATTTAATAAATTTACTTTGACGCTAAGTGAACGCTGCAGCAGTGCCTTATTAAGTGAGTTAAAACCACAAAACTCTTTTTTTAAAACCGATTGTTTGGTGAAAAATTATTAATAGATGGATTTGGTGGATTTTTGAGTCATATTCTATAAAGTATACTCCATAAGTTAATTGATTTGCAAGCACCTTCCTTATTCATTAATCGATGTTAAACAAAACTCGAATAAATTACAGATATAGTCAAATCTAATTGTACGAAACTATCTGATATTTTCATTAATATAAACTTTTGGCTAAAAATCTTACAATACATTTACTAATGTCAAATGATAGGAACCTGTCTGATATGGAAATATCATCTTAAACAAGTTGGAGTGTTATATTTGGCTATGCCATCATCAATATGTGACAATAACATATGGTCAATTCCATGTCATCGTACGTGACATTTGTACGCCTTTGTAAGAGTAAGATTATCTGAAAAATAATTTGCTCTTTATGTTCCATTCAGAGGGTACTATATTTTAAAAAATTAATAAGTTCTTTCGAAACATTGTTGTCCAAAATATCGAGCGAAATAAGTGCATATCGCACGTGACATAAAACGGAAGTAATTTTGAGGTATATGTAGAAATATGGGAGAATTTGCGAATCGTGAGTGGCGTTAGTTTTTCATTTAATTTCTTACACTAAACCAAATATTTTTCCTTTACAATCCGTCATATTTAAATAAAAATAATTTTTGGATGATTTTGTATTAAATAATAAATTTAATATTTTACGTGACAGATTTTTGTCCAATAGTAAAACAATATATATTCTGTAAATAAATGTATACAAAAACTAAAAAAATAAATAGAAAATATATATTGATAATAGCAAAAAAACAATCAATCAGAGCCAAACATGCTAATTGGGAGCTTAGTTTTCGACGCAATCTTCATACCATTTAAATTAAAAAATTAAATATAGTCAGTTTGAGGTCTTGAATCGACGCTGGGCTGTTGGCCCAGCGTCTAGAAAGAACGACGAGAAATGGACAAACCTGGGGTTTCTTCAACAATTTGGGCTACAGCTGCAATATTCTCAGTTGTTCTTGAGCGACGTGCATGGATTTTATTCTTCACATCACTAACTTGTCCCAACAGCTCTAATTTTTCCACCAATTTCAGTATTGCGGTCCGACAAGGTGTGACTGCAAGATTTTCACCATTTTTGTAGTGAATTTTAATAATTTCAATGCATTGTTGAAGCGTGTATTGTTCCATTTTTAGTAATGACGTAGTTTCTACTTGTCAAATGTCAAAGAATAAAAGGTTCAAAAGTGACAGCTACCGAAATACCGGGTGATTCAAAATAACACCTCTTGTTGGAAACCCCTTTATTAAATTTTTATTCAATATAAAACATGTCTACTTTATATAAAAATCGATATTTGGTGAGAAATATAAGTGATTACTGATTATTGTGGGAAATACGAGTGATCACAGATTATTGTCCTTTTTACTCTAGAACCTCTTGTTAACGATATATTATTATTTTGCCCATAGGACCTCTTAATATCTAGGAGTGATTTTAGAGTTTTCATTTAAACATCTAAATTGGTGGAAAATGTGAGTGACCGCAGATTGTCGTTTTTCCTCTAGGACCTCTTGTTAACGATCTATGGGTGATTTTAGATTTTTCATATGAAAACAAGAGGTCCTTTTTCCTCTAAGACCTCTTCTTAACAATCTATGAGTGATTTTAAATATTTTATGCAAAAATTTATATTTGGTGGGAATTATGAGTGGTCATATATTGTCACTTTTCCTCTAGGACCTCTTGTTAACGATATATGAGTGATTTTAGATTTTTCATATAAAAATCGATATTGTTAGCGATATATGAATTATTTTAGACTGTTCATATAAAAATCAATATTTGGTGGGAAATATGAGCGATCACAGATTATTGTCCTTTTTCCACTAGGACCTCTTGTTAGCGATATATGAATTATTTTAGATGTTTCATATAAAAATCGATATTTGGTGGGAAATATGAGTGATCACAGATTATTGTCCTTTTTCCTCTAGCACCTCTTGTTAGAGATATATGAATTATTTTAGATTTTTCATATAAAATTCTATATTTGGTGGGAAATATGAGTGATCACAGATTATTGCCCTTTTTCCTCTATAACCTCTTGTTAACGTTTTATGAGTGATTTTAGATTTTTCATATAAAAATCGACATTTGGTGGGAAATATGAGTGATCACAGATTATTGCCCTTTTTCCTCTAGGACCTCTTACTAACGTTTTATGACTGATTTTAGATTTTTCATATAAAAATCTAAATTGGTGTGAAATATGAGTGATCGCAGATTGTCATTTTTCCTCTAGGACCTCTTATTAACAATCTATTAGTGACTTTAGAATTTCCATATAAAAATCTAAATTGGTGGGAAATATCAGTGATGATCGCAGATTTTCCTTTTTCCTCTAGGACCTCTTGTTAACGATCTACGAGTGATTTTAGATTTTTCGATCGATATTTGGTGGGAAATATGAGTGATCACAGATTATTGTCCTTTTTCCTCTAGGACCTCTTGTTAGAGATATACGAATTATTTTAGATTTTTCATATAAAATTCTATATTTTTGTGGGCAATATGAGTGATCACAAATTATTGTCCTTTTTTCTCTAGGACCACTTCTTAACGATATATGAGTGATTTTAAATATTTTATACAAAAGTCTATATTTGGTGGGAATTATGAGTGATCGCAGATTGTCCCTTTTCCTCTAGGACCTCTTGTTACCTATATATGAGTGATTTTAGATTTTTCATATAAAAATCGATATTTGGTGGGAAATATGAGTGATCATAGATTATTGTTCTTTTTCCTCTAGGACCTCTTATTAACAATCAATGAGTCATTTTGGATTTGTCATATACAAATCGATATTTGATGGGAAATATTAGTGATCACAGATTATTGTCCTTTTTTCTCTGACTTCTTCTTAACGATCTATGAGTGATTTTGGATTTTTCATAAAAAATCGATATTTGGTGGGAAATATGAGTGATCACAGATTATAGTACTATTTCCTCTAGGGCCTGTAGTTCTCAAACCATTCTATTCCATGACCCACATTTTAATTTCAAAGTCTTTTATGTCCTTGACCGAATTCGTGGAATCTGCACTGTTTTTAATTTTCCGCTGAAAGATTTGTGTTTGAAATATTTATCTTTAAAACTAGGCCTAGGAAGTGGTTTTTGTAACACATCTGGATCTTGATGTCCAATTCATTATAAGTACATTGATTTTGTCTTATTTACGTTTACAAGTGCTTTATAGACCTGCAGAAAAAATGAATTATTTACGACTGTTTGTGATTGCTACTTGTACTAAGTACTTATATTGGGTTAATCCATACATCCGTAGAAAGTAGCGTTGGCTGGGCAGTTAAATATGTGAAATATGCCCACAAGTTGAACATAAGTTGGGCATTAAGCCTGTTGTTCCATCCGTACCTTAGTTGTTTCACAACTACTTTAGTTTCTTTGGCAGATTCATCTCTGTGTCGCGATAGGTGGTGGCTATGATAGTGAATCTATGAATGTCGTTTGAAGCTGATGTATACGAGCTTCGATCCAAAGGATCTTGCCTACCGCTGTTTGTTCTCCACGTACATACGATGATCCTTCCAACTGTATGATGTTGTAGTTTGGATGCCTCCTCCGATGACATATCAGATTGAACAGCTTTGTCAACATGACATTATGTTCCATGAGTGGGAGAATCTTCGTTTATATAGTGTTCATGCGAAAGTTCTTAAGGCTTCATTTGTCTACTGAGTAAATTGTGAAATGGTTCTGTTTCATATTTTAAGAAAGCAATTGGTTCCAATTTGTCGAATAGTTTGTTCTTTGAACTAATTTCACCTTCGACGTTTAATAACATCTTTCAATTTCTGTTTTAGAATTTCGACAACAAGATAATGACATAGAGACCTGATCTTCAAGTAATTGCGGTCGCTTTTCAATTAAAGAAAATTTTGTTGAAAAATTTCATCTAGATCTTTTAAAAAATTTGTCTTATTTGTTTAAATTTCTTACCATTCTTCTAATACTTAACTCTTCTCTTCCATTTTCATTTGTTTTGTATAACACAAGGAAAAGTGTTAAAAATAAACCCCCGAAATAAATGTAAAGAAAAAATCTCATTAAATTGTGAAGTGCCTAGTCACGATTTGTATAGTAAACATACAAAAAATATGATTAAATGAAAAATAAATGAATGAAATGCAATTGAATGCAATGAAATGAATCCCATGATGATGTGATGTATGATGCTTATGTTATGCGGACGTGTACATTAGCACAAAAGGCCAGACCAGGGCAAAACACACAGACAATGGAGGTGTTACAAAGAAGTTGTTTTTCGTTTTTGCTTTCTACAATTTACTTTTTGGTAAATGTAACAGAACTTCTTAAGTAAATAAGAAAGTAGGGGAATTTTGAGTACTCTATAGTTTGAAATTTGTGTATTAAATAATTGTAAAGAAATGTGTGTAATATTATTATAAATAAAACAAATTTCATAAGGATCAGTCAATCTTCAAATAATCTAAACCACGATATCCATATATATCGTGGATTTCGTTATATTCCAAATTGTACATTAATCGTGGGTCTTGTTATATTGCAAATTGATCATCAATCGTGGATGTTGTTAAATTGCAAATTTTACATCAATCGCAGATCTTGTTACATGTAAACATTTTACATCAATCGTGGATCTTTTCATACCCAAACATTTTACATCAATCTTTTCATACTTTTATTCACAAAAAGTACTTTCGTTCGTCAGAAAAGTATTTTTCTACCAAAAGGTACTTTTTAACAAAAACTACTTTTTTGACAAGATTGTACTTTTTCACAAAAAAGAACTTGTTCTTTCAAAATTGTACTTTTGTCATCAAAAAGTACTTCATTCCCAAAATAATGGTAAAAAAATGAAATTCACTTAATTAAGTTGCTCTTTAGGTTTATGTTGATCAGAAAGGTTCTGAAGAAGGACGTTGCAGTCCAGAAAATTCATAGAAATAGTCAATGTATATTGTGAAGTTACATGTTAGGTGTTAAAACTAAAATTTCCAGTATCAAAAGTAGGGCACTCAACATGTTTAATAAATCATTTTAAAATGAAATTTATTTTCTCATGAAAATTACAATTACCGATTGAACTGTTTACTAATCATTATTCTTTATCGCTCTTTATCCCTTCCACCGTCTCTTTACAGAAATCTCATAGCCAAAAGTAAAAGTCATTCATCTATTGTTGTTCCTCCTCCACCTGGTGGTGTAGCAATTGGCATTGGACCACAATTACCTCCATTATCGGGTGGTTTCATTAAGTTGCGTCATGTAGGTTCGACATCGGATAAACAAAAAGACGATATAAAGGAAACACCAGCCACCACCACAACTCAGCTAGCAACACAATTACAACAAAAAGAAAACGAAGAAACAGAAGCAGAAGCAGACAAACATAAATTAGAACAAGAAGAACTAGCAAGACAACCCACAGCTTTGCCGGCATTTTTACAAGGCGGCCTAAGACGCAGTCAAACGCAAGTAAGTTTTATAAAATACTTTAAATAAAATGAAATGAAATTAACTTAATAAGAATTGAAATTTGTTAAAAAGGTCATGGGTCCCGATCAACGTTCCATATCCAAAACAGGCTCTATAGCCGATCGTTTGGCGGCTTTGCAAAAAAGCGGGGAAGATGATTGGAAACGACGCATTTCAAAGCGTGACGATATTGATGATATAAAACGTGAAAATTTTGTTAATGTAAGTACAACATTAAAATAAAAATCATTTATCATTTTATAATTATAAACCAACCAACCAACCAGCATCTCGTTGTGGCTGTTGGCTGTCATTGTATAAATGTATTTACTTTCGTTTTCCTTAATTATCTCCGATTACATTTAATTACGCACTTGCTGTGGCAACGTTTACTATTTATTTGATTTATTTTGATTGTCATTGTTGTTGTTGTTGGTTTTGTTTACGTTTGTTGCACACACTTTGCGTTGCGGTTTTCATTGACTGTGTTTCATTGTTATTTACACCTTTAATTATTTACATTTTCATCTTCTTACACCTCTTCCTCTATCACTGAAAGCAACTGCTTTTTTTCCTCTACAAACCTCTTTCTTTGGAAATTATGTAATTTAGTTTTTATTGTTTTTTAAATGAAGGTGTATTTAAGTGAATTTTTTTCTTTCTTATAATTGTGCAAAAGTGTGAAAAATTGTAAGTTTTCCTCACGCGTGTCGTAATTTGAGTCATAGCTCTTCTATTATTGCTATTAAAATTTCGTTTCTATATACATATGTAGCTTCAAACATGTTGTAAAGCATACAAGATTTCCTTAATAATTAAATGGTTTTGAAAACCTTGAGGCAGAAAATTATATGAAAAGAAGTTTTTTAAAAACCTTGGTAATCAAAAAAATATGATTTCAGATAGATATGTGAGTACTTTCTTTATATCTATAATGTCAGCAACAACTCTTAACTCTTGTTTCGGATTATCTTAAAATAGTGAAGATTATCGATATTTCAAAAACAGTATATTTCTATAGATAAAATTATAAATTACACAGGTCATCACACCAAAATTTTCTAGACTTCTGGCCATCGTTTTTGGTTAAATTGAGAGTGTTGATTACTATAGCGTTATTAGTTTTTTTTCTAGCAGCTCTAGTTTGGAAGATATAGTGCCATTTAATGTTTGCATAATGTACACCATCTGTTGTTTAACCTTAACCCTTTGTCGACCGACGGTACTTATAAGTACCATACCAATAATAAGCTTACAAAATGAAAACAACACATATTTTGACCCTTTTTGCCCAAAAGTACTTTAAAGTACACTATCATCTTTAGAATAATATTTTTTTTTTGCCTATTGGCAACCTCTCTTACCCAATGTTCTCATTGTGGTGTTTATTAATGTTGTAATGATAAAAAATACAAAAATAATAAAAAATTCTATTTCAAATAGACTTGAAATAGAAAATGTTATAAAAGTTACAAAACTACCCAAAATATATTAATAAAATTTAAACAAAAATCTGAGTTTTTTTTATCTTTTGGCTGATGCTGAACCAACGGTACTTAAAAGTACCAGGTCCCTTTCGATTCCTTGCAGTTACCCCACAAAGTTAAAATTTTGTAAATAACTCCCTGAAGTGCTTATTTTCAATATTTCATAAACAAAATAAAACTTTTTCAACGATTTAAAGCTTTGGTCCACAAGGGGTTACAATATTTTCTGGATTGTAAATCTACACACAAATCTCTTTCAATTGAGTAGAGTCACATTGGTGAATATAAAAGGATATCTAAGTTTAAAATTATGTTTTTAAAGTTAGATATCCTTTTTTCAAAACTTTGAAAAATTATTTTTTTTACCCATTTTTTCATGAATGCACGTAAAAAATTTTAAATCCATTAAAAAGGTCCTGAAACATTTAGAAAACAACTTCACATTTTATCTAATTTTCTACATGTTTTAAATATATACTACCAAAAAAGTTGCTCTTCACCTAAAAAGATACTATGCAAGGATTTAATCACCACAAACAACTCAAAAACTGTCTGGATTATTTGGACAACGTCTTTTCTTCGTAGCCATTATGTTATTAATGATAAATTTGACATAAAAATCAAATAATTTTGGACGGAGTTAAAATAGAAAATTTTAAGTATTTTTTAAATTAATTTACTCTAAAACAAGAGATGGTAGAAAAAAACTAATGTTATATTCGTAATCAGTGGATAATAATACATAAGGATCAGTTATTTTAATTTCAGAAAATTTAAATAAAAAATGTTTTAAGGACTAAACCAAAAACACATTTGTAACATTACATTGATATGAAGTATCGAATTTGAATGATATGTTTTAAACATTCATCTAAATGTATAAAATAGTAAGTGACTGACTGTTACAACATCACCCAGCCCAAACGCTAAAAGATAGAGACATGAAATTTGGACTATAAATTTGGTACTTTTTGAAAATTCGAACCCTTTAGGGGTAAAAATGGAAAACACAATTTATTCAAAATGATTAAGCCAATTTTGATAACATTTTAAACATTTGTTCCTATTGTCATACATTAAAAACCATTGTTTCATTTGGAACTCGAGGGTGAAGGTGTAGATTGGGGCAAATCCAAATGAACAGTTTGGTACTTTTTTAAAATATATTTTTTCTTTAGTACATGAACACAGATTTGAGCAGTTTAAGATATTTTTTATCACAAAAACTTTTGCCAAATTTAGTATTTTGATATTTTAAAGTTGAAAACGCACAGTGGGGTCAAATGCCCATTTTTGACGAATTTATTAATATCTCAACAACAACAATAGCGAGACTCGCAAAATTTTACATAAGTAACTCTCAGATCAATCCGCATATTTCAACAACATTTTAGGGATATAGGGGGGGAGGTCAATGATTGGAGGGTGACTAAAAGAGATCTGTCCAAACACCTGCCACTAAAAAACTTCGGAAACGAATTATTTAAGAACTGATTTTCAATGATTTTTTAACTCATTTAGAAAAGTTCATTAAATGTACAGATGTGCACGTGAGTGATAATTGGCTCCCGATATAAAATATTAAAATTCTCGCGATCGCGGATGACTTCTTATTAACCACAAGAAAAAAACTTCGAATTAACACAAAAAAAAACTTTTAAACAAGCGTGAGTGCGTGATAATTATATTGTTCAAATCACACTTGCTATTTATTCACGATTATAAACTCAACGGATGTAAAATTAAATTTATCTGAAATAATGAAAAGCATCTGTTATAAATCCAAAAAAAAAAAAAAAACAATGACAACAACAACGGCAGCGATAAAACTTTTAGCAGAATCGCAAAGGACCTTTTGTTGGTACTAAATTCTCTCCCCAACTGAGCCCAACTAACAACTTTATATTCATTTTAACTTATAAAACCCATTTTTTTTCACTTCTAATATAAAAACTAAGTAAATACAAAACAAAAATACCGTTTCGTATTGACATTACTTTCTTGTCTGCTGATGTAGAATTTTGTGCTCTTCCTTTCAGTTTTCACGATACTTGAAATTTCTTTTTTCAACTAGCTTGACCCGGTGAGCTTCGCTACCCCTGTCGTAGTCTATGTTGGAAATTTCAATAAAATCGTTTCGGCCGTTTAGTATTTATTGTTTAAGAAGGTACCAATTTTACCGGTTTTACACCTTTCTGGTCCAAGTATTGAAAAAAGTTATAGCCTTCCAAGTAAGGATCTATCTACGTTCCAAATTTCAATAAAATCGATTCAGCCGTTTAGGCGTGATGCTCAAACAAACAAACAAATAAACAAACTTACAAAGACATTTATATATTTATACAGATATAGATATAGATTAATCCGCAGAATGAGTATCTTTGGCCCCGGGTGTTCATGACAAATAAGGAAAATTGGTACATTTTCATCTAATAGTACTTTTTAATATATTAACTTATATACATAATAGTTGTCTGATATACATCTTAGTAAAGAATGAATCAAGGATAGGGGGCATTTGAAGCAATATTTTCTAATTATTTGCCGGCCAAAGTGAAAATGTTTTGAAATAAATATTAAATATGGCTTTTTTAATAATTAAAATTACAAACTAGTTGATCTCTAACGAGAGAGCCTTCATGAACAAATGGCTCTCATCTTTACGGGGTAGTAGATCTGTTATACGAATCCTTGATCGAGAAATAAAAATCAAACATCGTCACATACTTTTAGTTACATTTTAATGAGCAAAGGATTTTCTTTTAATATCTTTTTAAAAATTTAAAATCGATTTAGAAATTACACCGTTAGCATTGGTTAAATGCACGAAGTCACAAACAAATTTGGCACTAACTTCAGATTTTTGAGGTAAACATTTTCAAAGTTTCAAAAACTGAATAATAAAGTATTTTATCAGGTCCCTAATACACTAATTTACTTGACGAGGTTTTTCCTTATATATACTTTTTTGATACTTTTTTCCTATAAATTAAGTTTTTATTATTAATGGAGGTTAAAAATATATATTTGTTTTTTATCTTTTTAAACTCGCACATACTTGGCAGCTCTGTTGTCAATCAAAAAAACGTTGAAAACAATTTTAAAAACCACATAAACTATTTATTTCATGAGATTAGAATCAGTAGTAGCTACCGATCACAAAACTGTTTTAGCTGCAAATGTTTTCAGGCAAAATTCAGAGCATACTTGTAGGCATGAAATAAAAACAAAATGTTAGGCTTTCCCCACAAAGAAAACATTTATTTATTTATTTGTATCAGACAATTGTTAATGAACTTCGTCTATTTTTTTCCTTATAAATGTTTAACTTAAATTTCACTTTCTTTAAATTATTCATAAATTCAAACAGAACGAAAAATATTTTACTCCATATATTTTTCTACAACTCATAAAAATAGCATATTAAATATTCTTTAAACATATTTTTTATATTATAAGACCATAAATTATTAATCGCCAATTGTGTGCCGTGAATAACAATTACTTGCAGTCATTTTTGTTATTGGTGGTTCATAAAAAGACTGCAAAATATTTAAAATGACATTAACTTTCTTTAGTAGCTATATATTTAATAAAGCCACTTTTTTTCTTCTTTGTTTGGTTTTAAAAATATGTATGTAAGAAGTTTTTAAAGAAGTCTTTTTAGTGCTTATAAATTTGAAAGAAAAAAAAAATCAGCAGTTTCTTGAACTTTTATTAAATCGCATAAATAAAATGACAATCAGTTTTTATTTTAACTTCTTGCTGTTGCAAAATCATATTGTACTGTTTTGTGCTGGATTTTGTTTTTATTATTTTTTATTTTTTTTAATTTTATTTCTTGCTGTTTTAAGCCACACTCTACTTAATGTATTTATAATTGGCTAACAGACACTTTTAAACGCACTCATACATTAGCACCGCCAGACAAACTCAAATCATCGGAGTGTTAAATGTTTTTATAGTGGGTGAGATTTTGTTAAAGGTAGAATAATAATAATATATTCTCATTAAAAGGAATATTATTAATAATTTAGGAAATTATAAATTATAAAAAATTAACCGATTATTTTTGGATCGAATAAAATATTATCCGATTCTTTTTGAATCGAAACCGGATTATTTTTATTCTATACAAAACTACACGGTTTATAATTCAATTCAATTTGACTCAAATACATAAATAAATTTTATATTGAATAAATATACTCAATAAAAATTTATTGAATGTTATTCAAATGAACTGGTTAATTTTAACTCGATTAAAAAAACAATTTGATTCGTATAAAAGTAAACCGATTCATATTGAGTTAAATCGGATATATTTAATCGATTCGTTTACAATCTATCATAAAAATAACGAAATAATTTTGAATTGAATAAATAATTAACGTATTAATTATGTATAGAATAAAAAATTAACCGATTTATCTTGAATCAAATGAAAAATGTACCGAATGTGAAAAATAATCGAGTGATTGAAAAAATTAATTGTCTCAATTTTTAATTGTATACAATTGTATACCGATTTATTTAATCGAATAAAATATAAACCGTTTGATTTTGAATTGAAAAACAATTAATCGATTCGTTTTGAATCGAATAAAAAATTTGACTACCAATTTATAATCGAATACAAATTTATCCAATCTAATAAAAATAAAATTAAACGAATAATTTTGAATCGAATAAAAAAATTAATTAAAAAAAATTAAAATTAATAATTGGTAGATCAATTTAGAATTGAATAAAAATTAATCGAATAATAACTAATTTTTAATCGAATAAAATATTAACCGAATTATTTTAAATCTAATACAAAAATTAAAAAACGAATAAAATTTTAAAAACGAATAATTCGAATAACAATTAATCGACTGTTACTGAAAAATAACTGGAATATAAATTAACTAGTTAATTTTTGTATTCAATTAAATAATATGATTTAACAATCAGTTTCGAATCGAATTAAAAATAAAATCTCATTGAATCGAATAAAAATAAAAAAAAAAAATAATTTTGAATCAAATAAAAAATTGAACTACCAATTTATAATCGAATACAAATCTACTGATTTATTCATAAAATGATTCATGTTTTATTCGATACAAAAGGATTTATCTTTAATTAGATATAAAATGTACCAAATTTTTAATCGAATAAGAATTTATTTTTAATAGAATAAAATATTGATCAGTTAATTTTTAATCGAATTTAAAAATTAATAATTCAAAGATCAATTTAGAAATGAATAAAAATTAATTGAATAAAAACACGTTTAATCGAATAAAATATTAAGCGGTTAATTTAAAATCTAAAAAAAAAATTTAAAAAATGAATAATAAGAAGATCAATTTCGATTCCATTTTTAATTCGATTCGATTGTTACTGTAAAGTGAATCGAATATAAATTAACCGATTAATGTTATGTATTCAATAAATAATATGATTTAACAATCACTTTTGAATCGAATTAAAAATAAAATCTCATTGAATCGAATAAAAATAAACTGGTCCATTTTGAATCGAAGAAAAATGAATTGATTAATTTAAAAACGAATAAAAAATTAATCGATAATTTTATAATAAAAACGAAAGTTGGATCAATTTTGCATCGAATAAAAATAAGTTACTTTTTATAATCGAATAAGATATTAATCAGATGGATTTTGAATCGAATATTATGTTAACCTCATAATTTTGTATTGAATAAAAAAAACTTCTCTTCGATTAAATATTAATCCGTTTTTAATCGAATGAAAAATAATCGGTTAAAAATTAATCGGTTTATTTTGAATCGACTAAATATTAATATTGAAACGAATATAAAAATTAACCGGTTAGTTATGATTTTGAATACATAATAAATCCTAATTTATTTTGAAAAAATAAAAAAATTTTTCTATTCGATTAAAAAATTAATCGTTTTATTTTGAATTGAATAAGAAATTAATTGGTTTATTTAAAAAAACATTTAATCGAATAAAAAATAATCGATTCAAAATTAATCGGTTTATTTGAATCGACTAAATATTAACTGATTAATATTGAAACGAATAAAAAAATTAACCGGTTAGTTATGATTTTGAATTCAAAATAAATCAGTTAATCTTCAATCGAATAAAATATTAACTGGCTTATTTTGAATCGACTAAAATTAATCGGTATATTTTGAATAGAATAACAAATAAAAAATTCTTCTGTTCGAATAAATCGAATAAAAAATTAATCGATTCCTTTTATAATAAAAATAAAAATTAGATAAATTTTGAATCGAATAAAATTTAGTTGCTTTTTATAATCGAATAAAATATTAATCAGATGAATTTTGAATCGTATATTAAATTAACCTATTAATTTTGGATTGAATAAAAAAAAAATCGATTAAAAATTAATCGATTTATTTTGAATCGCCTAAATATTAACAGATTAATATTGAAACGAATAAAAAAATTTAAATTTAAATGATTTTAACTACAAAATAAATCGGTTTCTCTTCAATCCAATAAAATGTTAACTTGTTTATTTTTAATCGACCAAAATTAATCGGTATATTTTGAATAGAATAACAAATAAACCGGTATAAATAAGAAATTAATTGGTTTATTTTAAATCGACTAAAATTAATCGTTTTTTTTTTTTTTTGATTTGAATAAAAAATAAACGTTCCTTTATATGTCGAATTTTGTTACATTTTTAATTAAAAATGGATTATCTTAATATAGAGAATAATAAAAATATTGGTCTATGTTTGGAGAAATAGGGAAATTTATCCATAATTTGTTTGAAAATTATTGAGCATTTCGTTGACAGAAAATTATCCATTGTTTTAAAAATAAAATTTTAGTATCCGGAAAAATCGTGCTTCCTATGCAAAGTCTTTTTGAAAGAATTAATTAATCGCTAATTCAATTCGGCCACAAGTTCTTCGAAATATAAAAAAGTACCGAAAAAAGATTCGACTGTTAAAAAAATCCCACTTCCTCTAATTACATATTAACCACTGTAAAGCCAGTGTAAATTAAACCGTCTTTTTGATGTTTAATGACGGGGGATTTTGTAAACACTTTAAAATATCTTGTACTTATATTTCAATACACATATTACTCGTACCTACAAGTTTTCCTCTGATTTAAGTTTTTCTGTGTTTTGTAATTTTCCGCAACTACAACAATTATAAACATATTTTGTGGTTTATCGTTTTATACATTTTTTTTTTTGTTGTTTTCAAACGCCGACAGTAGTTTTCCATAATTATGTTGTACTTAGATGAGTTTTATTATTATTATTTTTTTGCTGTATAAATTGTAACCACTTTCTGTCATGTTTTCGACCTGTCTGTTTGTCTTCAGTTGTTTTGGTGTTTGTTTGGAGAGGCTTCCGCAGAATAAGAACAAATTGCTTAAAAAAGCTTTTGGCATTTGGCCCACAATTGTCTTGAATGAATAATTATGAACTTCTTTCTTATTTGTGCTAAACAGTAATAAATGGTCACTCAATTGGCTAGAGGCACACAATTTATTTATTGGCCATTTGTGCTAAAGAAAAACACTTTAAAGAGTGTGACACTTTGAGGTCTTCTGGAAAACGTTTCTTTAAATAAGTGTTTAAGTAGTGGGTAATTTAAAAAATGTTGAATGCACTGTTAATGAAACTTGAAGAAGTTTAAAATCGTGGCAAAAAGAAATTCTTATAAAAAAACTTTTGAGCTCTTGCCGAAAATTGGAAATTAAACTGATTTATAGTAACATCTCTCGTTTTTTTTTACTTAGAATAAATAATTTTGCCCCTCTAAAGCAGTGATCGTCACAGAGAAAACTTGTTACATGTGTGTGTTGGTAATGAAAGAGAGCATACCATTGCAAACACTTTTGAAAACAAACAAGCAAACGAATTTGCTAATTTTTGTGAGTGAGATCGCATTTGAGCCTACGAGTAAAGACCACCGATGTTAATAGATGAACACGTTCGGTGCCTAGTGCCTTGAAGAGCCGACCACCGTTTAATATGATTTCATAAGTTAACTACTACAGTTTTCTACTATTTTCTTCCATTCTTAGATTTTTTCCTTTTTAATTCATTAATTATACGTTTAGAATTACAGATTTATTTCGCATCATAAATCAGAATTAATAATTCTATAGAATTGTTTAACTCTGACCATCATTGCTCTTTCTCTAATAATTCACAAGTGATCATTATTGGTAGACTTTTATTAACAACAAAAACATATAGATTTCAAAGAACTAAATAATCTAAAAGTAAGGATTCCTAAGAAAGAAATAAAATATGGATAAAATAATAATAAATGATTGTTAATAAAACTGTAGGTTGTAAAGGTAGAGCAAATGAAAGATAGAGAGAGAGAGCAAGATATAAACTGCTGCTTACACCATCACTTTGCCGCAACAAACTCTAGCCCAAAAAAAATATATATATATTGTTGATGATGATCATAATGCTGACGATGCAGAAATAAAGAAAGAACAGCCTGCAGGCGGCTGCTGCTGCTTAGTCAGGCCTGATGCAGTATTTTAAATTGAACTTGAAGTAAGATCAAGTCAAACCAAATTCAAGTCTATTCGCCTGAGTGTCTGTCTGTCCATACTTTACTGTATGATATAAATGTTTACACCGAACTTCCAGCGTATAATTTATAACCCTATAACAAGGAAACTTGTTAAACCAGCATCACGTTGTAATAATCATCCTCATTCTCATCATCATTATCAACATCGTCAGCCAACAACATGAAGGAGACGATGACGACGACTCCAACTACCTTTAACTAAAATCGAGAACAATTACACAAAAAATGATTCTGGCAAATACAAAAAAAAAAAAAAAAAAAAAAAAACTAAAAGAAACTAACAAAAAAAGAAACGTTTTAATGTTGTGTAATTCATTTAGAAATCATTTTTTATGTGTTAGTGTATAAGTTTGTTGGGTGTACTAAGCCTGCTGGAGTTGCTGCTTCTCCAACGTCAACTCAATGATCGTCAGCCTCGTTAATATTTGTAACTTTTTTGTTGTTCCTAATATGTAGAATGCAATATTTCTTTGGTGCTTCATTTGTAACACTGGAAAAAATGTAATCAATCCCAGCTTTTCTAAAAAATTAGACATATTTCAGCGAATAGTTGGCTTTCCGTTTCTGTTCATTAATTTCCTTTTTATCACTGGTTCTTTTAATCCAAATTCTTCCAAAAGTTTGCTAATTCAACTGCGACTTCTAAAAGTCTAAGGTATGAGATCGAAAAAGTCTTAACAATTTAGTAATCATAATAACTAGTATGACAAATGAAACCTCTGAACCTATAGTCTTATAGATTAATGGAAATTGTATTGTATCTCTCAAGAATATTATATTTTGTATAGTTTTAGTCACTTTAAATGGGAGTATGGACCATTTTCGGAACCTTTATATAGAATACAGTGGTTTCTGTCACCTTTTTAGAACAAGTTGTCTGCCCATGCTGTTTTAGAATCTTTCATAACATGCAACACGTTTTGTGTGGCCAAAAACTTTGATTAGGACAGTTTTGAGGATTTTTCTTGTGAAAAATTTAAAATAGATCTAGGCTCAATCAAAAAGTATTTAAATTATATCAATTTCATTCACCTTGGTCAATTACCTATTAACCCTCTAATGCTTAAGCATCACAAAAATGCAAATATAACTGATTTTTCATTTCAAAAACTCATGTAACAGTTGTTAAAAAACGTACTTAAATTATTTTAAAAAGGTTTTGAAATGAAATATCAGCTATATTTGCATTTATCGGCATTTTTGTGATGAGGACATTGGGTATGCTTAAGCTTTAGAGGGTTAATAGGAAATTTTCCAAGGTGATTGAAATTTATATAATTTAAATACTTGAGACATGCTTAAGCATTGGAGGGTTAAAGGGACATGTCCCCTCCCGTAACGTTTAGGAAGAGGAACCAGTCACGAGACTAATTTTGTGTCAGTTCTTTTCCCTGTGGGACAATGACAAGAAAAATCAGCCCCTTCCTACCTTATGAATGGAAGAAGCCTTCTTTAAAATACCATATACTTGTTTACTGTATCCATATATATGGTTGATACAATCATGTGAATCGTAAGTTAACCATATTATGGTTACCACAATCATTTAAATGGTTACTGTGACTATAGTATTGTTAAAAAACTTTTAAAAATATTGAAATGGTTATTGAAAACATGCACAACTATTACATTATACTATATATTTTCTTAGCCTTACATCATGAGGGCCTTTCTTTCCTTCCGAATCTGATGTCATCTTAACGACCAAGTTCTCCTTATACTACTTAATAATAATTCACTTGGACCCTTTGTCTCTTTGTGGTCCCTAAAAGCATCATGTTTCGTTACTCCAATTTGTACAATTTTTGAAAACTGAAGAATTGTCCTTTACTTTTTTATTAAATTCATTTCGTATAATAATAATGATAAGGAATTAGTACAATTCATTTCCCAATTTAGCAGTGGCAGTGATTTCAATACAGCGTTTTTTACAAAAACACAGATTGTTTTACAGACCAAATTTTATTTGCTGTTTCTTGTGGCATTTTCTTTTCTTAGAAAATTGTTGCCCTAGTTCTGCCTTTTATTATTTACTTTTCTGATAGCAAAGGCAAAATTGTAGCCCTAAAAGGCATGCATTTTACATTCATAGATTTCATTTTTATTATGTTTACATTATACTGTATACTTTCTTACGGCCTTTTGAGTTGGCTAATTAATGTATTTGTCTTCCAAATTAAATGATGAATTCAACTGTCATAAATATTTTAAAATCTGCTTAATAGTGTGTGCAAAATGGTTTTGAGGTAATTTCGTATTGCAATTTTAAACTTCAATAAATGACATTTCTAAATTTTCATCCAAATCTCTTTATTCCATTATTTTTTTTTTTTAATGAGAGATTCATAATTTTTTCCTAGTAAGTAAGAAGCGTTTATTTCAGTCGTTGTTGAATAACATAGAATTTTATTATTTATTTCATTTTCTATGAACAAAAGATCATGAATTTCTAACTAACCCTGAGTGAGTGGAGTAGAAGTAGTATAGACTGGTAGTATTTTATCACAGACAAAAGATCTTGTTGCCACAACTAAGAACAAAAAAGACAAGCAAAAATTCTAAGCAATTTTAAACTTGAACAGCATCTCTTTTATAAAATAAATAGCAATATTAGGGGTAATCACTTCAATAAGTTTAACCAAAAAAAAAACATATATTTGTTCAAGTTATAAGTTATGAAAAATTTCACACATAAAAACCCAAATAAACTACCCAGCGGGAAAAATTCCAGGTATTCACTTTGCATGCCTTCTAAAACACCTAAATGATGCGTTACTCATTATACTCTGCCTTCTTGCAGAAGATGTTCTAAAATATAATTTACATTGTTCTTTTTATTATAAACCGTTACATGAAGAAAATACAAAATCTTCTAAAAAAATTTATTCTTTAATAACATTTGATGTTTAGAAGTTCGCGTGAAGAACAGTGCAAGCTCGGTTTTCGCGACTAATTAAAATCCAGATCTGTCGTTTTTAAAAATGTTATGTAATTTTTAAAATTAGATTTGCTTTTATTGATATAATTATATTTTAAATATTTTTAAAGAAATTTAAAATTTTGAGTTGCTTTTTTGGCAAACTATTTTTAAAATAACAGCTGAATCACTTAGTTCTGTTGTCGGCTTATATTTTCCAAAGCCCATGCATAATGTTTATCGATGTTATATAATCGTCCACTTTAATATCGTTTTCTTCATGACCACTATCGTATAAATCCTCCGATTGCACATCTAATAATTCCATTACTTTCCACATCAAAATTCTTCTTGAATCCAGTTTATGTCAGCATTCCTGAAAAGGTGTTCCATACAAGTGTACCAATAGTTGAAAGATCATCGTTTTTTTTTCCTGAATTATGTTTTGTAAAATATTTAAGGGCACGTTATCTTCTTCACTCCATTCGGTACCGAATTCAAGCAAGGCGTTCCAGGATTTTCGGATATTGAACACTGATATTTTATCCCAGGACGTAGCTAGAATCTGAAATGCATTTTTGAGATTGAAGTTTTTTAGTTTGAGCTCCAAATTTGTTCCCTTCTCTCCAATGGGAAACAAATTCTTGATGGAACCAGTACTTGAATATAAATGATGTCATCCAGGCGTTATTACTAAAGTTGTATATTACAGGATTATTGAAAAAGCATTTAAAGCTGCATGGGTTTTTCGATTTTTCAACAACAAACAATTTCAGTTTGTCTGTGCCATTCGCATTTGAACAGGGCAAAAATGTTATTCAATCTTTACATACTTTTCTTCTGGGAGCCGTTTTCTCATTACATGTGACAAGAGTGTAATTTGGAAGCGTCCTATAATATAAACCGGATTAGTCGGTGAAGAGTGAACCCATGCTCATCAGCGTAATCCTTAAACTCTTTCACTAATGGATCAATAAGAAGAGGTTTCGAAGACAATTTCTCGCTCTTAATTTTTAAAAATCTTATTCCATGTCATCGCTTAAATTCCTTCAACCATCCTTCACTGGCATTGAAACCTGAATTGGTTTGATAAATTTTGGAATACAAATGACTGGCTTGTGATCGCTGCTGATATTGAAACATTTTTTCTCCTTTGTTTTACAAACCACTTATAAAGAATTATTTCCATTCAGCTTTCTTTAAGGTGCAACGTTTGCCAGGGCCACTATCTTTTGTACGTACGAACATTTTAATGATTTTTCTTGCTTTATAATGCGGTAAACCCAAGACTTACGCAACTTGTAATTCACGCAAATTGAATTTATGGAATCTCCACTTTAAAATTTTTTTAACTTCTCTAATTATGAGATATCGTTGGCTTTAAAATATGTTGAATTTTTCCCATATTAAGAGATGTGTTTACACAACAAATAACACCAATAAACTGACAAAATTTTAAATCAAAATCATCCAAAAAGGTTAATGTACTTAAAAACGGTGATTTCCCTTTTTTGGTTAAGGAGTTTGTAAAAGAAACAGATAAAAGTCGCGAAAAAAGAACCCTTTTTCGTAAACTATCGCGATTATAGAACCTGCAATGTTAAAAATTAAGCCGTCATATATCGATTTTGTCATTTTGTTTGCAACACATCAAAATATTTGTCGCAGACCCATATTAGTAATATATTCATCATAAGATTCTAAGAAGATCGAACTATGTCCGTCCGTTTTCCTGTTTGTAAAAAATGAAAGGAGCTCCAAATACTCTCTGTTGACAAGGTTTGTTTGGTATTGAAAATGGGCAATTTCGGTTCATGATTTCACATAGCCCCCGGAATTCTGTTTGAGAAGTCATAAATATGTTAATTATGCGGCAATCCTTCTTAAGTAGGCCTTCTATCAGCGCTCTAACAGAAGCGAGTATTGAAGGCATTGGCTATCAATGACACGCCGTGTAAAATTTAAATGATTTTGCAGTGCGGCTGAGTGCCATTGTGTCTCTGTACTGCATCTTTTTCCCGCTGGCTAGTTATTCTAATATACTTTTCTTTAATAAGTATAACTTACAGTGACTACCCTTATTTATTTTTTTATTTACTCTTAGCTAAGTTTATATTAAATGCATTCATTGACTTCATAAAACATTGTTGCAAATTATTGTGTAAATTTGATATACAATCTGAAGAACAATTATTAACAAGAGCTAACAAAAAATTGTATAAAGATTGAAAGCTTCTGCTTTCAAAGAAAAAAGATTTTGATACATATTTCATACAAGAATAAAAACTAACAGAATATATTTTTTATATGTTTATAAGTATTAACATTAAGGTCGTTAATCAAATACTGAAAAAATTAACTTAACTATAAGAACATTTTGAAATCTATTAAAATACAAGCATGAAATTTCATATACTTTTTTAAGAAAATCATGACAAAAACTGGTTTTTTG
Organism: Calliphora vomitoria; assembly: GCA_942486065.2. Lineage (NCBI taxonomy): Eukaryota > Metazoa > Arthropoda > Insecta > Diptera > Calliphoridae > Calliphora > Calliphora vomitoria. Next base: position 58,231,104 of record OW818031.2, on the reverse strand, counting down.
ACTGGTTCCTCGGGAGTACTTAAGTACTTTTTCTAGTTATATATAAGGGTCCTTTAACTTTACGATAGCGATGTCTTAGAAGGGTGTAAATTGTTACCTTTTAAGAAGTAGCTCAAAAGCACTAGTTCTGTTTTGGATATTATAATACTGTCACAAAAAATATGAAAAAATTAATTGATTTCAATCTTTATCAGATTTGATTCATTTGCCACATGAGATTTGAAAATTTTTATTTAGTGCCAAAACTACTTTCAAGAAATCGTGTCATATTGAGTTATTTTCATAAATCGAAATAACATTTTATTTTGTAAATTATTCGGTAGCTCGTGAACGGTTGCAGATATCTTAAAAAACAAGTAGGGTTGAGATGTTTCTATAATGATTTGTAGTTAAATGATTCGTAGTCAAAATTTGGTCACATTAAAATTATTTAAAAATGTAAAGAAATTTTATATTTATATCGTTAGTTATAGTAAGTAAACGTGTAAACCCTTCAGGAGACTTACAAGACTAAAAAAGTCTCATATATGAACAGGACCTAATTTAGAGGCTATTATCAAATATGGACCGATGTACACAAAATCCAGGCAATTATGGTCCGATTATAATTATTTATGTCCAATTTCAACCTAATTGATTTTAGGAAGAGAATATGGGGCTGTGGTTAACCGATCCAAATTTTCGTTTTGTGATTTATTTTTACATACAATGTAGTAAGTGCTCTTGACCTTTAACCCAAGTAGTTATAACCACAAACAAACAAACATTATTTCCTCATAATGAATTTCCAATAACCCCACATTCACTGAAAAGGTCTTTTGCTTCAATAATATTGTTTTATTTTATTTCTAAAATAAGAAAAAGTGATTCATTGCCATTATGTGTGAGTATGACTGCAATAAACAAGAAATGCGTGAATAAATGTCGCCTCTATATCTGGCCCAATCGTACAATGAATGTCTCTCAGTCCGTCTGTCAGTCTGTCCATTCGCCTCGTCTACACACAACAACAAGGTGTGATAAGCTAGCCAATATTTAGTGTGTTATTGACTGTCACCCCAGTTGTGGCATACAACATACTCGTACATCCATACAACACAGCCAGTGGTAAATTAGAGTGTTGTAAAGTAAATGTTACTGTAAATTAGCGTCTCAGGTTTTGTATTTGAATTGATATTTTTAGAAATATAAATAAATAATACATATATCTTTACACCGCATTTTGATTTGTGTGCAGTTGCTTTTATTTATCACTGAGCAACTGATAAACAAGAAATACTATATATTTAAATATTCTTAGACTTCGGAGGCTGTTGTTATAAGTTTTAGCTGACGCCACATTTCTAAATAAAGATATATAATAGAAAGAACATTATTTATTCCCCTAGACAACAGCATTAGATGAGGAAAAATTTAAATGATTTGTTTTTTTGTAGTATGTAGCCTTTTCCTGTTAAACTTTTAAAGGCCACTCACTTACTCAGCATCCATGAATCATCATCAGCATTAAGTTCTTAAACTTCTCTTCATACTTCACATATACATCAAAGGCTGTGGCATGAAATAAACGATGCAAGTCTAAGTCGACGTTTTCCGTCTCTATGATGATAAGCTTACAACAACAACAACAAAAAAAGAAAAATAATAAACAAAGATTGTGGTTATTGTTCTTTTTCCCTCGGTTTTGACTTCTTAAGGATTTGACGTTTGTTTTTTGTTTTGTTTTGAGTTTTCTAGAAAAAGATATATAATCCCTCACTAGTTGCACAGTCACTGCAAATATGCAACAGTTATTTCTGTTTTGAAATTCATTCAAATTATTTTTTTTTTTTTATTTTCTTTTTCCTTCTGTATGTCTTTTTTAGTTTCACATTAAAACAAATTCATACAAATGTTTTTAAACATCTTTAGATGAAGTCTTTTGTTTTGTTTTTCTGCTTAAATGATGCCTAGAATATGCGGGAGTTGCTTTTTCTTTACGATCTTAAGTATGGGAACAGAAATAAAATGCAAACAGTGAGTTTAATAAGTGATGCCTTGAAATAAAACCAGAGGTTCTTAAATGTTGTTTCTTTAAGACTGTAAATATTCAGCGTTGAAATATATTTTCTGGAAACAAACATTATCATGACAAAGTCAGTAACTGCTTAATAAAATATAAGTTTCTCTAATAGGGTTTCTACGCGATTTCTCTAAAGTAAGGGCACCTCAGCCCTGCTGCATTTTACTTAGGAATGAGGATTGCATGGCCTTTGGCATGGGATTTGCCTTTTAGAATAGACTTTACTAAATATACAAGGGTAGGTCAATAAGTCCACATTGTCTCCTGTAAGCTCTAGACACATTGTCTAAAGTTTCTCCAAATTTGTTTAATCCCTTCCTAAAAATAAGATTTGTTGAGGTCATCGAAATAGGTATTTGTTTGTAAGATGATTTCATCGTTAGAGTTAAATAGCTTTCCGCCGAGGTAGTTTTTCGGTTTGGAAAAAGGTTTCGGGGCTAAATCCGGAGAATAGGCTGGATGAGGGAGCAATTCGATGCCTAATTCATGGATGTTTGCCATGGAAACTGCATATGTGTGTACCCTTGCATTGTCCTGGCGAAAATGAACTTTTTTCTTGGCCAAAAGATGTCGTAAGTTGTCATAATATTCGCCATTGATTGTTTTACCCTTTTGAAGGTAGTCAGTGTGGATTATACCGTGTGCATCCCAAAAAAACGGTCGCAATGACTTTATTGGTGGACAAACCCACCTTGGCCATATTTGGCGCTGAAACCCACTGGTTTGACTGCTGTTTGGTCTCTGGTGTGTTGTGGTGATTCCACGTTTAGTCCATGGTTACGAAACGGCACAAAAACTCCTCCATATTGCAGTTGAACAACGGCAAACACTCGAAGAACTCACATGATTGCGTTTAAGCAAATGCGGCCAATCTTGAGGAAAGCTTTCTCATACCCAAGTGATCATTCAAAATTGAAACCACCCAGCCATGTGAGTTGCCTATGGCTTCCACAATGTCTAGTATTTTAAATCTCCAATCTGTCAACACCATATCGTGATTTTTTTCATTTGTTTAGGGTGTATATAGCTCAAATGGGTGTTCAGAACGTTCAGCATCTTTCGTGCTTGTACGGCCACAAGGAAATTCAGTAAACCAATTTGTTTACCATTGAAATTGATGATGCAGAGTTCTCATAGTATTTATCAAGCTTAGACTTGGTTTGAGTGAAAAAATAATGCTTAATGAGCACGTGAAATTCACTTTATTCCATTTTCTCCTCAAGTCACGCGGTAGTCTGTCAAACACAAACTACATGACGCAGTTTGTTAAAATTTTGACAGGAGTCAACTACAGATGCCTGTTGACAGGAGCAGTGTTGCCTTTTCAGTTAAGAGACGGGAAATTTAAAAAGTCACGGACTTGTTGACCCGTCCTCCTACATAAAAATTTAAATTTCAGCTCATTAGGATCATTAATGGATTTTTGCTGATTTTTTTTAAAAATCGTGATAACCAATGTGGCGTGTAATTTTGCTTATTAAGCGTAAAGAATTTTATTTACAACTTGGTATCTTTGGCGACCCCCACTAAAATTTTTTTCCAACAACAATTTTCGTAGAATATTTTAGTCCTTTAATGTCCTTTTTGAAAGGACTTTTTTGATTTTCTCAAAAAAGGGTCAAATTGACCTAATTAATCATAAAGAGCTTTATTTACAACTTTGGTATCTTTGGCGACCCCACTAAAATTTTTCATCAACAATTTTCGTAAAATATTTGAATCCTTAAATGTCCTTTTTGAAAGCATTTTTTTTTTTTTTGATTTTCTCGAAAAAAGGGTTAAATTGACCCCTAAAGAGAGGATCTAGAGGGTTAAGATCTTTCACAAAAATGATCCCCATAAAATTCCACAATATAACTCTAACAATAACAATTCTCTCAAACATTAACTTACAAAATTTTTTTCATTTTGTATAATGCTTCCTTCGAAAAAAAAAAAAAAAAATTAAATAAAACTTTGACCCACTTTAAAAAAAAACTCAGATCAGCTGGACTATAAGTTTATTCTACAAAAATTATCTACTCAACATGACCTTTCAGAATTATAGGGTCGCTATTCTGTTCCAAAAATGCTGTTGAATACCCATTGATATTAAATATAACCAATATCAATAGTATCTATAACTATATATATATTTAACAAAGGAGTACTTTTTGGTTTAAAGCCATGATACAATTTTTATTTTCCATACCAATAAGTTGGTGCACTAATATTTGTACTTTTTAAAAAGTACCTTTTACATCATTTCAAAATGTACTTTTAATTAACATGTAAACTTTGGAAAAGAAAGGGGTTGTAAGTGTGCATTTTCCATTACTGGTTAAACAAGTACGTAGCTCTATGAATGAGGTTGTTTCAAGAAAAAATACTTTTGTTCGGTAAAATTTTAAAATTTAAATTTGTTCATAGTTTAACAATTTAAAAAAATTTGGTACTTTTAAAAAGTACTTTTTAATATAAAAATGTTTTATTCCTGATAAAACAACACTTATCTGCTAAATGAACCTAAAAATAAAATATACGAAAAAGTACCTTTTTTGTTTAATACTATGCCTTTTAAAATTCTCATATCCATAAATAAAATTGGGAATCTCTGCTATTAAATTAGTATAACATAAACTGCCTATAAATATTTTGCTATTGTTGTTGTACAATTTTGTCTTGTTATTTGTTGTACGTATTTTTTTTTTTTTTTGCATACTTTCTTTTAATTTCTTTGAGTTTTGTTGCTGTTGTTGTTTAGCTTACTTACACTTCTATTTGCTGTTAAATGAGCACTTTTTTTTTTTGCACACAAATTAAGTTGTTGTTTGTCATTTAAAATGAACTTAATTGTGGTTTTTTCAGTGTGACGTGAGCATTAAAACAATTAAGACGCAAATGCGCCGGCGCATAAAGTGCAATATTCGTACCAAAAAAACATTAACAACAAGAGAAAAAAGACGCAATTATAGTGTGATATTAAATACCTGATGTATAATTAGTGCAACAAAAGAAAATTTAAATAATTAAAAAAAAAAAAAATAGTAAAAATTAATGATATACAATAATTGATCATGCTATATTTATTAACAAAATAAAATTAAATAATAAACCAAAACTGAAAATAAAACAAACTAAGTCAGGAAGTCACTCAAATAAATAAAGTTGACTTCAATATCACAAGTTTTATTTTTGTTGGATTTCTTTGAAGTGGCAAACATTTTTTCATGTGTTGTGTTGCAAATATTATTGTGTTTTGTTGTTGTTGTTATCTTTTATAAATGTTAAAAACAGGGTGTTTTAAATGGAAGTGTGAGATTTGGAAAAATGTTTTATGGCCCGCTATCATTTTTATCATATTTTAGTTGTGCCAGGTTTCAAGTTGTAAATGTAATCTACATAACTTGGTTTTCAAGTGCTTTTATCAGTAGTTATTCATATTACACATGTTGATTAATAAAAGTTTTCATTTGTAAAATGAAATTTTAACATTTTTCTTTTAATATGACCAAAAGCGAATTTAGTATAAGCTGGTGTCGATTATTTTTGTTTAGATGTTTGAGCTGTCAAAAACAACAGGCAAACTTTGACAGCTCAAACCACTTAAAAATGCGGGATTTTTTTTAAATTTTTAGCTTTTATTTTGAATCATTTGTACAATATAAATTTATTCAAAGTATTGGCCATTGTTAGCTATGACCTTTTCTCATCTTTCTGGCAATATATGAACTGCTCATCTTATGAGTCCAAGAACGAATCAAGCCAATACTCTGTTCCAAAGTAAAGCGTATCCCAGAGAGAGCTTTCTGTATCGATTGAAACAAATAGTAGTCGGACGGGGCAACGGGCAAAACTTCCCAACCACTTCATACTAAATACTTTTTAACAGGTATTGCAACATGTGTCCTAGTGTTGTCATTATGGAATATTACAGTTTCATATCTGGCAGCATATTCTGGTATTTTTCGGCCAATGCTCGCTTCAAACGAATCAGTTGTGTTCCGTACTGATTCCCAGTGATGGTCTGGCCAGATTTCAGCCGTTGATAATAAATAGGACCCTTTGGGTCTCACCAAATCGCTTTGGTGTCGATTCGGTTGGTTGTCGGGCTTCACATACAATCTCTTACGCTTCGGATTATCGTATTGCAAGTAATGATTCGGTGCAAAAATGATTTTCTTTTATAGCGTTGAAGCAGTATTTCAGACATATAAACTCGGCTTTCAATGTCTCTCGGCTTCAATTCGTATGGTACCCAATTTCCCTGCTTTTGAGTGAATCCTGCTGCTCGCAAACGTTTTGAAATTGCTGCTTGAGTAACTCCCAATGATTTTGCAAGCTCTTGTTGAGTTTGAAAATAATCTTCATGTAGTAATGCCTATAATTCTTTGTCTTCGAACTTTTTTGGCTGGCCTGGGCGATCTTCCGTGTCTTCCACTTCTGATCCGAACAAACCATCTCTCGCACGTTGAAACCGATGGAACACATTCAGCATAAACTTTGGTGAGCAATCGGTGTGCTTCAGCGGCACTTTTTTCAAATTAAAGAAGTAAAGCGAAACTTCCCGCATATGACGCTTTGTTGGCACAAAATTCAACTAACACTATTATGCTCAATAACAAGTAAGAGTGCTATATTCGGCTATGCCGAATCATATATACCCTTCACCTTTGTTGTGGATGCATTAATTGCCCACTTTCAGCGTATAGCATCCTAAATATATCAAGAAAAATTTAAAAATTTTTACATTTAATTGCTGACGAACAGATTATATTGTAGAAGTTATAAAAACAACAACGCCAAACAAAACGAAAACAAAAAATACGCAAAGCAATGAAACCAACACACATCCAAACATACGTTCTGTTGCTCTGAAATATTCATATCTCCGTTATTTATGGACGGATTTTGCTGATTTTAATTAGGAAACTTCTCGAAAGCATGTCTGAAGATTTGGATTCCGAAAATATCTGGGGTCTTCAAAAAGTTGATTTCAACAGACAGACGGACGGACATGGCTTAATCGACTCCGCTATCTATAATGATCCAGAATATATATACTTTATAGGGTCGGAAAATTATATTGTGAAAATTACAAACGGAATGACAAACTTATATAAGTATCTATCTATATATCTATATAACCTTATCACGAAGGTGAAGGGTATAGTAAATGACAGATATCTACCCTTCAAAATGACATATAAGTTATTTAAAACAAAAATAGCGTTTAAAATTTTACGCCATCTATTGTAAATCCCGCAGTTCTAGGTCATAACCCCTATATTTGTTGTAGATCTGACTTCCCTTTATAATAAATTCGTCTTGAATCTCTTAAAAATTTATTTCAGACAAAACTTATTCCCCCATTATTCTCTTTTGTCACCACCCTGTGGTGTTATCTTTAAACATTTCTTGCTATTTTTCCATTAACAACTTTGATGACTTTTATATGTTTTAAAATAACACTATGCGGAAGATTACAAATAAAAAAAAGACAAAATACTGCTCATTATGATATTGAAAGAAAAATTCACAAATCGTCTTAATAAGAGACTAATTTTTATTATCACACCATAATTTTTATATTATTTTTTACTAATTCAAACAAATAAAACACAAAACTGCATTTATTTGTACAATTTTGTACTTTAAACCCGAGACGAGTCTACTTCTGCCTGCCATAATTATTGCAGACAATAAATTGTCTGTTTGTTTGCTGTAAACACCATATATTTGGTATTGATATTGACATCAAACATTTCACCATTTTTGGTCAATGATTGCAGTTGATTTTTGTAAAGACTGGCAGTTAAAAATTTTATTTAAAAGCATAGAAAACAAAACTACCAACCCAGTCATTGAACTTAGAAAATAACAACTTTATTATGATGGAATAGATTTACTTATTTTATAAGAATTTATGTGCGAGTAAGTATGTTTTGAGTAGGATTGTTGATATGAAATCTAATGGTAACAAGTCTAGGAATTACACAGAGTGACAAAGAATGTAACGGTCAGATATTTCTGTGAAAAAAATTGTGATGGCAAATTAAATGGGTTAAATAGTTTGATAGTTATTATTTTATAAAAGAAACTTAAGTAATTTCATAAGTAATTGCAAAAATTACCTACTTAAATATGACATACGCTGTTTGTTCTTAGAAATAGATTGATACATTTGCAAAAAAAAAAAAGAAATGTTCAATTCGGAAGTACTGAAAAACATTATCAACGAATTTAAGAAAAACTTGACAATTATTTTACAGTAATTTATTGATACAAAAGTTCTGCAGGAACAAACATAAAGTTCTCTGACATTGTTTGCTATTGCAAATATGAAATATACAAAAAGAAGTAGAATTTACCATTTGAATGTTGTTAAAACCAGCTTAATTACCAATGAATTTAAAACAGGATAGTCCAGATTCGTATTAATTAAAATGTAAGTTGTTCTTACTCCCATTAATAATAAAAACAAAACTTGTAGTTCGCTCTAACTATAGGTCTTAATTTTCAGTTACAAATTTAACTACCATAAAACCTATAGTTAAATTTAACTATAAATTAGTGATAGTACAAATAATGTGAAATTATTGAGTGAAAAAAATTTAATATTTCTTGACACTTTCGGAAGTACTTAAATAATGACTTTTGTCTTGCTATCGCAGCCTTTGTCGCGCTTCTCATTGTTTTGATTTTATCATAAATTGTGTCCGATTAAAATGATAAGAAACCTTGGTTTTTTAAAGTGGTAGTCGTAGACCACTTGTATTCTGTCTCTCTGAGTGACAATCCTATTCGATTACACAACCGACAGGAACTGAATGTGTCTTCGTTACACAGTTTTCTCTATAAACGACCTGTTGCTTAAAAATACGTCTGCGAATTCATTTACCTGAATGCTCTCATGTCTATAAAGCCATACTAAATCTCCGGAGTCGACCTGTGAATGAATGCTGACAACTATACATATCATCCTTACCACTTTTCAAACTTAAGAAGATTAATTGCAAGACTGATAATTCAGACACAAATGAATCAAGTTCCTGGTTTCACTTCACAATCGTATAAATTGTCTGAAGATATTGGAAAGTCTACAAAATCATTTTATTAGGTAAAAATAACAATTTATATCCCACTATGTCCAAAATCTTAAAAGATGACTTTAGAGTACATTTCAAGTACACCGCGTAGAGTACATTTCAAGTAGATATAAATCAATTTCAAAAATCTGCACACCTGACCATTGGTTTTTCGATCATTATTCTTGTCAATAATTGAAATTCATTATATACTCATACATAAATAATAATGATAAATTAAATTAAAAAATGGCAAACACAAAATCTAAAATAACTTAACAAATCGTGTATTTGCGTGTGTTGCATTTTTATGTAAATGTTATGAAATCTTAAATGATTTGAGCAAAAAAAAAAAAAAAATTTTGTTAATGTTGCAACAAAAAATCACTTTAATGGTGCCATTAAATTGATTGCAGATTATGAGATAATGCCTTAAATTAAGAGTAGACCATGGAAAAATATGTATGAGTTTATATGTTTTAATAGATTTAAAAAAAAAACAACTATAATTAAGATTATTAACAAATTGAAAATTTGTATAAGAAAATTGGGGTCAAAAATGAGTGCAATACAATGTTATTAAATAAATCGGTAATGATTAAGAGACACACATATGAATTTTCAAATTAAGGAGTGAGCACGAAAAAAATGGTGCGTATGTTTACCGGTGTCACTACTATCAGAAACGTCATGCTAAATCTTATCCTAATTGCATGCATGAGTCCAAATAAGGAGTGAGATCGAAAGAAACTTAACATACGTTTTTCCTTAAAACTTTTAACCCAAGTATTATTTGATTTTTATATTTTTTTTTGAACAAGTTACCTTTGAAAAGTATGTCAGTTATTATGTTTAATGTAAATTATGTTCATTTGTTGTTAATCTGATTAAAATGAGTGACGAGAAAAAAGTGCGTACTAAAATTATTAAATATTTTCAACAAAATCCAACTTGGTCCTACAAAAAGTTGGCCAAACAATCAAAGGTCTGCCGTCAAACTGTTTCCAATGTTATTAAACAGTATCGGAAGAACTTGTCCGTTGATAGTAAACCTGGTTCAGGCAGAAGGAATGGTCCACAAAACGTTTCTAAAGCCAATAATTAGAAAGCATTTTCAAAAGAGCTCCCAACAAATCCGGTAGGAAAGCAGTCCGGTTAGCTCAGTACTCGGACTATTTGGTACGAAAAGTTAAAGCCAATGCAGGTTTAAAAACACACAAGGCTCAAAAAGTTCTTGACAGGAACTCTGATAAAAATTTAGAGGCCAAAGACAGGGCTCGGAAATTGAAGTCAAGTTTTATAAAACAAATATAGCTGCTGCATAATGGATGACGAAACGTATGTTCTGGAAAATTTTTTACAGCTTCTGGGCCAATATTTTTATGATGCTGATGCTCGAGGGAATGTTGTAGAAACCCAAAAGCAGAAAATTTTCACGAAATGTTCTTGGTATGGCAAGTAATATGCAGTTGCGGCAAAAGAAGCCAAACATTTGTTATAAAGGGCTCTATAAATACCGAAATTTACATCAAAGAATGTTTACAAAAGAGAATGCTTCCATTGGTATGACTTCTTAATGTGTCCACTTATCTTTGGCCTGATTTGGCATCCTGTCACTATGTTAAGCAAGGTATTGAGTGGTACAAGAACAATAATGTGGTATTTGTACCAAGAAAGGTAAATCCTCCAAACTTCTTGGAACTACGACCAGCGATGAGATATTGGACTCTTGTTAAAAGAGCATTAAAGAGCACAAAAAAGGTGTCCAAAAGTGTGGTAGATTTTAAACGGAGATGGACAAAGTGACAGAAAACTCTATAAAAACCTTAATAAAAAGGGTTTCCGGAAAAGGTTCATAAATTCGTCATTATTGATTAGAACTATAAAGATAATATTTTTTGTAAGTTGTAATAATAATTTCAATCAAATAAAAAAAAATCAAAACTGTAAGTTTAGTGGTTTCTTTTTTATTAACATTTATGTATGTTAAGATTTTTCCTATCTCACTCCTTATTTATTGAGCATATGTGGAAATCATTGGTTGCATAGAACGTATATTTTGAGATCGTATTTTTAGCTTTCATTTTCAAACATTTGTACAATATAAATTTATTCAAAGTATTGGTTAGCTATTCCGAGCCAATAGAACTGATCATCTTTTGAGGCCAAGAACGAATCAAGCCAATTTCGGATACTCTGTTTGAAGTGAAGCTTATCCCTGAGACAGAGTTCTGCATCGATCGAAACAAATAGTAGTCGGACAGGGCAAGATCTGGTCTATAAGGCGGGTGAGGCAAAAAGTTTCCAATCACTTCTTTCTAAAAAGTTGTTAACAGGTATTGCAACATGTGGCCTAGCGTTGTCATGATGGAATATTACGGTTTCAGGTCTGGTCGCATATTCTGGGCGTTTTTCAGTTCATGCTCGCTTCAAACGAATATGTTGCATTCGGTACAGATTCCCTGTGATGGTCTGGCCAGATTTCAGCAGCTGATGAGGACCCTTTTGGTTCCACCAAATACAGAGCATTGCCTTAGCGCCATGGATATTTGGCTTTGGTGTTGATTCGGCTGGTTGGCCGGGCTTCACGTACGATCTCTTACACAGAGGAAACAGATTCGTGATAGCAACCGAATTTGTTGCCAATCGAATGATTCAACCTTAGTGGCTGAATTTTACAGTTGTGGCCAGTGATGTTAACTTTTTTGTTTCAATTTCCGTACAGCCCTAAAAAAATTACCGTTTTTTGGGTAAAATTACCGTATACAAAGTCTTGAACAAAAATAATAATATTTTCTTAAAATTTTGTGAAAATGAGCGAATTCACTTAATTGTGAATAAATTCGAAAAGAATCCCTCGATTTATATGATCGATATCTCATTTTGTTCCTATTTCATGTGGCTTTGCGATAAAGTCATAAATCTGAGCAATTTCTGTCGTTATGACTTTATTACCGTACGGTTAACACCACTGGTTGTGGCTACAATATGTTAAAAGGGGTAACAAAAGTTTTGTTGCTTCAACCGAAATTCTTGTTTACAAACTCACTTTCTGTTGATAGAACTGAAAAATTGTTTGTGTACAACCGAATAATTCTATTGGCTACAAATTCGGTTGCTACAACGAATCTGTTTTCTTTGTATACGCTTCGGGTTATCGAAATAGATCCATTTTTCATCGCAAGTAATGATTCGGCATGATATTATTTTATAGCGTTCAAGTAGACATACAAACCGTGTTTAAAGGTCTCGAAGTTTCAATTCGTATGGTACCCAATTTCCCAGCTTTTGGATGAATCCTGCTGCTTGCAAACGTTTTCAAATTGCTGCTTGAGCAGCTCCCAATGATTTTACAAGCTCTTGTTGAGTTGGACAACAATCTTCATGGAGTAATACCTCGAATTCTTGGTCTTCAAACTTCTTTGGCTGGCCTGGGCGATCTTTGTCTTCCGTGTCAAAATCACCACTTTTGAACCGAACAAACCATCTATCGCGCTTTGAAACCGATGATACATATTCACCTTAAGCTTCGGTGAGCAATCAGTGTGCTTCAGTGGCACTTTTTTTTTTTCAAATTAAAGAAGTAAAGCTAAACTTCGCGCATATGATACTTTGTTGGCACAAAATATAGATATTTTCAAAGCAAAAAAAAAAAAAAAAAAAACGTTGTTTGCACTATAATGTTTAATAACTAAGTGGGAGTTCAAAATATACGAAATCTTTTGTAAATCCCGCATTTTAACTCATACACCCAATAAAATAACGTTTAATGATATTATGATTCCTTTTAGATCATAATATGATTTCATTGTAGCATATATGATTTCATTTGATCATATTTCTCCATAGAGAACCTTAAGTGACAAATGCTCCTACGAAGCCTTGGTTTTTCGAAATAAGTTCGTGTAAGTAATGATGCAAGTAGTTCTTATTTTACTTTCAAAGAGTTTTTCCCTAGAATTTTTCGAACTCCGAGTTTTCCAACTGTGCAATAAATAATTGTTGGCATACCTGTAAAAAAACACATTTCCCACATTTTTTTTTTATTATAACAAATTCATAAACAATCTATTAAAAAGTGTTTATATAAATTTGAAACAACTGTTTAATAGTGAAATTTCAAAAGCCGAAGAAGAACATTTTTCAAGGTCTCTTTAAATAGCAGAAAAACAATATTTACCTCAAGAAATTATTCATAAATTTGTGTCTATAAATTTTTAATTTCTAACAATTTATTGCTTCAACAAGTGCACTCAAATGCATACAAAACATTTAAATGTAGAACATTTTTATTACAATATTTTTTTTTTGTTTATATTATTTATTATTTATTAATAATTTAAATAGTTTATTTGTTGTTGTTGTCTTTGCATACATTATCTTTATTAAATGCAATTTAAGAAAGATGACACACATATAAAAATAAATTAAATTTACACACGAAAAACAAAAGTAGAGAAAAATCGTACAGCGCGCTGTGTAGAGTCGTAGTAAAATCAACATTTTGTGACAAAAAACATAATTTACGACAGCAGCAGCAGTAGCCAGAACGAACGAACAACAACGATAAAATGCTGGTGTAAAATAAATCTGATACTTTCGTTGTTCACCTTCTTAAATGTTTAAGAAGAAGTGTGTTTTTTTTTTGTGCATTTTTCCGAGGAAAAATTATAATTAATTCACCCACAACTGTTGATCTTTAAGAGAACAATATTTGGACAGAGATTAGTTTCATTATTGGATACACTTGCTTACATATTCGGAAATTTACACAGTAGGAATATTTTTTTGGGTTTATTAAGGTATTAGGTTGTATTTGCACAGTGGGGCAGAATTTATTTGTGCTGCTTGCCACCTTATATAAATTCGACTTGCTGCCAGCTATCAAACTGAGTTGTTTTTGGTTCAGTTCACAACACTGCACGTATCTTACATAAATTTTGTTTAATTTTTTACATAAAATTTTGTACATTATATGTACATCCATTATAGAAATCTAGAACCTGTTCCTATAATTGACTTTAAAATTCAGTTTTAAATTATTTTATCTTCTTATGTTGCCATGAAAATGCAATTGCGATCTTTAATCTAAAACTCATTTTAATCTTCATTTAACTGGTTATATATGAAGCAAGTATGCAAATAATTTAATACTTTCAATATTAAAATAGTTTTTTCTTTTGGTTGGAGTTCAGTTCGATTACAAAGTCTCAAGCTGCAATTAAAAATGTCAAACTTTATAAAATCGTTTTCAGTATTTCAGTAAAGATCAGACATGAAATTTCCATATTTTTAAATAAATAATTTTAAAATGTTTTAGTTTTTAATATAAATTTCCTATTGGCATTTATATGAGAAAACTAATGTTAGTCACTCTCTTTTGCTTTTAACATTTAAGAGCAATAAACAGTGATTTAAAAAACAATCACAGCAGAACCGGCTTAAAAATAATTACAAAATCTTGACTTGATTTAAAGTATGCAATTTCCTATACAAATACTTATGTATGTATGTGTAAAGTGCATTACAGAACACATGGCTAAATAGAAACAGCAACTAAAACAATAATAAGGAAAATATTAACAAAAAATAAACCAGTTATTTAACAACAGCTTAAATCCGTCATACAAACACAACAATTCCAATAGTCAATTGAAAAAAATAACAAAAAAAAAACAAACACTTGATCAAATACCCAAAACAATAAAAGAGAGCAAACATACTTATACACTCTCTTACTCATATGCTTGTACTAACATGCATACATGCATACATTTATCAAAAGGGGGGATCGTCTCTGTTAATAAAAGAACCAGCTAACAGTGATACTCTCTTAGTTGTTGTTATAGCTTCCCCCAAAAAGACATTTTTCTTTCTTATCTATTGGATTGAATGTGTTGAATTTTATTTCCATACAAAATTCAGTCAACGCCGTATATTCGATTTAAAAACAACGACCGTTTTACGCGACGGTAGAAAAATTGCGTTTTTAAGGAAGAATTTGTTTTTTGAAAGAAAGAAAAAAATAAAATAAACTATCAAAATAAAACAAATAAACGTGAATTTCATTATAATTATTTTGCACACAAAACAAATTTGAAAAATATATTTTTACATCTGCAACAGAAACTTTGTATATAATATAATAATCAATATTTGTTATTATATAAAATAAAAGTGATCTCATATACAAAAATATATTTTTAAAAACTATAGGCGATAGTTTTTGTTAAAAACAAAAAAAAAAAAAAAATTACGGCAACGATTTTCACCTAAAAGGTTTTTAAAAGAAATCAAACAAAGATGACATTTTTTTTTTTTGAAGAAAAAAGTAAAAGTTCAACAATATTGTTTTCGCTTAATAGAAAAATTATGATTTTTAAAACATATAGCTTTCTGAAGTTATTGTTATTAAAATATTTAATTAAAACCCTGTCTGTATTGTTGTTAATTTCTAATATAAACAAGTGTTTTGTTTTATATTTGCACACAAAGCTGCTGTTACAAAGTTTTTGTATTCGCTAAAATTCTTTGTTTAGTTTTTATTATAACAGTTTTGAAAATGTATACAAACAATTAATTAAACGAAACAAAAATCGTACATAAATTGCATAATATTTATTACTATACTTTGATAATGATTCATAAAGAGAAAGAATTGCCTGCTGACGTTTATGGATTGATTAATTAATTAAATTGTTCAACAAAAATATGTTTACAGATAAAATTAAAATTCTTCGAAATTGGATTATATCGTTACCTTAATATAGAAAGGTCCCAACTTGTGTTTTTTTTAAGTCGAGATTTTTAGCTAAATATGATATATGAGCTGACCATTTAACGAAATAAACGAAAATCTGCGCTTAGAAAAAAACACGAGTTAGCGCCTTTCCATATTAAGATAACGATATGTATCTTCAAACAGTTTTAAATACAGTTTTTTTTTAAATAAAACTAAATAATTTTTTGTGTAAATAATAATAATTTATATCAAAAGTACTTCTAATAACTGTTAGATCAAATATTAACTTAATGATAGTAAATAAAGTGTTATATTTAGGTTTACTGTCATACTGTTAACATCATTCATTGTTCAATACAAAATTTAATTGTTGTCAACTGAAGTTTTACTGATTTAATGTCAAAAATAAACTGAAAATAAATTTGTTTCGAAATATTTAACTTACCCTCATATTCTGAACTTTATGACTTTATAACAAAAATGTTTTTAATAGCAATTTCCATAGAAAAGTTCTAAAATTTTCAGTTTTGTTATAATTCTGTCACTGTCATAAAGTTCAGAATGCAGGGGTTAACTTAAAATGTATTTTAACTAAACTGTTATATTATATTGAAACTATGTACAACACAGTACAATAACAATTTCTTCCAACTGATAAAGAACGTTTTTTTTTTCATTGATTGATTCATTGCCAATTAAACTGTTATTATAAATTAATTTGCTATAATTAAAACTGTTATAAATATAGGTTTTTTTAAATAAAATACATGTTCTTCAAACACTTTAATTGATAAAAAGAAATTACTTCAATATATATAAATATATAAAAAGAAATTACTTCAATATATTGATAAAAAGAAATTACTAATATAGAGAAAAACTGTTATACAGAACTAGTTCTTAGTTTTTTTAAAAGGATTTTAAGAAAATGTTTTTTGAATTTCAATATTAAACTGCTCAAATCTAAATTGCTTTAACTGTTATAATATTTATCTATACTTTTAAAGTTTGATCTAAAATTGTATACGAAATCCTTTAACAATTACATTCTGAATGTTATTTGTTATACAAACTGTTATAAATACAAAAATTTAAATAATAAAATAATTATCGATCAATTCAACAGTTTTTGCGCACTCCTGAAAAATGTTAAAATTACACTTAAGTTGTTTTGTCAAACGTCACCAGATATAATTTTCAAAAAGTAAAAATGAATTCAGTATAACAGTTTACATGTTCCTGGAAAAATGTTTTAAAAGTTTTGAAGTAAAATGTTTTGCTAAAAATTTTAAATAACTATTTTCTGAAAATTAATTGTTTCGAACGACTTTCACTAAATTGAACTGAAATCGTTTTATTCCAATTGCTAGAACTGTAACATTGCCAAATAATTTTAACTAATTTGCCAAATTTTCATTGTTAATTTTTAAAATTGAACTGTTTAAAGTAGGTCCCAAATTTTAGCAAGATTTCAATAAAAAGTTATTGCTTTTTTTATCATAAAGTACACAGGAAAGGCTTATATGTGGAATAGCACAACGTCCTAATGACATCCATGGCTGTCACATACGCACTATTTGGTTCAAATTTTCATGATCTTTTGCATAAATTTTGGGAGAATATCGTTTATGTAGCGTTGAGTTTCCTGCTTCAATGCACGGATGTTTATGGGCATGGTGAAACAAATCCAATGATGTTAAATCCACGATCTGCACCAATTATGGGCAGTACACCGTCTAGATGAAACCACATGTCGTCCACATCGACATCGTCCAATTTAGCCATTAATGTGGCGATATCGAGCACCATCGCTTGACCAGCATCCTTTTCGAAGAAGTATGGACCAATAATGCCTCTAGCCCAAAATCCGCAGACAATGACATGTTATAGGTGCATTTGTTTTGCGATAATCACATGTTTGTTCTCTCAACCCGGCGATTTTGATGATTAATGAAGCCTTCAAGGTAAAAATGTTCTTCATGCTTTGGATGATTTTCTTTGATCTTCGATAAACCTTAAGTTCTTGTATCATTTGTACTTTGTAAGCATGAATACTTAGCGCCGTTTTCTCATTAGCTGATTAATCTTTTTTCCCAACGAAAAACTGCTGATTAAAGAAATTTGGTTTTCTCAATGTCTCATTTGCTTCTATTCTGTCGCAAAGCTAACCCGACCTCATCTTCCAATTATATATTTATCGCACAGATAAATTCAATCAGCTGACTGTTGTTCATAGTTTTTATGTGTTTTTGTAAAAAAAAATTCAATAGATTTTATAAAAAAAATGTTTAATAGAGGAATTAACATTAATTTGATGGAGGATGAACTCGAAGAACACGAGTTCCAAGTGAATGTTGAAAGAGTTTATCATACCTGACAGACATGCAGGATAATGCATTTTTCAAAAGATTCCAGCTGTCGATGGTAACATTTAACAGCTGATTTATATCAACATGTTGTCACGTATTGTCGGTAAAATTGTTAAAGGACAGTTTATCGGCCTAATAAATTTATGTCGAGATTTAGTAACAGGCAGTTTGTCGATACATTGAGAAAACGGGCCTTAGATTTTCTGAGAATATGCGCTGTATAGAACTTCTTGAAATTTGCAATTCTTAGGCACGACATTCTAATGCACTGTTTCGATATTGAGATTTAAACGGCTTGTATATTTAAAACCAATTGATTTCATCTCCCTGATTTTTTCAATTACTCTATTCACTGTTGACGTAGTTAAATCAATATTCCGACGTGAATTTTAGGAGATCTTTTATAAAAACTGTTATATTTCATAATTTTAACGTTTTAATGTTATAATAAACATTTTGCTTTACAAATCTTAGATCAAATATAATCCCAAAACAAATATCAAAGTTATTTCAAACTGTCATATAAAACTTCAGTTATAAATTTAACTTTTTGGAATATGAAATAAATGATCTTTCATTTTTAATTCTGATCTTATTTGTTAATTGTTTTAAACTCAAAATTATTAGCATACAGGAATTTTAAACTTTGACAGAACTGCTGCTACTATACAAAAATTGTCATAAACTAACAGCAACTGTTATATTTTAAGTTTACTGTTATAAATAAAATCTTTTAATGATTTTCTATAAAAACAATAGTTTTGATTCAACATAAATCTTTATTAAACTATAAATTAACAAAACAAATTCAATCAGTTTAATTTACAGCATATTGAATTAAAACAGTTTATTTTATACTAGGTGTATAACAGTTAAGTTATATATATTTGATCGATTCACTAGGTCTCCTATCACGACTCGACGGCTCGGCTTAACCGACTCTTAGGCGTTCGGCTGGTTGGTTACGATAACACAATAAACATAACATACAGAGTAATATTATTTTAGGACTATTTTTGCTTGAAAGGCAATAACAACATTTTTAAACCATTGTGAAATAATAGGACATTGTGACAATATGACATGATAGGAGACCTTGGCAACTATTTTCTGAAAATTAAACAATTGTTTAATTTCAAACATTATTTAAAATAATATGTTAAATAATTTCGGACCTTTGACACTAAACTGTTATACTAGTTTTATAACAGTTTAACTTTAATTTAAACCTTAAAATTTTATTCAAATTGTGTTAAAATTTCTTACAATCAGTTTGAGTCATAGCATATTGAATAAAAACATATTATTAAGTTTATAACGTTATAATTTATACTTATATATTTTGGATGAACTGTTATACCAGTATCAATTTGAATACTATTATAAAATAGTAACAGTTCATCAATATTGTTTGGAAGCTTGATATTGTTAAAACATTTTGAACAAATATTTCCAATTCTTTTTAACGGTTTATTTTTATAAATAAAAACAATAATATTGTTGAACTTTTACCTAAAAACAAAACAATGCAACACAATAAAAATTTGCCAAAAATAAATTTGTGATATCGACAAATAATAATTTTTTTCTACAGAAAAATAAAATCAAAAACATCACTATCGTAAATGAAAACACAACAATAAAACTCAAATATAAAACGAACAAAAACGAAAAAAAAACTCTGATAAAATTAGATAAAAAGTGAACATTTTCAAAAGACAAATTACTTTAAAAAAAGTGTTAAACAAAATAAAGCAACAAAATAATTAATTTAAAAAAAAAAACAATAAATCATGGAGTACCTAGAATATCTGGAAACAGCCTGGCTCTACCTGCCCTATATATTCTACACCTTTGTATTCTTAACACTCATACCGAAATCTCTAAGTAAAATCAATCAATTCGCCAAAGCCGACTATGAAGCGAATCGCAATAAATGGCATCGCTGTTATGCGCCCGACATTTGCTGTCACAATTTAGGAGAATCGGGAGAATCTTTACCCAAACAAAAGCCACGCAAAGCTGTGACTCGGGTGTATCCCAAGAAACAAGCGGCTAAACAGGAAGCAGTCACCACGCATGCCCCAGTTGTAACCGATGAACCGGCTAATATCTACAAGCGTCAGGTACACACCCATACAAATGTAAATAAAATCGCCAAAATGTTTGAGAATGGTGGCGTGCAAAAGAAAATCAATCGTGTAACGCCCACAGTATTGCCTTCCGATTTTCGGCGTTGCTCCATGGACTTTGATGATGAGGAAAGTTATCACAAAAAGGAGGATTACTCATCAAATCAGTCACACGAAAGTCCGCTTAAAAAGGATAATGTGGTACTGAGAAGACTTTCGAAACTTTCGCAAGAATTAGAGGAGAATAATGAAAACTCCTCCAATGTTTTAAATCAAATGTCACAGGAGGAACACAATGATTTGCATAATACAAGTTGGCGTAGTGAACCCATAAACATACAAAGACGTAAACGTCAAGTGCCTAGTGGTATGCTAATGCTTAATGGTCTATCAGCCACACCCTCAACAGTTTCACCCGCCCACTCATCACCGTTGTCTTCACCACGCTCCTGCAATTCACCGGTGCCCTGCTCATCGCCACTTTTGCGTAATGCTCCCGTACTTAATATGAACACTAGTTTAGAGGATCTATTTGTGGCCATTGCCAAGAGTGCCGAAAATTCAGATGGTTTCTTGTATGCCGGCTGCAACTCTGTCTCACCCGTTACCTCCATAGACGATATATTGTCGCAGCGCCGTTTGTCGCGCCCCTTGTCAGCGTATTCTATAAGTGATCTTTTGAATGAAGAACCCAATAAGGGCATGGATGAATCATATGTGGAGAATTTCCTAAAAGTTTTAAATACAACTTGAAATTCTTTAACTAGAAATAAGGATGGTTTTCACAGTGTGCGTTTAAGTTTAGGTAAATAGAGGGAAAATTAAAGACGTTTTTTTTATAATATTTATTTAGATTTAATGATGTGTTTAGTTTAAGGACTTGGGACACTCTCAAAGTATGCTAAAATATTTGTAATGCTAATAAGTTGTTCCTTTTTGATTATTTTCATTTAAGGTTTTTAGAATTTTTATCTATAGTTTAAACTAGCAATATATTTTTTTTAAATTTAAATGCCAGTAAAAGTGATAAATAGAATTAGAGAGTATTTTAAATAATAAATTAAATATTGAGTTTAACTATAGTTGAAAATAGCACTGAACATAACTAGAAGTTGATTAAATCGGTTACTAACTGCACTATGTAGATTAAATAGCTTTTGTTCAGCATAATTTAATAAATTCAAGAATTCAATCATTTGAAATATTTCTAGTAAAATGGAATTAAATTCAGTTATTTAAAAGATTATTTTGAATTCAATTTAATATAAGTTTAAGATCTATTTATTAAATTTCTGGTTAATGTGTGTTCAAATAATGTTTGTCTGAAAACAAATAACCAGTCTTGAAGATAATGGGAGTAAATTGTTTAATTAAACCCAAATAAAATTATTGTAATAGGGTTTTAATATAACTGAGTCAAATGTATGCAAAACAAAAATAATCGTTTAAGAAAATTAATTAAGTTAAACTTAGTTTATACTTTGATGGTTGAAGAAAAGTTTAAGTTTTATTTAACCAACTTTTTTACAAAATATTTTTGAAAATAATGAGTTTATATGATTTAATCAACTTTTGAGTTTAACTAAAGAGTTAGAAAATAATATAAGTTTGTCAGGCCAAGTTTTTTTTGTTCTTTAATTAAATCACGCAACGTTAACATTAAAACATATAAAATATATAAAAGAAAGTTTAGTTAAGCTTAGTTGTATGAGATTACAAGTTTAACTCAATCAGTTATTAACAAATTTTGATTAAATAGTGAGTTTGGAAAATACTTAGCCACTTTTGAATTTAACTAGAGATTAATAAGTTTTTTTATACTGTTCTTTAATTAAACCCCACAGCGTTTAGTTAAACTAAACTTAGGTAATTTCAGAACAGTATAACATTAAGGTTAGTTAAACTTAGCTGTATTATATGACGAGTTTAACTTAACCAATTAAATTTTTTAGTTATTGAGCTGAAAAACTTAATAACTATTACTAAATACTTAAACTAACACTATGAAAACATCCTTAAAGATATTTTAATTAAAAAAGAAAAACGAAATAATCCTGTAACATATTTCTGTTGAAAACAAAAATGTTTCAAAGTGCCATGTCTTTAAGTTAAACACTAAAAAACCAACAAACGTTTATTTGTGTTCATCATTTAAACATAAATTAAAAAAAATGGAAAAATGTCAGGGCAATTTAAAACAAATAAGAAAACTAAATGAGTCACTCGGGTTTATTCATTCACTATTTAAATCACTTGTTTTTTTCTTTTGTAAATAAATTATTTCTTACACCATTATTAACTCTATATAAACTTAAAAAAAAAAAATACAAAAAATTATAAATGCCAGTCAAGCTTTACAAATAAATTTATTACTATTTTAATTCACTTTTAATTATATTGTTTAACACACATTTTTATTAAAACTAATTTAAATAATTGAAATTTGCTTTTTTCATATTACTTATTTATGCGTGTAATTTTAAACCTTAATTCTCTATAAAATAAGAAATTTTTTTGTTAAAATTGTTTGACTTATTTTGTGTATGATGATTAAGTGTTTTATCAAATGGTTGAATGATGGGTCGATTTTTTTTTTAAATGATTAAAAGTTTATCAACTGTTTTTAGAATATAGGGAGTGTAATTGCCAGTGTTATACAATGTTAAGGTACTGCTGCTTTTAAGTGCAGACCAGCACAATTGAAATATTGTGAAATGAAGATGTATGTATATAAATAAAGTATTATTAATATTTTTTTTAAAAAAATAATTTAAAACTAAAACGAATATTATATTGTAAATATAAACAAAATAATATATAAAAATAAATAAAATAAATTATTCGACTGAATTAAAAAAAAAAAAATTGTAAAGAAGTTTTGTTTAATTGTATGGAAATGATTGCATGGAAATGAGTAAAAGGTAAAAAGTACTCAAACTATAATATAGGAAATTTTACTTATTCTTTTAAGGATTCATAACCGGTCATTACTAATATACCTGTGAGTGATCCAGACGGTAAACAGTATAAACTAAGTAATCAGTAATCTCTTGCCTTTACCAAGTATTTAGTAAATAGTTACATCTATTATATTTACATTTTATAATCCTGAACACTTCTGAGACTTAGGACTTAGTTTTTCTGTAAACTGTTTGCTTAAAAACCGTTTACAATTATTTCGTTTTTTATCCTCTTTTTACTGTGGTATGCAAAAGTGCTAAGTCCAAATTGCAAAATTAAATATCTCTGTCGAATACTTGAGTACTACATTATTATATTATTATATAATACAATAAGTCTGTAACACTGAAACACTGGGTTTTGGATAAGAAATCATTTTATTTTTCCACATAGTCTCCATTGAGTTCCATACACTTTTCCAATATTGTACATATCTCTTACAAAAAATAAGATTTGTCGAGGTCATCAAAATTGGAATCAAATCACTTTCCGCCGAGCCATGTCTTCAGGTTTGGAAACTAAAAATAGTCACTCGGTGCTAAATCCAGAGAATATGCGGATGATGGATCATGATTTTTCCCAGTCTCACACCCCAAGTTTGGTGAATTTTTTAAAAAAAAATTATCGTGAATAAATTTCAGGTTAATCGGCCGGGGCTAAGCTGTGCCGCAAGCCCGCTCAAATTTTGGGAAAACCAAAAAATTGAAATTTCTTGACTCATAACTTCGAAACTATTGATTTCACAAAAAAATAGTGTGAAAGAAAATTGTTACTTATAAAGTTTTCAACATTTCGTACATTTACAACTACTTTCTAAATTTTATAGTTTACAAAATAAACAAAAATTTACAAACATATATATACGACGTACACCTACATTATACACTAGAGTGCTCCAAAATTGTATGGACGAAACTAAATTTCAATGTACAGGTCACTGGAATTGATCTATGTATTGTGTAAAATATTATTATGAACGGTCGCCATGACTTTATTCACCCCTAGAAACCCACCGTTTTAGCTGTTGTTTGGTTTCTGGTGTGTTGTGATGTATCCATGTTTCGTACGAAAAGATGTAAAAACTCGTCCATATTTCGGTTAAACAACGCCAAAACTCCTGCGAAGTTGTCACACGATTGCGTTTAAGGCCGATTGTGAGTAAACGCATCACCCAAGTGATCATTGAATATTCCACAATCTCTCGCACTTTCAATCGCCGATCGGCCAACACCATATCGTGATTTTTATACCCTTCACCTTCGTGAGAAGGGTATATATACATTTGTCATTCCGTTTGTAATTTCAACAATATAATTTTCCGACCCTATAAAGCATATATATTCTGGATCCTTATAGATAGCGGAGTCGATTAAGCCATGTCCGTCTGTTTGTTGAAATAAATATCTTCGGGATTCAAATCTTCAATAATTATGTCAGACATGCTTTCGAGAAGTTTCCTATTTAAAATCAGCAAAATCCGTCCATAAATAAAGGAGATATGAGCAAAAATCCGAAAATTTCATCTAAAAAAGACAATTTATTGCATGCTTTGACAAAAAAGCAACATACCGTACATATGTTTGGATGTGCGTTGGCTTCATTGCTTTGCGTATTTAGTTTTTTTTTTTTTTTTTTGGTGTTTCGTTTCGTTTGGCGTTGTTGTTTTTATACTCTTCACCTTCGAAGATTGTCATTTTGTTTGTAACTTCTACAATATAATCTGTTCGTCAGCAATTAAATGTAAAATTTTTAAAAGTTTTCTTGATATATTTTGGATGCTAAGTATACGCTGAAAGTGGGCTATTAATGCATCCACAACAAAGGTGAAGGGTATATAAGATTTGGCATAGCCGATATAGCACTCTTATTTGTTTTTCAACTGTTTAGAGTGTAGAGACCTCAACTGGGCGTCCAGAACGTTCGACATCTTCCGTGCTTGTACGGCCACTACGAAATTCAGTACACCACTTTTTTACCATTGAAATTGGTAGTGAGTTCCCATGATATTTATCAAGCTTAGCCGTAATTTGAGTTTTCTTTCGCAAAAAATAATGCTTAATGAGCACAAGAAATTCTTGTTTTTCCATTTTCTTCACAAGGACTTATGAGTCGCCAACGCAATTCTTCTAAACTGTGATTATTTGGCATTACAAATCATACCAAACAAGTAATAAAACTGTTTAACAGATTTAAAAAAAACTTAAAACGAAAGATTTTAGAACGTTTTTTGTGTCTCCTGTAAAATTTGTGAAAAGGGACTTATCACGTTTGTACACTAAGCTAACGTTATATAAGAAAACTGTTCTCAAAATTCCCGGAATTTTAAAGTGATTTCTAGAAAAGCTACAAAGTAAAATTACTGAAATAATTCTAGAACTTATCCTAGGAAACTGTAGTAGCTTCTTCTAAGCTAGTTCCTAAGCTGATAAAGAATAAAGGTTCAAATTGTTTTGAAAATGCTCTATGCATGTATTTTGGAAGAAAATTATTGTCGAACATCACAAAATGTTGTTGTGATTACTGTAGCCAATACCCGTTCAGCTCAACTACCGTTACCGCTAAAATACCGTTACCGAAATCATCGTTAATACCGCTACCGTTATTTAAACAAATAATTCTAAATTATGAAAATACCCATTTTTTCGTAATTAAGATAGCAACCTAGGTTAAAGTAAGATTTTACAACTGTTTTTTATAGAAACATGATAAATATTCTGTTCTTTCAGGTTAGGAAAAGGGCTATTGAACACATTTCAGACCTTTTTCGGGTTTTAATAAGTTGATTTAAGAAAACCCAACCAAACTCATCATCTGAGTTATGTACAGCACTCTTCCATATTTGAGTGAAATTTTTTGTTTGTTTACATAATGGTGTCTTTTTAAGCCCGAAAGGCCGTATGTCACGAATAACATAAACAATGTTGGCCTCCAAGGCATCAATTGTTGCTGGCTAATCAGCATAAACCAGTGACTTTACATGGCCTAACTGGAAATAATCGAGAGGTGACAAATCGCACGACTTTGGAGGCCAATTGACAGGTCCTTTTCTCGAAATCAAGTTATCGCCAAATTTTGATTTCAATCTATTCGTGATGATTTGCCAGAGTATAGTGATCATAAATGTCACAACGAGAGCGCAGTATGACAGATCGTTTGACAGTTATCTTTTCGTAAGTTCTATCGGGCTTATAAAACACCCTTTACTTTTTAAATAATAGTACATTTTAGTAATGTTATAGTTTCATTTTAATTTCATAAATTCTAAGAATAACTATATTTATACAAAAATAAGTTCATTCATCAAAATGTTTATAGTTTTTTTATTTTGGTTCTATATCAAATTCTTTTGTGCTCTGTTAGTTTTCTCTTTTAAAAATAAACAACTTATTAACACACCTTTTTAATTAAGTAAATAAAATTTTATATTTTTATCATTTCAAGGTGAAACAAACACAAAGATATTTTTTTAAATGTTTTAGAATTTACAAGATTTTTTATTATGACATTTTTTTTTTCTTCACATTATGGCTAAATAACATTACATTATAAAATTAATATAATAAGATTATATTATTTATTAATGTGTGTGAATAACTTGACATTTTTGAAAGATACACAGAGGAAACAGCTAGAAATGTAATGATACAATACATTTTGTCAAGCCTTCATAGTTAATTAGAGTAGGGATTTTACACAGATAGCTTAAGACGTTGAAAATTTCAGTATTGGTTTCCTTTAGCCCAATTAAGGTAGGGTCACACATTGCAAATATTTACTCAGAAATTTATTTGACGTTGTTTACTCTTACAAGCGTTTTGTAAGATCAGCCAGCTTCAAATAAATTTAAATATTTGTTTTGAAATAAATAAAAGAATTCAAATATATTTTATTTAGCGGTTACATCTTTTTCCTCAAATATTTGCCATTTGTGAATTTAAACAATTTTTTTTTTAAATTCAAATTTGTTAAATTTTAATTAAAATATTAATAAAATATGTACATATGGAAAAAAGTTAATGCATAAGCTTTTTGGTACTAAGTATTTCCTTCATATCTTGCAGGGCCGCAGTAATTTATCACAAACTTCTTAAATTTATCATTTCAATTAAAACAAAACATATTAAACCATTGCTTGACCCAATTTACTTTGACTGTTTTTTCTTCTCTTGTTTTCTTAACATTCCTAAAAATTGTACCCGTATGACGCATCATTATTTCAGTTGATATAAATCTTTATAGCACGTAACCAATTTATATAAACAATATATTGAATGAATTTTTTCCACTTGTTTTGATTTTGATAAATTTATTTACAATTTAATTAAGTTCATTTGTTTAGCCAACAAAATGCATAGCAATAAAATCAAGACATATGTATATAAAGTACTATGTACAAGTATAATTTCTATAATATTAATAAATAACAAAACAAGGAAGTAAATAATGATGAACATATGTTCTAAAGTATTTACGAAGAGTAAATGATGCCCTACAAAATAATTTTTGTGACGACTTTAGACTTTTTCTAGAATAGTGTTTTATACTAATATTCTTTACAAAACACTTTCGCAAAAGAAATTCTTTTAATCAAAAAACCTAGACAGGTTCTTTTTAATATTCTATACCACTACAATACTGTAACTACAATTCTTTCAAAAGTTACCTTTCACCAAATTATATTTTAAAATAAAAATTTTTTTAAAAAATTTGGGATAAAAATTGTATGGAATTTTTTTTTAATTAAAAAAAAAAAAAATTTTTTTGGAAAAAAATTTTATAACAAAAACAAATTTTTAGTGAAAAAAATAATCGGGGTAAAAAATATTTTTCCCGTTTTTGACCAATTATAGGTCCGACTTGCATTGGCCTTATATATGCCGTTGCAAAGGTCTTAAAAATATCTATTATAGGATATCCATATTGTCTATATTAATTACTTAGTTATCCAGATATATATCAAAAATAGCTAAAAAATCTTGGTTGTCCGGGTTTTTCCCTTATATATCAGACATTTGTCAGCCGATTGTCTCGATTTTAAATAGCACCGAGCCGGAAGAATTTCTGATATATAAATGTATGAATCATGTATGTATGTAAGTTATTTGGGGGCTACGATAAATTAATTTCAACATACCGACGGACATCGCTATAAGGACTTCGCTATCTATAACGATCCACAATATATATACTTTGTGGTGTCGCAAATGAAAAATGTAGAAAATACAAACGGAATGACAAACATATATATACCCTTGCCACTCTTGGTAAAGGGTATAATATAATCACGAAAAAAAAGGTTCGATACAGGGTTTTCAAAAATATATAAAAATAAAAAATTTTTTGGTGAAACAACATTTTGACAAGATTGATAACAATAGTCTGGGCATCATGATTCATTGACGCTATCATATTGATATACATTGGCTATCATTTAAATTATTATAATATAAATTTAAATTATTTATTGTTGCTAAACATTTTTACCACTTCAAATAGAGTACTAGGCTTTATGATTTAAACATTAGCGAATATTACCAAATACTAATGTTTATAAACATACTGTAAAAATCAAAAAATTTCTTGCAAGCAAATCCTGATAGTATTTAAATATAGAATTTAATCAGTATTGAACTTGTTCGATTAATTGTTCATATCAAGTCACGTAGTCACGTTTTGAATCATCACATTTATGGTCTTTGATGTTAGTAGTATTCACAATGAATACTTATACAATACAAATAAATTTTGTTTGAGTGTTTTCTAACAGCTTCTAACATTTATTTATTTAAATACACATTTAGGAAATATTTTATCGCAATGTAAACAGTTTAAGTTTCTTCTATAAGATATTTATAGCTTTTCCATAACGTTATGGGAAAGGTTTTCTAATGAGCCGACATAAACAACCGGCAACTTGCACAATGGAACTGGCTTCATTAAAAATA
Source organism: Calliphora vomitoria (assembly GCA_942486065.2). NCBI lineage: Eukaryota > Metazoa > Arthropoda > Insecta > Diptera > Calliphoridae > Calliphora > Calliphora vomitoria. The sequence continues at coordinate 58,201,826 of OW818031.2, read as the reverse complement.
AATTTCCAATCTCTATATATTTATATAATATTATTAAATACAAAGCAATATGTTGTTAAGTAAATTCATAAATAAATTGCAAATAGATTCTTTAATAAATTTGATTATAGGTATATATAATTATTGAGTTCTTAGAATTTTATGTAAGAATGTTCTGCAAAAACGTTGTTATGACTTGCAATTACTCAATAACTTTATAGTCAACTGCATGAGCACACCTATAAAAAGATTCACGCATTCAAATTTGGAACATGTAAAATAGAGTACTTTCTTTTAATTTTTTCCCAAATTGGTCAATTCACAAGGTCTTTTACAATGTCATAATGTCCTAATATTTCACGACTCGGCGGCTCGGCTTAACCGACTCTTTGGCATTCGGTGCAGGTCTCTGGTGGTTGGTTACGATAGCACAACCCTGAAGGAAACCTGGGGACAAGTGTCTCCAAGTCACCAGTTATGTCGACTATTTTAGTGACTTTTTGGCTACATTATCAACAAAGCGTCTACATTTTTATAATTGACTTTGATGAGAAAAAAAAGAATAACGTAAAATTGAAGACATATGGTCCCAAAAGAAGTGCCTAGTCAATAGTACTATGCCAAGCACATGTTAAATGTATATAGTAAATAGCATTGTCTGGGGTTTAATATGTCAATAGTACTGGTGTCTGTGTCAATAGTAAGTCAGTACAGTTTTACTATTGACTTTTCCTGCAGGTAATAAACATAGCATACAGTGTAGTATTATTATAGGACAGTTTTTGCTTGAAAGGCAATAACAACATTTTCAAAGCATTGTGACAATATGACATGATAGGATACCTTGTGAATTGACCAAATATAAAGACATTTCGGGAAAATTATCTTGTAACAAAATAGAATTTAATATTAAAAAGAACATTTTTAAAAAGGTATTTTAAAAAGAAGAAAATAAACATTCATTTATTAGTGTATAACTTAAAAATGCGGATTTTTTTTCAAAGTTTTAACTTCTATTTTGAAACATTTGTACAATATAAATTTATTCAAAGTATTGGACCATTGTTAGCTATGGCCTTTCCGCATCTTTCTGACAACATATTTATTCCGCTCCAAAAGAACTGCTCATCTTTTGAGGCCAATAACGAATCAAGCCAATTTCCTATACTCTGTTCTGAAGTGAAGCGTAGTATCCCACAGAGACCGTTTTGCATCGATCGAAACAAGTAGTAGTCGGACGCGACAAGGTCTGGACTATAAGGGGGGAAGCAAAACTTCTCAACCACTTCATTCTAAATAGTTTTTAACATGGTATTGCAACATGTGGCCTAGTGTTGTCATGATGGAATATTATGGTTTCATGTCTGGCCGCATATGTTGCGCATTTTGGGGAAATACTCGCTTCAAACGAATCAGTTAAGTTCGGTACAGGTTCAATGTGATGGTGTGGCCAGATTTCAGCAGCTCATAATAGATAAGACCCTTTTGCTCCCACCAAATACAGAGCATTACCTTAGCTCCATGGATATTTGGCTTTAGTATCGATTCGGCTGGTTGGTCGGGGTTTGCATACGATCACTTACGCTTCGGGTTATCGTAATTTATACATTTTTCTTCGCAAGTAATGATTCGTTATAAAAATGATTTTCTTTTATAGCGTTCAAACATCATTTCGGTCATGCAAAATCGTTTTTCAAGGTCTCTCGGCTTCAATTCGTAAGATACCCAATTGCAATGATTTTGGATGAATCCTGCTGCTCGGAAGCGTTTTGAAATTGCTGCTTGAGTAGCTCCCAATGATTTTGCAAGCTCTTGTTGAGTTTGACAACAATCTTCATGGAGTAATGTCTCCAATTCTTGATGTTCAAACTTTTTTGGCTGGACTGGAAGATATATGTCTTCCGTGTTAAAATCACCACTTCTGAACCGAACAAACCATCTCTCGCACGTTGAAACCGATGGAACACATTCACCGATGGAAGCAAAAAAAAAAACTTTGTTGTTTACACTATGTGTAATGTTCAATAACTAAATGAGAATAAATGACAGATATGTAGCCTTCAAAATGACATATAAGTTATTAAAAACAAAAACCGCTTTCAAATGATACGCCATCGATTGTAAATCCTGCAGTTTTAAGTCATACGCCCAATATTTAAGACTTATAATTATATTACAGAATTTTGTAGTCTATTTCTGAAATTTCCATTTGTATTTCAGACATTCCTAATAGCAATACAATTATAGATTTTTAAAATGCAGTTGGAAAATCCTGAAATACGTATAGAATTCATAAATATAATTGGAAATTTCTGAAATTTTAATTATAATTTGAAATTTCTTAAATACCATTAGGAACTTACTTGTAATACAATTGGAAATGGTGTAGTAGTTTGTTTAATAATCCGATTAAAAGTTGTAGGAATTATACATTATCAAGTCCACTAAGTAATCGATTAAACGTATGTTATTAATACATTGCGAACATTTATTTAAATCATTATAATTTAATTATGTAATTATACCAAACAAGTTATTTTACTGTTAGAAATAATTAAGCATTATTTATTTCAAATATATTTAAAACATGTTTAAGACATGTTCAAATATATGTATATCAATGCTAAAGTCTTATACATATACATATAACAAAAACATAAATTGCATTCAGTCGATATTGAATTGAATGTTGAATTATACGATTAATTGTTTATTTACAATATAAGAAATAAAGACATTATTCATTTTCAAGTCACGTAAACCCTTAAACACTCACTGAATCATCATATTTATGATCTTCAATATAAATATTTCAAAAAGTTACAACTGCATAGCCCAAATTATTATACTCGCCCCATTTTATGCAGTCTAAAATAAAAATTAATTGTTCATAAATAAAATAATGGTTGCAATAGAGCAATAAAAATATTTTTAATAATTTTTATTGAACACTATTAAATGAAAAAAAAAGAAAAAACTTAATTTATATTCAAATAAAAACCGCATAAAATATTTTTTTCTTATAAATAATTTGATGGTGGTAAAATATTTCTAATTGAAAAATCATCTTTTTTCAAATTTGCATTGTGGTTTAACACATTTCGAGGTGTATTGAACTGTGGTACATTTATTTGGTTAGCTGAAGACTTAATGATTTGTATTTTTTCTTTTAAATTTTTTTTTTTTTTTGTTAAAATCAAAATTATTATTTTTTTTTTAATTTTTTAAAAAATTTGTTTTGGCTGTTTATAGTTTTAGGTGTTTTATTATTATTATTTCAGTGATGTCATGCTGGGTTTTGTTAAGTGATTTTTATTTTTTACACTTAATATACTTATATATTTTTTATTAATATGTTTTATAATTATTTTAATAAACATTTACGTAAATTGTTGACCCACAGAGTGGCTGGCTCATCATCATGTTACTGAATATACTTAATCATTCATTTCATCTTTACTTAAACTTTTGTAAAGCCATTGAACTTTGACTTTATAAACTTGTTGCTGCAACAACCAGCAGTTTGTGGCACATAATTCATTTAAATTGTGTAAATTTAAATGACTCTATAGATGCCCAACCAAATATATAAGTACTCTTGCATTCTCACTCGTTTAGAAAAGATAAACTGTTCAAGAAGGGTCGTCCGTCTTCTTTACCCAGAGACTTTAAGTACTCAATAATAAAATGCCTGCTTGTGGGCTTAATTTATGTTTATTGTTATTGTTGCTATTTTTTTTTTATTATTAACTATTTCTTTATTATTACTATTATTATCATCATCATGTGTTTTTAAATGTATTAATAAATAAATTTTGATTAATAAAAGGGCTTTTTTGCGGTGAAGAATTTCTTCGAAATAATTTTAAAGCAAAGATCGAACATGCCAGACAAAAAAGTTTGAAGACCAAGAATTGGATGCATTTAAGATTGTTATAAAACTCAAGCAGCAGACATGAAACCGTATTATTTTATAATGAAAACACTAGACCACATGTTGCAATACCATGTTAAAAACTTTTTAGAAGAGAGTGGTAGGGAAGTTTTGCCTCACCCGCCTTATAGTGCAGACCTTGCCCCATCCGCTTACTATTTGTTTTGATCGATGCAGAACGCTCTCTCTGGGATACGCTCCACTTCAGAACAAATTATCCGAAATTGGCTTGATTCATTCTTGGCCATCAGCAGTTCTTTTGGCTCGGAATCCATATGTTGCCAGAAATATGGGGACATTTTTATTAGGAATGGTTGAATGGATTGAATTGTTGACATTTTATATAATTCTGAATTAGGAATTTAGTAGATTAAGCTTAAATTGAATAATTAATGCGAAGCTCTTAAGTTTATAAATTTTAAATTATATGTAAGGAGTGAGATCGAAAAATTATTAACACACGATTTTCATTAAAACTTTTAAACCAAGTATTATTTAATTTTTTTTTATCAAGTTACCTTTGTAAAGCATGTCAGTTATTATGTTTAATATCAATTATGTTCATTTGTTGTTAATCTGATTAAAATGAGAGACCAGAAAAAAGTACGTACTAAAATGATTAAATATTTTCAACAAAACCCAACTTGGTCCTACAAAAAGTTGGCCAAACAATCAAAGGTCTGCCGTCAAACTGTTTCCAATGTTATTCAACAGTACCGGGAGAACTTGACCGTTGATAGAAAACCTGGTTCAGGTAGAAGGAATGCATCCGATAGGAAAGCAGCTCGGTGAGCTCAGTGCTAGGACTATTTGGTACGAAAAGTTAAAGCCAATGCAGGTTCAAAAACATACAAGGCTCAAAAAGTTCCTGACAGGAACGCTGCTAAAAATTTAGGGGCCAAAAACAGAGCACGGAAATTGAAGCTAAATTTTATAAAAAAAAATATTGCTGATGGCATAATGGATGACGAAACGTATGTTCTGGCAAATTTTTAGCAGATTCCGGGTCAAAATTTTGATGTTGCTGATGCTCGAAGGAATGTTGAAGAAAAGATTAGGACCCAAAAGCAAGCAATATGTTGTTGCGCCAAAAAGGCCAAACATTTGTTACAAAGGGCTCTATAAATACCGAAATTTACATCAAGGAATGTTTACAAAAAAGGATGCTTCCATTCATAAGACTTCTTAGTGTTTCCACTTATTTTTGGCCTGATTTGTAAGAAAGGTCTTGAGTGGTAAAAGAACAATAATGTGGTATTTGTACCAAGAGAGGCAAATTCTACAAACTGCCTGGAGCTAAGGCCAGTGGAGTGATATTGGACTCTTGTTAAAAGAGAATTGAAGAGCACAAAAAAGGTGTGCAAAAGTGTGGTAGATTTTAAACGGAGATGGACAACCTGTTCGAACAAATTGACAGAAATCACTATAACATTAATCACTATAAAAACCAAAAAGGTTCAATATTTCATCACTAGTGATTAAAACTATAAAAATATATTTTTTTTTGTAAGTTGTAATAATAATTTCAATCAAAAATAGTATATAAAGTATAGAACAATACTACTTCTTAACTTGTTTACTTTATACATCCCAGGTAATCTAGCGTGAAGACAACATTTAACGTTTATTTTGTACTGCACTTTTGAATGTAGTTATTTTAGCCACCAGAAGTAATCTATTGGAGATTTGTTGGAGTAAGGTTTTTTTAACAAGCAGTATGTTATTGGATTTTCTATAAGATAACTTTTTAGCTGACTATTTGAGGTCAATTAGTAACACTATTTCAGTGACTCTTTGTAACCGGTATGTGAATTCAATACGTTGACTACTTTGGACAAAAAGTTTCACTCTAAGTAATAGGAAAAATCACTAGTTCGGGACAGTCACCAATTAACTGCTGGGATATTTATCTTATTTGTCTTTAAAAATGCTTGTATATTAATGAAGCCACTGTTTTATTAATTACTTGTAAATGTTTATTTACTAAATTTCGATTTCAAAAATTATGCTAAATTAAGGCAAATAAAGGTGTCATCATTTTTATTTAAAAAAAAAAAAATAAAATACTTGGTGTGGGCTTTAATCATATAACACATACTACCTTTTTTAGAATCACAAACACTTGTATTGAAATTCCCCAAATAAAAACGTTTGTTTTTAAAATCTATTAACAAATTTTGAAATAAAATATTCAAATAATTCCATAAAAGACACACAGCGAAATAATTAAACTAATATTTGCTAAATTCTAAAACATTTCACACATATATGGAACACAAACTGTGATACACAAAAGTAAACGCACACATTTGTATTAAATAAATGTCAAAAATTAAATGTGTAAATAAATGTACATATATTTGAATGTTTGAAAATTCTTGTTGTTTTGATTTTTTTGTTTATATTTTTTTCTTCTCATTTAATAAAAGCAAAAAAAAAAAAAAAACTAATAACAATAAAAGTAATGTGTCTGTCTTTGTCATTGATAAACACTTAAACTTATGTCAAATTTTGTTTTCTCATTTTACTATTTTTACTTTTAATAATAATTTTTTTTTTTTTTGCTGTAAAGGTTTCGTTTTATTTTTTTTTGTTTGTATGTTTTTATCAGTAAATTTTATGAGTCATTGGAATTTGTTTTTTTTTTTTTTTGTTATTTCGGTATATAATTTTGTGTTGATGACTTTTAATCATTTTCACACTCTTTACTGATTTGTTTTTGGTTATTTAAGAGAGTTTTAATGCTAAATCGAAGGTAAAAGAGCGACGGTAAAGAGAAAGCTGTTGCTTTGTTTATTTTATTTAGTAAATAAAGGGATCTGTTTGTTTTATATTTTTTGGTTATCATCCACTTACTATACCTTAGAGCTGCATTTATTATAACAGTTTTTTGTTAAACACTGTTCGTGGCTGTGTCGTAGTAGTGAATTGGGTCAATGTGCTAAAAACAGCAACGAAAAATTTCGACATCCTAATTAAAATTAAACTACACTTGCTGACGTTCAGTGATGTGAAGACCCAAATAAAATTTATGTTTAAATTTTAAAGCAATAAATGTATGTATTTAAGTATGAACTGTGTAAAAGTGAAGGTTTTGAATTCATGGGTTTGTGGGATTCATCATGTCATTTTAAGATTTTGTGGCAAGGTTGGCTACCGATTCGAAACAGATACAATGTAACGGAATAATTGAAAATTATTTATAGAATGACGGACGTAAAAGGTATTTAAAGGTAACGGAATTCTCGATTATACGTTTACAGTGATTACAGCTATTTCCGTAACGATAGCTTAGCGATAACGGTAGCCGATCTGTGAGGGTATTCTAGGAGTAACGGTCGTTTAGCGGCAACGTTAGCCAAACTCGTTGATAACGAGCATTTTCAGAAGCATGTCCAAATGGAACAGGAAACTTTAAATGGATAAGTAAAGGGTTTCCTACAAGAGGTATTAATTTGGTATTCAAAGAAAAATGTAATTTTTTGAGATAAATGATCGGGTGTTTATTTCATAATAAAGAGGAAGGTGTGCCGTTAATAATGAAAAACAACATCAGCCAAATGGCCACCACGCTTACAGGACCATATCCTTTTCATGAAATTCAGGACAAACCTGGATTTTCATCAACACTTTGGGCTACAGCAGCAATATTTTCAGTTGTTCTTTAGCGACGTGCACGGGTTTTATTCTTCACATCACTAACTTGTCCCAACAGCTCGAATTTTTCCACCAATTTCTGTATTGCGGTCCGTCAAGGTGCTTCACGACGGCCCAACTGCAAGATTTTTACCATTTTTAGTAATGGCGTAGTTTCTACTTGTCAAATGTCAAAGAATAAAAGCTTCTAAAGTGACAGCTACCGAAATAACGGGTGATTCAGAATAACACCTCTTGTTGGAAAACTCTTTACCTCAACTTTCTTCGTATGAAGGTTGTGGTTGAGATATATTTTGCCTAGTTGGCCACTTTTGGTAAGCAGAACTGGTGCTGTGGAATGAACCAAACGTAATGTTACGGTGCTCAAATTATTCAATCAATTTATGACAAGCCAAATTGATCTATATTTGCAAAAGTTCTTAGGAATGAAACAAGTTTCGTTTAAAGTCATTCATAAGTGTAGAAATGAACCTTTGAGTGCACCATACAGTGTACTCTCTCTTTGCGGACACCTCTCTAAAGCGGACACGTCCCATAAACGGACACTTTTTTCAGTCCCAAAATAATTCTTTGGGATTATTTAATACTCTCATAAGCGGACACCTCTTATAAGCGGACAAATTTGTCAGTCCCTTAGGACTGAGAGAGAGTACACTGTATTAGCCTTTTTATTTTATCTGTTCCAGCTTTTCACTTAATCATTAGTTTCTTATTAAACTTATCTTAAGTTCAATTATTCAACCAACCGATTTTGAAATCTCGAAACAGTATTAAATCTGTCATATATCTCAGTTATAAAAGGTGTCCCGAAATTCACTAAGGATTTTAGTTGGCCGCTATAAACAGTAAACAGTTGTCAAATAAAAAAGTTTGACAGCTGACAGTTTAGGGTTAGTAGAAATTCAGATTAACACGTGAGAACAACGCGTTCATTTGTTCATTTAAGGAATATTTGTTGCAGAATATTTCAATAATAATTTAAGTTTGACGGCCACAGTTTAGAACAAAATCATTTTAAGTGAAGTGGCACATTTTCATTTTGTGGTTTATAGAGCCCACATGTGATTATCGAAAAACTATTTTTTCCAAAACTGTGCGGATTTTGGACTAGAGGCATCATTTGACCATACATCTTCGAAAATAAGGCCGGTCAGGTGGTGCTTGTTATTCGCTACATGGTAACAAAGTTCTTTCTGCCTAAATTATATGATATTGATGTGAACGATATGTGGTAGCAAGAAGACGGACCATATGCCTACAGCCCATGAAATAAATCAATTTCTTCTCTCTCGGTTCCAAAATAATCAATTCAATTACTGCATGAACCGTTTCCTGGTAGTGTACTCTTATATTTCGGTGATCCGGGGGCAAATTCTTGCACTCGTAATCGAAATATATTTCGAACACTTATTAGCGTTCGAGTAAAAACTCGTTCGTTATCGAGCACATGCATTACAATTTTCTATAGATTTTATTCGATATCGAATAAAAGAATCCCAAAAATAAAATAAACTCCCACGTTCGAATAAATATTCGATCGTGTTCGACTGCGGTAATTAGCCCCCAGGACTGGCCCCTAGATCGAGTAATTTAACACCTTTGTATTTCTTTATAAGGAATTTTTTGAAACAAAGATCCGTGATAACAAGACGAAAACTGGTCGTGCCTTGAAGTGGGAAATTCAGCCAGAATTTGACAAAATTGTCAAAATAACTATGTGCTGTTCCATAGGGGTTTATTCCGTAAACTTTATGATTCAATAAAAAAATAACAATCTTGAGTAAACTATTTAATTAAAATTTAGCGTAAATTTTGGGGCAGCCTTTACAAGTTCAGTTACTCGAAGCAGTATTAAATCAGACATACTACAATTATATTTTGATAAAAACATCTTATTGGCCATGAAATTATTAAGTAAAATCATTATTCAATGACGCACTCCTTAATAATGAATGTTAAAAAAAAAACTGTTTCTTTATATAAGAATCTTTTGTTTGCCAAAAACTAAAAGAACGCGCATGCGCTCATCAAATTTCCTTGGCAGAAGAGTTGAATTTACAAAACCATTATTTGTTCCTTAAGCTCTTTGATAATTGTTCAAATACCAATTAATTGAACACCACTCCTTGTAAAAACAGGAGCCACCTTATGACGTTAAATTAATGGAAGACATTGATTGCCAAGATTACATATAACAAATATTTAAGTTTAAAATTTCAACAAAAAATTTTGTAATGATTAACAAGTGATAAGACTTTTAACACTCCCTGAAATACAAAAAAATAAAGCAAAACTGTAAACATTTTGCCAGCAATTTCCTACAACCATAAATGATAGTATGTAGTACTTTTTTAAACTGCTAGTTACAAAAGTAAATTAATTAAATAAAAAAATATAAAATCTAATTAAAGACACAAACTCATATAAAATAAACAAGACGACGACAGCAAGTAGCACGAGTATGTTGTAGATCCCCAAATACACACAACCTCTACTTATCTTATCACTTATCATTATTATCTATCGATAAAATGCGAAACAAAAAGTTTAAGTGCCCTGAAATTAAACTCTTAATTTCATTAAATAAATATAACAAAAATATACCAGGCAATTAATTCTCTTAAATAATTTTAACTTTGTTACTTCAATAATAAAACAAACAAAACAAAAAAAACCCAACTAAAAATATTGAAAGGTGGTTGTTGGCAGTTTGGTTGGTTCTATAGTATGTCAGTTATTTAAAATTGTTTGAGACCGCAGGGAAACCCAAGTAAAAACCTTACGGCATATAAAGAAAAGTATTTCTAAAATAAAGTAGAAATTATACATTAACTAATTGCAATTTCTAGTAAATTAAAAAAGAACAAATTGTTAACTATTGTACATTTAAGCAATTTGTTTAATGCATTTATTTTTATTTTTAAACAAATAAATAAATGACTTTACGGGAGTGCCAAAACAAAGCGAATTTACAGTGTATTGAATTGAAACAACTCAATGGATAATGAAATTAAAAATGCAAATACGCAAAAAATTGAAACTGAAACGAAAAAGGTAATATTAGAAACATGGAGTAAAAAAATAAGCTAAAACGGTCAATATAAAAAATACCAGTACATATTTATATTTAATCAGTTATGTTCAAGTATCATTGAAGTTATTAAATAAATGAATGAATGCATTTATTAAAAGAGAACTCAATAAGAGTTTACTAATATAAATGGTGTTGATAATTTATTTTGTAATAAATATAAAGTGTAAAAAACCATCTAGTTGTGTTTTTTCAATATTATAGATAAAGTGGTAACTGGAATTCAGTCGGTATACTAATCCCTTTTGTTTTATAAATCGAGTGATTTCAAAAGCGAGCGATTTTTCAAAAACAAATTGTTGTTCTGTAAATTTTACGATTTTTGTACACTGAAACAGGTTTGATTTTTCAAAGTAAAACGAGTAAATCAAGTGGATTCGATTTAAAATGAAAATGTTATTATATATCAATCAAAAAAAGGCTTAATAAAAGGTGTTCCATAATTTAAGCAAAATTTAAATTAAATAGAAAACGCAGTTCTTTTTTAATTATTATTTTTATTAAATTATCGTTATGTATGGAAAAGCTCATCGGGCATATGGCCTCTTCGGCACATACTCATTCTTTTGTCGAAATTTGCATAAATTCAATGACCGTTTTGCATAAATGTGGCTGAATGTCGTCGATGCTGAGTTAAATTTTCTCCAGCAATGCACGAAGTGGTTGCGGGCTTGTTGACATACACCTTTTACTTCAAATAACTTCATAAAAATAAATACAATGGTGTTAAATCACACGATCCAGGGGGTCAAACCTCTAAACCACAAATTATACAGATATGAATCTGCTGGTTTCAGTAATTTGGCAATAGAAAACCAAAAAAAAAAAAAAAGAACATTTCAAAATGGTCGTGGTTTGGAAAGAGGGACAACTATATCACTCTCGTTGCCTACTGAAAATTTTATGTTTACACTCGCTCTGTAAATCACAACCATTAACAAGTAAGCTATGCCGAATCTTATCCTTATTCCTTCACATTTGTTGTGGATGCATTAATAGCCCTCTTTCAGCGTATACTTAGCATCCTAAATATATCAAGAACATTTTTTAATAATTTTACATTTAATTGCTGACGAACAGAAGTTACAAACGAAATGACAATCTTATAATACCCTTCTCATGAAGGTGAAGGGTATAAAAACGCCAAACGAAACACTAAAAAAAACAAAAACATAATACGCAAAGCAATGAAACCAACACACATCCAAACATACGTTTTGTTGCTTTTTTGTCAAAGCATGCAATAAATTGTCTTTTTTTGATGAAATTTTCAGAGGTTGTCTCGGATTTTTGCTCATATCTCCGTTATTTATGGACGGATTTTTCTGATTTTAAATAGGAAACTTCTCGAAAGCATGTTTGACAGAATTATCCGATTTTTAGATGGCATTGAACAAGTTTAAAACTTGGGAGCACTTAACAATATAAGAGTCAGCGTAATGAATATTAATAGTAAATTCTTGTAATTTTTAGTACATAGTTTCAAATTTAACAAATTTTGCTACAAAAAATTAACAACTTAAATTCCTTTTAAAGAACTATTTTTGAAATTGGCCCTCAAACCGTAATCTCAAACTTATAAAATAGTTTATTGGTCATGGTCAAGTAGTTTTCAATAAATTATCGCAGTAATTCTAGTTTGTCTATGAATGATTCCGTTTTTTTTAGAGATAACTGAATATTTCGTTCGGTAATATTTAATAGAAGTATGAACTTTCAATTATCATTAAAAATATTTTGTTAAGAAACTGTTGAAAGATATTATTTATAACAAGTAAGAAAGTATAGTCGGTCAAACCCGACCATATGATACCCTACACTGAGTAAATGAGCTTTTTTCTCTTAAAATTTCAAATAATTTATTTTCGTGAGTGATATTCGGAAGTAAGGACTGAGATCGAAAAAAACCTTAACACAAGTTTTTCATTAAAACTTTTAACCCAAGTATTACTTGATGTTTTGATCAAGTTTCCTTTGTAAAGCATGCCAGTTATTATGTTTAATGTCAATTAGGTTGATTTGTTGTTAATCTGATTAAAATGAGTGACGAGAAAAAAGTGCGTACTAAAATTATTAAATATTTTCAACAAACCGCAACTTGGTCCTACAAAAAGTTGGCCAAACAATCAAAGGTCTGCCATCAAACTGATTCCACTATTATTAAACAGTATCGGGAGAACTTGTCCGTTGATAGAAAACATGCTTCATGTAGAAGGAATGATCAACATGATGTTTCTAAAGCCATTAAATAGAAAGCCATTAAAAAGAGCTCCCATCACATTCGGTAGAAAAGCAGTCCGTTCAGCTCAGTACTCGGACTATTTGGTACGAAAAGTTAAACCCAATACATACAAGGCTCAAAAAGTTCTTGAAAGGAAATCTGCTAAAAATTTAGATGCCAAAAACAGAGCACGGAAATTGAAGTCAAGTTTTATAAAAAAAATATTCTTGCGCATAATGGATGACGAAACGTATGTTCTGGCAGATTTTTTGCAACTTCCTGGTCAAAAATTTTATGTTGCTGATGCTCGATGGAATGTTGTAGAAAAGTTTAGGAAACAAAAGCAGACAAAATTTCCCAAAAAGTTCTTGGTATGGCAACCAATATGCAGTTGCGACAATAGAAGCCAAACATTTGTTACAAAGGCCTCTATAAATACCGAAATTTACATCAAGGAATGTTTGCCAAAGTGGGTGCTTCCATTCATAAGACTTCTTAATGTGTCCACTTATTTTTGGCCTGATGTGGCATCCTGTCACTATGGTAAACAAGGTCTTGAGTGGTACAAGGACAATAATATGTTATTTGTACCAAGAGAGGCAAATCCTCCAAACTGCCTGGAGCTAAGGCTGTGGAGAGATATTGGGATGTTGTTAAAAGAGAATTGAAGAGCACAAAATAGGTGTCCAAAAGTGTGGTAGATTTTAAAAGGACCTTAATGGAAGAGTTTCCGGAAAATTTTCATAAATTCACTATTGATTAGAACTAAGAAAATAATATTTTTTATAAATTGTAATAATAATTTCAATCAAAACTGTATGTTAAGTGGTTTTATTTTTATTAACATATATGTATGTTAAGAATTTTTCGATCTCAGTCCTTATATGGGAGCTATGGCCAATTATGTACGGATCGTCATTGAATTAGGTTTATTTCTATAGTTATGAAACCTCTTTCTGTTAAATTTTATTGGGATACCAAAATGTTTAAGAGATTTATACTTGTTAAAGTGATTTTCGGAAGTGAGAGCTTGTTTGGGAGAAATTAACAATTATGGAACGATCGCCATGAAATTAGGTCGCATGATTTTTTTCTATATTAACCCATTTTTCGCCGACCGGTGATTTTAATTACCAGCACTTTTATTATTCATAACTGACAAATAAAAAGTTTTTTATTCAATATAATTTTATTTATCAATTATTTAGGGTCTTATTTATTTATTATATACTCATTTTATTTCCTTACGTAGCATAAACTATTTATATTGCGGCTTTTAGAAATTAGTATATAAAGGTCGTCAATTATATAGAAATAATTTAACCAAGATCCTATAAAATCTAACAACTATATTTATATTTATAAAATTAAATCTTTACTTTTCTGTTTTGAGCCCTATTCACGATATTTAATGTACACGTATCATCTAAAATTGCATGATGAATATTGTGGTGATTATAGTAACCATTGGCGAAAAACGTATGTCTTTAATGTGGTTTATGAGTATGCGTTTACAATGTAAACTTTACATATGTTTTGTCATCAAAAACAGAAGCAACCGAGACAAAATAACGGTTTGGACAATATATGCACAGTTCGATCGAAGAGGCGCGCCGCGGCGTTTGATTGGATTTTGGATATTGAATGGCTATCTATTCCACAATATGAAAACTATTGGAGCCAAAGTGTTCCAATTGTGTAAAAGCCATGGCAATTGAAGACGGTGCCATTTTTTGGAAGGCATTCGTGCAAAATATATATAAGCAATAAGCCCATTTGTTTCGGCTTCAATTCGTGGGTGGCTTCATCAGATGGAAATATGATTTGCTGTATGCCTTATCCTAGTTCTCAGGAACTGTATAGCATAGAAATTGAACTCACGGAGCTCTCGTGGTCTTGAGTTTGCTAACAAAATGTGCAGCAGCCAAAAATTTGAGTATTTTGACAATGTAATATCAAACTACCGTATAAGTGTTATAGGCAAAATATTTTTTGGTGGACTATTTTTCTAATGCAGTAGACTCAGCTGTAAATGTCTGGAAGTTGCACAGTCTTTTGTGCAGAATTGCAAAAGCTACAGGAAAAATGCAACTGTAATTTCGGTCAGAAATTGCTAGAGTTCTTCTTTGCGAGAATACAGACGTGCAGGAAATGAAAGCAGAGTGGCCAAGAAAAAACCTCACAAAAGACATGCAACACACCATTCTAAAGCATGAATAAGGTTTAAAGAATATGATGCAAGCAATGCCAAAGCCACACTCTATTTATTGTGTAAGAAGTGGTACGTGCAATTACATACAAAATGTTTTAAAGTTTGCCATAAGTAATTTATATCATTAAAAAAAATGTTTTTTAGGTACCTTTAAAAAATACCATCCTTGCATACATATTCCGCCGATGGTGACTATAATTACCACCAATTTTCTAAAAAACTAGAAAACCCACTGACTCCAAAGTTTGGAATTTTCTTAATTAGCATAAAAATAGGTTCAGTATAAAATTTTAGGAAAATCGGTCAACGGGAACTTGGTGCGGCGAAAAATGGGTTAAAGTTATTTGTGTAAAATAGAATAGAAGTTTTCAGCATACCAATATGTTTAAGAGTTGTATGCTTATTAAAGTAATTTTCTGAAGTGGGTCTTACGTGGGAACTATGGACACTTATTAATCGATGTCCTCAAAATTTAATATACTGATTAATCTGTTAATCAACATTTCTATTAATTAATTTGAATTTTGATTTTTCAAATTTGTATATTTTTGTTAAAAAAAATGTTTATAAATTTTAAAATAATAAGTGAAACATTTTGAACTTTTAATGAGGCCAATAATGCCGTATACTTAACAAACATCTCTCGTTTTAGTTTTTTGTGGAATGAAACCGTGTTATTCATATTTTGTTAATACATATGTATTTATTTATAGTTTATGCAAAAAAAAAAAAACTAAACAAAACGTTTTTTACCATAATTACCACACTGCACTTACAACTGTTTGTTAACTAAGTATTCGATTCCATTGTCATAAATCTAAAAAATTTCCATTTTTAGTTGTAGACCATATAAGGATTTAAATGCTCTTAAAAGAAACGAGATGATTTTGCAATGTTTTAAAACTTGATCTATAAAAAAAATAATAATAATAATAAACGTTACTTAATAAAGTTTGCATAAAAAACACCAGCATGCATATTCATTTATCAAATGAAAAACAAAGTATTTAAATACTTAAAGCCTTAAAAGGCCTGATTGGGATTTGAATGTTAAAAAAAGATATGATAGATAAGTTTTATTTTTTTTGTAATTAATTTGTATACACCTGATTGTTTGTCGAATTTCTTGGGTATTAAGGTCATTTGCCAAAAAGTTGTTTCTTTTTGAAAGTTATAATCCTACGCAATTTCTAATTGCCATGTTATTTTGGAACAATTGTCAATTTCTTTTGTTTTGATTTTGCGTTACTTAATTTAATTGAGACGCAATATTTTTTCAATAAATATATTAATAATAAGATAATTTAAGTACTTTTTTCTTAGATTAAAGTGTTTCATAATAAAATATTTATTACGAAATATTATGAATCAGTGATTTCTAAAGAACTAATTATATTGGTGTAAAAATATAATTATTATTTATGATTGTAATAATAGTTTCATTCAAATGAAAGGATTTTATAGAAAAATTCGTCTGAAAAATACGAGACTATGAATCAGTGTTATCTTTTCCAAAAACACAAAGTCAAACGTTTGAAAAATTATGTTATTTACATTTGATATCAAATGCAAATCTCAAAGGTTTTTCATGTTGATTTAAAAAAAAAAAAGTTTAAAAAAATGGTATGTTTTCCATTAGATAACAAAGTTTGTTCTCAAACTATTCTAAAACCTAAGACCCCTTTCACATTAGGCAATTTAGTTGCGCAAGTCTGTTTTTGATTTTCAAAAATAAAAATTCGTAGTTTGTTGCCAATCGAATGATTACGTTGCACACATAGAATATTTCTATTGTTACCCCTTCTAAAATTTTGTAGCCACAACTGTAAAATTCGGTTGCTATCACTTGAAATTTTAAATAAATTAATTTGGAGAATTTACCTCTCTTGATACAAATAACACATTATTGTTCTTGTACCACTCAAGACCTTGCTTACCATAGTGACAGGATATTAAATCAGGCCGAAAATAAGTGTACACATTAAGAAGTCTTATGAATGGAAGCATCCTGTTTTGTAAACAATCCTTGATGATAATTTCGCTATTTATAGATCCCGGTATTTATAGAACTGCATATTGCTTGCCATGCCAAGAACTTTTTGGGAACATTTTCTGCTTTTGTGTCCTAAACTTTTCAACAACATTCCCTCGAGCATCAGCAACATTCAAATATTAACCCGGAAGCTGCGAAAAATGTTCAGTACGTCTGTTTTGTCATCCATTATGCAGTAGGTATATATTTTGTGTAAAATTTGACTTCAATTTCCGAGCTCTGTCTTTGGCCTCTAAATTTTTAGCAGAGTTCCTCTCAGGAACTTTTAGAGCCTTATATGTTTTTAAACCTGCATTGGCTTTAACTTTTCGTACCAAATAGTCCGAGTATTGAGCTAACCGGACTGCTTTCCTACCAGATGTGTTGGGATCTCTTTTAAAAATGCTTTCTATTTATTGGCTTTAAAAACATCATGTGGACCATTCCTTCTACCTGAACCAGATTTTCTATCAACGGACAAGTTCTCCCAATACTGTTTAATAACAGTGGAATCAGTTTGACAGCAGACCTTTGATTGTTTGGCCAACTTTTTGTAGGACCAAGTTGGGTTTTGTTGAAAATATTTAATAATTTTAGTACACACTTTTTTCTCGTCACTCATTTTAATCAGATTAACAACAAATGGACATAATTGACATTAAATATAATAACTGAAATGCTTTACAAAGGTAACTTGATCAAAAAAATCTAATAATACTTGGGTTAAAAGTTTTATTGAAAACCGTGTGTTAAAAAATTTTCGATCTCAGTCCTTAAATTAAGCTATTTCCATTTGATATCACTGCAATTATCAAAAGTTTCTCAAATCTAAAAAATTGTATGTTGATTTAAAAAGTAGAATTAAGGTTATAATTAAATATGTACTTCCAATTTGAAAAGAATTTCTGGTCTAAAAATTGAATTTTGCAAATTCTATTAGATATTACTTTGAGAAAAAGTTATTTCTCAACTTAACTATTCCTCGATTTGTCGATAAAGCTATTATTCACAAATATTTATATAAATTAATCTCAATTTTATATAAAAACTGAATATTTGCTGGGGTGATATAGATTTGTAACTAAAATTAGTAGTAGTAGAATATTTATATACCTTTAAACTATAATTTAAAATAAAACTAATTTATATCCTTTTTTTTGGTATTTTTACAGGAATCTCTTTCTTTATCACACAATCTCTCTGATAAACCTTTACCACCATCCCCCTTAATACCCACATCTTTAGAAGGCGGCAAAGTCTCTGATCGTTTGGGTAAATTAAAATCTTCCTCGGAAAGTTGGAGAAATCGTGTTGGTAAGTTAATTTAAAATTCGCCACTTAATACACTTTTTAACATTAAAATTGTCTTGTATCTACAGAACAATCAGATGCTGCTAAATTCACAGTCGCTGGACGACTTCAAAAGAAGGCCCAATCCCCGGTGGAATTGCAGTTCGAAAGATCTACCAATGATGCAGCCAAAAAATGTCCCCTACAAATTATACGCAGTGCCAATCAACCCCAATTGGGTTTGGCTAAAAGTGCCTCGATGATGGTTACTTCCAGCATTAATGGTGTGGTTGGCCAAAAGTCCAGCAATGGTGCTCTCTTTGTACAACGTAGCTTAAGTGTCAATAATGAAAATCCCAATAGTGCTTCTGAATCGAATTCGGCCGCTAGTAATTCGGACAGCGACAATGAGAAGGAACAAAAAGATAAACGTAATATTAATAATCAAACGTCAGCCGCAACAACTAGTCCTAGCCATGGTCAGAGTGAGCGTGGTGCTCGTGTTGTCATACCCAAGTTTGATGATGAGGAAACATTCGAGAAATTCTTTGTATCAAAGAAAACTCAAGATAAATCTACACCGGATGAGGAGGGTATCGATATTGCGGATTTCGATAAGATTAAACCCACCGAAAGGTAACAGCTAATTAAAGAAACACAAAAAATTAAATAGATTCTTTAATTAACAACTTGTTTAAATTTCTTTGTAGGTTGGCCGTTAAACGTACCATTCAATTGCCCAAAGGACGGCGGGCTGCTCGTAATCCTTTAAGAAATTTAGCCTCACGCAGTGATATCACTTCGGAATACACGGAAATTAAGTCCGGCATAGCCGAAAGGGAAATGCGCAGACTCAAAGCTGAATCATGTAAGTAGAAAATTAAAATTGTTTCCCTTTTTTTTATTTATTGTATTATTATTCTTAATTTCCTCCCGCATGCATTTCAGTTGGCTGTCGCACCAATTTAGCTGCCGAAGCCATTGCCGGCTTAGCCTCGGTAGAAGATTTTAAGGCAGTAGCTTTAAAATCGTCTGCGCTGCCACTCAATCAAATGTGGTTGCCATATAAACCTCTAATGTTGCTGCATGTTAAAGGTCGTACCCATGTACAAACCAGACTGGTGGAGCCTTCCTACCTATCACTCAACCGTGGAGATTGTTTCATATTGATAAATGGCGATAAATTGTATCGTTATGTGGGCTCGTATGCCAATATAATCGAAATTGCGCGTAGCAAGAAAATCTGTGCCTACATATTGGAAAATAAAGACTTGGGTTGCACCGCCACCTCTGAGGTCATACTAACCGATGGCAAATTCATGAACGAACGTCACTGGAAAATCTTTTGGGAGCTATTAGCTAAACCGGAAGATTATCAAATACCCGACAGTGGTCATGCCGATGAGGATGATCTGTTTGAGGCCAGTCTAATAGAGACCAATAAAGTGTATGAATTCCAAGATGATTCATTAGTGCCATTTGAAAAGTACTGGGGTTGTATACCCAAGGTAGAGATGTTGGACACCAAAAAAGTATTAGTTTTTGATTTCGGTTCCGAAATGTACATATGGAATGGCAAGAATGCCTCCTCGAATTCCAAGAGAGCAGCCATTAAACTGGCTCAGGAACATTATGATGAAGGTCAATTAGACTATTCCAAGTGTTATGTAAATCCTATGCATTTCTCCAGCATTGTTGGCTGCCGGGACAGTTATAAATTCCCCAAACGTTGTGATAAACGTGGAGAATGGTGCATTTTGGGTAAGATTACCCAAAATATGGAGACTTCATTATTCAAGGAGAAATTTGCCGATTGGCCCGAAGTAGAGCGTGAAGATTTGGAGAAAGACTATTTGACAAATAGCGTGCATGCGGTAAAAGCTTTAGATGGTGCTGTTATTTTCAAGGGTTCTTCTTATGAAGAACCCAATTTGGTATTGGAACAATCGAATTTGGGTCGTGGCAACTTTTACTATGACACAGACAGCATGCGTCATTTCGAGATTATTTCCAAATCTTGTGATAAATGGCAAATAAATGAATTTAATTTTGACAAGGCCGCCGAAGATTCGTATGGCCAGTTCTATTCAGCCGAAAGTTATATACTGAAATGGATCTATCAAATTAATGTAACCGTGCGTGAATTGAGTGGACGTGTTTCCAATCGCAGCACGGTGGGTCGTGATCGTTGTGTTTATTTCACTTGGCAAGGCAGTGAAGCTTCGGCCAATGAAAAAGGTGCTGCCGCTCTTTTAACCGTGGAATTGGATAAAGAAAAAGGCGCTCAAATGCGTGTGGCCCAAGGTGATGAAACCACTGTCTTTTTGCGACTCTTTGGTGTAATGTGTCTTCACAAAGGACGCAAAGAAGAATGTCTAACACGCCGCAATCAATGGCGTTTATATCAAGTTTACGGCAATGTACCCGAAGAAACCCTATTAAAAGAGGTAGACTGTCAAGGTAATCAATTACGCTCCAAAGCTTCTATGTTATTGATACATGGTGAGCAGGGTGTAATTTATTTATGGCATGGCTGTAAAGCAGCTCAGCACACCAGAGATGTAGCCACCAAGGCCGCAGAAAAACTAAAAGACTTAAAACCCCAAGATCTCTTTGCCACATCTTCAGTGACCATAGAAATTGTTGAGGAGCAACAGGAATCAAGTGGATTTAAACAGGCTTTATCAGCAGATCTCTCTCAGCCTTTGCAACTTTATGGCAGTCTTTGTGCAGAATCATCCAAAGAATTTTCTTATACTCCTAGAATTTTCCATTTCTCCAGTACTCAGGGTGTGTTTACAGCAGCCGAATTGTATTCGCCTTTAAGGTGCCAGGATCTAATAACACCCTATCCATTTACCCAAACACAATTGTATAATGCTCGCCAGCCTACCATCTTTATGATAGACGATGGTGATGTATTGTGGCTGTGGATGGGCTGGTGGCCTTTAGAGGATATTAAAAGTGAGTTTATTGTTATTTATTTATATAGATTTGAGATTATAATGGTTTTTGTTTCTTTTAGTTAATACAGAAGATCGCAGTAGTCCCACTAATGAAAACCGTGCTGGTGTTAATCGTTGGATTTCCGAGCGTAGAGCTGCTTTAGAAACAGCTGTTTCCTATTGGAGAGCTAAGTTTGGTAAGTTGTGTAATATTATGAGTAGTTTAGTATTAAAAGTATTTAAATTCATATTGAATTAATAACTGAAATATAAGCAAAAAACCACGACTCAATTTTTGGATATACAGTGGCACAGAAAATTATACATACCCCCTAAAAAAACTGCAATTTATGCAAAACTTTCAAAATTCTACTACCAAAATTTATATTGTGCAACTCCTTATAAAAAATTAAACTCATTTAAAACAACAAATTTTCAAAAAAAAAAAAAATATTTAAAAAAAATATTAAGAAATTTAGTTTTTAGCACACAGAAATGTATACATACTCCCATTGTTGGTCAACTGTACTTTTCCAATAAAAGCAATTTATGTATGTTTTTTTCTGCGTTGCAATTCCAAAATACCCTCACTTAAAAATAAAAAAGTTTTGTAATCGGTCGCTTTTATTTTTTGTAAGAATGAGCCCAAAAGTTAAAGAAATTAGCTTAGATATAAGAAATCTAATTGTGCAGCATCAAAAAAATGGAAAATCGCTGCGCCAAATTTCTGAAATTGTTGGCTACCCAAAGTCAAGTGTACAAACCGTGTTAAGAAATTATAAAAAAAACAACAGCATAACTAGTAGACCAAGAAGTGGGCGTCCACCAAAAATTACTCAACGCATAAAGCGACACATATTAAATGAAATTGATAAAAATCCGAGAAAAACGGCTGTTGACATAGCAAAAGAGATGGAAAATATGTCCATAGTCACAGTCCATCCTGAATCAGTACGCAGTGTATTGAGAAGTGGAGAAGCCGCGTTCCCCGAAAAAAACCGTTCATTAGCGAAATAAACAAAGCCAAGCGGTTGGATTTCGCTAAGAAGCATATAAATGACGATGAAAGTTTTTGGAAAAATGTAGTCTTCAGCGACGAAAGTAAGTTTAACTTATTTGGATGCGATGGGAAACAAAAAGTCTGGCGCAAAAAGAATGAGCAGCTCCAACCTAAAAATCTGATCCCCACAGTAAAACATGGAGGCGGTTCCATTATGGTTTGGGGTGTATGTCGGCGGCTGGGGTTGGCAATTTAGTTTTTATTGACACAACAATGGATCGTTTTATGTATTTGAATCTATTAAGATATAATCTTAAGGATTCGGTATCCAAAATGGGTCTGTCTGGGTCTTCCAACAAGATAACGACCCTAAACATACAGCGGCCATTGTAAAGGAATGGCTGCTGTACAATGTACCAAAACATCTGCACTCTCCACCTCAGTCGCCTGACTTAAACCCAATTGAAAATTTGTGGGATGAATTAGACCGTAGAGTAAGAAAAACAACGATTAAGAGCAAACAGGACCAAAAAAATGCTCTAATCAGAGAATGGTCGAAAATTTCTTCGGAAACAACCAGTAAGCTGGTCTATTCCATGAAAAGACGTCTAAATGCTGTGTTAGAGAGTAAAGGAGGTGCAACAAAATATTAATAAATCTTTTTTTTATGAAATAGGATTTTAATGTATAGAGTATGTATACTTTTTTGTGTTTTAAAAATTGAATTTTCTTAAATTTTTAAATAAAAAGTTTTTTCTGAAAAAAATTTTATTTTTAAATAGTTTATTTTTTTACAAGGAGTGGTACAATATAAATTTTGCAATAAAATTTTTAAAGTTTCGCATATATTGCAGTTTTTAGGGGGTATGTATAGTTTTCTGTGCGACTGTATGTACATTGCAGAGTTGTTTAGAAACTTTCGTTAATTTTTGACAATTTAAATTTTCAGGTGACAATGAAGAAAAACAATTCCATGGCATTAAAGGTTACGTAGTGTGGGCTGGCTTAGAGTCAACCGCTTTTAAGTCTCTCTTCCCCGAATGGTCGGTGCGAGAAGATGTTAAAGAAATTAATTTACAAGTAAGTTTTGCAACACTTCTATCTAATATTGACGAAACTACAATAAAATATTAATATTTTATTTCTAAAACAGGATGGTCGCACTAATGAACCGTTGCCCATTGTGGATGTCTTGGAGCAATTAACACAAACTGAATATCCCTTGGAGGTGCTTAAGGAAAGACCACTACCCGAAGGCGTCGATCCAACTCGTTTAGAATTGTATCTAAATAATGAAGACTTTGAGAAAGCTTTGGGTATAACACGCACAGAATTCGAACAAATGCCATTGTGGAAACAAACCAATTTGAAGAAAGAAAATGGTCTATTCTAAAAACAAATTACGGAATTGAAATTTAAACGCACAACAGGCTGAAACATTTTCTTACATTTAAATTAAGAGAAAACAAAACTTATACACATATTATATATACATATACAGAACAACTCAAATCTTATTGGTAAGAGTTGTTTCAAAAGAAAAAATTCAATCATTTTTTTATATATAAAAAACAAGGCCTTAACACATATTTCTCTATAAAAAAGAACTACCAATTTTTTTACAACACGCTTAATAATTATTAAAACATAAAAAGCAATTTGAAAATTATACATTATGAAAAAGAAATTCATATAACAAACATTTTTTTTTTAAATAATCATACCACCATAATACATACATATTACTTTTATTTATAAAACTAAATTAAAAATTGAATTAATAACGATACAAGTTTCTTATTGAAAATGTTTTGCTTGCTTCATTTATATAGCCAGCTTATTATCATATACATTTATTACAAGTAATTTACTAATATAATAATTACTAACACATTTCATTTATTCATTTATAAATTTTTATTATTTTAATTTGTTATTGATTGTATTTTTGTAAATATTTTATTACTACTATATATTATTTTAGATTGCTTTTTCAAAATTCATTTTGATTTTCTTTTTGTTGAATTCTTTTCGTTTATATTTTAATGTGAGTGTCTATTTTCTTTAGTAAAATTTTTAGTTAATACTTCATTTTTCATTTATAATTTTAAGTTATTGTGTCAATCAATTTTAAGTTTTTATTTTGCAATTTGTTATATTATGCAGCCGAGAATTATTTTTCAAATAAATATTATAAAATATTTAAAATAAATTATGAAAAATTAATAAAATCTAGTTTTACGGGTAATATGAAAAAAAACAAGTTGGAGTGCTATATTCGGCTATGCCGAATCTTAAATACCCTCCACCTAAAATAGATGAAAATTTTAGAAATTACATTGGTATAAACACTCTAATATCCATATTTAGTGTTTGTTATTGGGACTTAGCTCCGATTATGAATATAGGTAGAATGTTAATGAAACACAGTAGTTTTCGATTATAATCTACAAGTACAGTTGCACAATTTTTGTGGACTATAAGCAGAAGATATTTTATTTCAAATGTATAAAAATGTTATCTAATTCAGCAATTTATAATTGAAATAACTACATATTCCTACCATTTTCAACAGAGTATATAATTTTATAATAGGAATAAAATGTACTATTTAACAATTTATATACTTAAAAATTGGTTAACATTACCGATTGGCTCAACATTTTCCTTATTCACCACAAGTGAAGTAAAAGAGTGTAAAAAAGGGTAAACAAATATATTTAGTCAAACTTCAAAAGTATATTTTTGTTCTATTCTAATGAATTTTCCGGATGTGAGCCTTATATATATAATTATGAACCCATAGTCACCAAGTCTAGTTGAATCTTTTACATTTTTTACCGATATGAGTTTGGAAGATATAATTAAATATTTCAAAGTGATTTCTATGTATTTGAGGCATATTTTGCTTGATATTTTTCTCCATAACATTATTTACAAAAGTTATGGGTATTATTGTGATTATCGGAAATGGAGCTAATATGGGTGCTATGGTCAAATATATACCGATATTCACAAAACCCAGTAGTATAATGTTTGAATACATTATATTGATCTGCATACAATTTTAGTTCGATATCCATATATTTAAAATATTTATAGAGGTTAATGTGTTTTTCGGAAGTGGTCCTTATATGGGAGCTATGACCAATTATCTGCCGATCTTCATAAAATTCAACACATCGATTTTCGTATATATGAGAAATATTTATTTGAAATTTTAACCAGATAGAAACTTTTATAAGAGATTTATTAGTATTTAAGTAATTTTCGGAAATGGACCTTATATCGGAGCTATGGTCAAATATGAACCGATATTCACCCAATCTAGTAGTATCATTTGTGATTTAATACTACCGATCTCTGCAAAATTTTAATTCGATAACGATATTTTTGAGGTATTTATGAAAATTAATGTGTTTTTTGGAAGTGGTCCTTATATGGGAGCTATAACCAATTATAGGCCGATCTTCATGAAATTCCCTACAGCGATTTTCATGTGCATGGGGATTATGCAATTTGAATTTCAACCAGATACCGATATATATAAGATATTTAAGCGTATTTAAATGATTTTCGGAAGTAAACTTTATATGGGGGCTATGGTCAAATAGTGCCCGATCCAAAAAAAAATTGGTCTCGCGATTTCTGTTTGCACGAAACTTAGTTGTGCTGAATATTGTTTGGATACTGCAATTATATGGGCATTTATATACCATAGCACCATATTTCGGGAAGAAATTTGTATGGGGGCTACGAGAAATTATGGACCGATTATTTTCATTTTTAACAGAATTTTTCCTTTTATCATATAAATAATGAGTGCAAAATTTCATGGTATTCTCTGCAATGAATTTACCCAAAGTCACAAAAAATCATGTGAAAATTATCAAAATTTTTGGAGGTTGTCTTACATTTTGATCCATAACCCTGGTTCTACCAATTTGATTTTACTGATTTTCAATACCAAACTGCTTAGAAAAATTATAAACATTTTGGTATACATTTCATTAATTTTGCTTATGTATTTTGGACGTGAGAATCTTTTACACAGACAGACAGACGGACATTGCTCAATCAACTTAGAATTTCATAAGGATCAATAATATATATACTTTGTTGGGTCTCAGATGAATATTTCTCAATGTTACACACGGAATGACAAACTTATATATACCCTCTTTCACCACTTGTGGTGGTGGAGGGTATAAAAATAAATAAAACATATCGTTGAAAGAGGGGTAAGTGTTATTTAAGAGCGTAACTTGTTATTTAAGGTAACATTAGAAAATCAAAACATACCTTAAGGCTGACAAATTAATTAATAGATATGATAATAATGTTTCAGTACTTTAAATTCCTGGTAATGCAGATTAACAGTAATAATGTTACTGTTACTCTGGAACGTTAATATTATTCCAGTTTATACCGAAATGTTAATATACTATTTACTTAATATTTATTTGTTTAAAAATGGAATATAAATATATTTTGACATTATATGAATATCAGGGATGACAATTGACATTTTAAAATTGTACCAATCAGCCTTTATAATTGTACTTTTTTGACCATAATTGTATCAAAACACATTTTTTATTGTTAATATATTTATTGTAAATAATTTTTCAAAATTCTATACAAAATGTAACTTTTAAAATCTTTGTTCCAAAAATTTACTTACACTTCAATTTTATTATATTACCATATATTAGAGTTTCCAATTCGGTTTTAATCGAAACCGCTATTTTTCAAGGCTTAAAACCGAAACCGACAATTTTTCTTCGGTTTTCACTTTTAATCTATTTTCACTAGAAAAATTTTAAATTTAGAAAAGAGAAACATACTTTTTTATCCAATTATTCATCCAATATCTCTAAACACAGATCGGTAAAAATATCTTAAGATTTGTTTAAATTTTTGAAATTGTATAATTGCTTCAGATGATGTAGCAGGCTATCTTTCGCTGGCTAAATAATGCAAAATTTTTGTATCAAAGTGTTAGTTATTTTCAAATATCCGTATAGCAGTTCCTATATTATCACATATTTAATAGTTAATAAATTATCACAAAACCGAACCGAAACCGATCGGTTTTCAATTTTTTAAAACCGAAACCGCGGTTTTGAAATTCTTCGGTTTTTTGGAAACTCTACCATATATGTATGTATATATAGTATACTAGCTGACCCGGTGCTCTTCGCCACCCCAATTGGATGAAAGAAATAGTACTATTAAGTTTCCCTTTGAGAATTAAAGCTAATTCAGGATAACATGCCTCTAGTATCATGTTTATTGAATCATTGTAATATGGCTTCTAGCACATTCGAAACGTATTATTATAATAAAAAAGTACCATTTAGACCCACATTTTATATGCCCACTCAACATCATGATCATTTTTATAGAAAATGCTAAAGAAATGTACCACTAAAGTCACCTTTTGTGAATTCTAACTCATTCCGAATCATGTGTGCCTAATTTTGAATTTTTAGGTTTAATTTTATAAAATAGTCAGTAAGTATTATTAGTTGGAAAAAAGTACCTGTGAGTCCCTTTTTTAGATTCTTATTCGGTCATGATTAGGGATGCCAATCCCGAAATCCCGATCCCGAAAATCCCGGGATTTTTCGGGATCGGGATTTCCCGAATCCCGGGATTCGAATGGTGCTTTTTGTATTATCTTCACCCATGAATATAAGAACATGAAATAAAGTTTATATGAACCTGAGCGTGTAGGAATTCACAAGTGGGAGTTTATTGTACTTTTTATTTATTTTAGTGGTACTTTTTGAAAGTACCACTAAAGTTAGTAATATTTAAATCAAATGATATCCTTCAAATAAATTTATAATTTTAAATACCTACAACTTAAACCATAGGGTAACATAGAGACGAGACGTAATTGTCAAAAACCTAAGTCTGTTGTCAAAACCTAACTCTTGCAGCAACAAAATACATGTTAGTCAATGTATTTTGTTGTTGTATCAGACATATGATTTGTTGTAGTTTTGTTTGACAAAACGGAGTGTATCATCTCTAAGTGTAATTCTCTATGACTTAAAAGATGAAAACAGAAAAAATTTCATTCATTTAAATAAAATTGTATAAAAAATATTATTCATAAATATTTCCTTTGTTCGAATACATTTCTAGTGAAACTAGTGAAATAAGAAGAACAATAAAAAATATTCTCAAAAATGTGAAAAGTGAACGAACAAAATCCAAGCAAATTTTTCAAAACTTTTATTTTTCCAAAAAAAAATCAAACAGAACATTTTTTATTTTACTATTTGGGTATATTTAGGATAACGGTATTTTGTCTCGATCGATATCTATCAAACATTTTCTAAACTTTTGACCAAATTTATAATGTTGTAGATTGCAATTAATTTTATTATTGAGAAAATTAATGTTTATTTATAGAAAAATCAAATGAAAAAAGCTCACCTTCATTCTCACCAACAAACATTGCAGAAATTGTCCTTTTTACTTCTCTTAAGATTAGTTTTCCTTTATTTGACTTTTTGCACATTTTCTATTTGATTATTTCATTAAAGCACACGCGCTGCGACCACGTTTTTTTATTAAAATTTATTTGATTTTAACTTGATTTTATTATTCTAAAAATTTAACCAAAAGCATAATTAATACCAAAAATTGTATGTCTACAATATGTCGTACAATAATTTGTAAGTCTCATTTACCCCTCTAAAAAGTAATAAATCAGCCATTTGATGATTTGCCATCATTTAAGCATACATACACACAAACAATTGTCTGCCTATTGGCATTACCAACAATAAAAACAACAAAAAGTCTACACTTGTTTGTTATTCACCCATTGCCACCCCCTTGGTATTTATAAGTTCAGCCATCATATGCATACACACAAAATTGTAACCCTATTGTATTTGCCAACAACAACAATAACCACACATATGTAAATAAATATATTCTACATAGAGCATAAATATTTGTACGCATGCATGTTAGTATTAAAAAACCTGCCACACAGTCATACTGACAGAAATCAAGACAAACAGACAGACCGCCACATCTGCGTGGATGTTTTAACTAATGATGGCCGAAGCCTTCGCTAACACGAAAAAAAAAAAACAACAACAACAGAACAAAACAGACGAACAACTAGGAGTCCATTAAAATTTACACACAATTATTTGGCAGAATTTTTCAATTGGTATTTAAACTTTTAATTTCATTATTCCACTAAAGATTTTTGTTAAATTATAACACCAACACTTTCTTTTATGTATTTACACACTTTTTAATTCATATTTACACTTGCAATTTTTAATTTCAATAAATTTACGAAAATTTTACGGTTTTAATAAGCCTTTACTTTTAATGGATAATGGCAACTGAGTATGAGAATAGAAAGAGGAGAGCGAAGTTGAATGACAACAAAATAGTGCTGCCAGATGATCGATTTCAGTATAAATAAATGTAACTGCCAGATTTGAATGAATTTAGCAAGGAGTTAAACCAGTGTTAATTGATGGGTTTGGAGAAATAATAAAAAATTGTAATGAAGGAAATACATAAGCGGTATTCACAATGTAGGGTACTTGGCCTAGTAATGTAGTAAAAGAGCAGAATATCAAAAAACTAAAAACAAAATACATTAGAAATTGAAATGTTTGTCAATAAATTGCTTTTCTGCTTTTGTACTAGGCCAAGTACTCTATATTGTGAATACCGCTATAGTAAGAAAATCTGGTACAAGGTTAAAGGTTAATTAATTCAAACTAATTTAAAATTAAAAAATACTAGTTAAGGTTTATAATTATATAGTGATACCTATTGCTTTATATATAAAATGCAATAATATATGCCGCCAATGAATGATAAGCAATTTGACATATTAAACATTTGTTAATTTTGTCCCTATTAATATAATTTTAAATATACTTATTATGAACACAAATTTTCATATTTCAATTTAATTAAGGAAATATACATTTTAAAAAATACATGTTTTTTATAAATTAACATCACCAAAAATGATTTATTACTAGTATTTATAGAATAAAACATGATAGTTATGATTTATATGGTATACCAATTACGTGATTAGCATTTTTATTATTATTTAATGAGAAAACATTGTACTTTTAAAAGATTTTCATCGGTATTCATTAACGATTTTTAAATTTAACAATAGTTTTGTATAGAAAATTAGCTTAGTAAACCATTGTTAAATTTAAAAATCGTTAATGAATACCGATGAAAATCTTTAAAAAGTTCAAAGTATTCTCATTAAATAATAATAATAATGCTTGTCACGTAATTGGTATACAATATAAATCATAACTATCATGTTTTATTCTATAAATACTAGTAATAAATCATTTTTGGCGATGTTAATTTATAAAAAAACAAGTATTATTTAAAAATGTATATTTCTTTAATTAAATTGAAATATGAAAATTCTTTTTCATAATAAGTATATTTAAAATTATATTAGTAGGGACAAAATTAACAAATGTTTAATATGTAAAATTGCTTATTATTCTTTGTCGGAATATATTATAGCATTTTATATATAAAGCAATAGGTGTCACTATATAATTATAAACCTTAACTAATATTTTTTAGTTTTAAATTAGTTTGAATTAATTAACCTTCAACTCTTAAAATATTTTTTTATTCGTTAAAAATGTATCTGATTTTCTTACTATGTATTTCCTCGTTACATATTTTTTTATTTTTTCTCCAAACCCATCAATTAACACTGGTTTAACTCCTTGCTAAATTTAATCAAATCTGGCAGTTACATTTATTATTTATACTGAAATCTATTATCTGGCAGCACTATTTTGTTGTCATCCAACTTCGCTCTCCTCTTTCTATTCTCATACTCAGTTGCCATTATCCATTAAAAGTAAAAGCTTAATAAACCGTAAAATTTTCGTAAATTTATTGAAATTAAAAATTGCAAGTGTAAATATGAATTAAAAAGTGTGTAAATACATAAAAGAAAGTGTTGGTGTTATAATTTAACAAAAATCTTTAGTGGAATAATGAAATTAAAAGTTTATATACCAATTGAAAAATTCTGCCAAATAATTGTGTGTAAATTTTAATGGACTCCTAGTTGTTCGTCTGTTTTGTTCTGTTGTTGTTGTTTTTTTTTTTCGTGTTAGCGAAGGCTTCGGCCATCATTAGTTAAAACATCCACGCAGATGTGGCGGTCTGTCTGTTTGTCTTGATTTCTGTCAGTATGACTGTGGTTTTTTAATACTAACATGCAAGCGTACAAATATTTATGCTCTATGTAGAATATATTTATTTACATATGGATGTGTGGTTATTGCTCTTGTTGGCAAATACAATAGGGTTACAATTTTGTGTGTATGCATATGATGGCCAATCATCAAAAGCTGAACTTATAAATACCAAGGGGGTGGCAATGGGTGAATAACAAACAAGTGTAGACTTTTTGTTGGTTTTATTGTTGGTAATGCCAATAGGGAGACAATTTTTTGTGTGTATGTATGCTTAAATGATAGCAAATCATCAAATGTCTGATTTATTACTTGCTAGAGGGGTAATATTTAGCCATGTCTGTCTGGCTGTCTGTCTGACTTACAATTTTTGGTATTAATTATGCTTTTGGTTAAATTTTTAGAATAATAAAATCAAGTTAAAATCAAATAAATTTTAATAATCAAATAGAAAATGTGCAAAAAGTCAAATAAAGGAAAACTAATCTTAAGAGAAGTAAAAAGGACAATTTCTGCAATGTTTGTTGGTGAGAATGAAGGTGAGCTTTTTTCATTTGATTTTTCTATACATATTTTCTATTTCTATACATATTTCTATATATATACGCAAAATGAGTTTGACAATAGAAAATTATTCATTTTAAATTATTGAGAAAAATAAACATTAATTTTCGCAATAAACATTCTTTTAGAATATTCACGGACGCAAAGTAAAATTAGGAACCGTTGGAACAAACAAATTCTATTTATAAAAGTGAAACATTACTAAGTTATTTTTAAATTTGTTTATGATTAAAACTCCTTCATCATTTGTCGCCTTCTGGAGTATTCACATCTGGTACAATAAGAAATGGTCGAACTGCAAAATATCCACTTCGTTCCGTTTCGAAATTAAAAAGGAATAAAGAGGAACTACAGACTTCATTTTTACGGAAAATGGAAATTTCAAAAATTAGCATATTTATTGGATATATCCGTTGTAAATGGATGGCTACTTCTGAGAAATGTTAAACCAAGTGATCCAATTTGTTACACCTACATCACTATGTACCTATTTCATAGCTGGAAATGTATGATTTGTCCTCTTTAAAAGATTCTATAAGTGTTTATATCCGATATAAAGACAAAAATCAGATTGTAGACTACACTAAACATACAAAAATTATCAAATTTTGGCGAAAGTCTAAATTTTATAGATAATTAAATTATGTTTAAAATGGCTTTATACTATTTGGTAAAAAAAATCGAATTTATTCGTAATGATTTTTGTGTTTTAACATTTGAGTTTTAATAGAGTAATTTTATATTTTTAATTTTCAAATAAAATCTACGCAGAAACAAGTAATTCATAATTGCAATCAATTTTTTAAAACATACATCGAACATGAATTTTTTCAATAAGTTTAGACACTATTACTCGCATTTAAATAAATGTACACCCATAAGTATGCAATGATTTTGATACATCAAATTATTGAGTATACAATTAGTTTAAATGATAATAGTGTTTCAAATGGTTTAACATACACGGTAGTGAAGTGTAACAAGATAATACTGTTTAAGGCCTTTAAACCAGGGACCGAAAATAATAATTATTCTTGAAATTTCAAAGGAAAAAAGCCATCACTAGAAAATATCGGAGAGTCAAGTCTAGCATTCCATTTTGATCGTTTTCAACTATATTTTCATAAATTAACATGATTTTTAATTTCTTGATTTTTATTTTTTTTGTAAAAAATAATTGTTATTTTTTGATTTTTATTTTTTTTTGTCAGAAATATTTGTCAAACTTTGATTTTTATTTTTTTTGTCACAAATATTTGTCAAACATTGATTTTTATTTTTTTTTTGTCAGAAATATTTGTCAAACTTTGATTTTTATTTTTTTGTCAGAAATAATTGTTATTTTTTTGTCATACATATTTGTCACACTATGATTTTTATTTATATAGTCTGACAAATATGTATCACAAAAAAATAACAATTATTTCTGACAAAAAAAATAAAAATCAAAGTCTGACAAAAAAAATAAAAATCAATGTTTGACAAATATTTCTGACAAAAAAAAATAAAAATCAAAGTTTGACAAATATTTCTGACAAAAAAAATATATTATAGCATTTTATATATAAAGCAAGGTGTCACTATTTAATTATAAACCTTAACTAATATTTTTTAGTTTTAAATTAGTTTGAATTAATTAACCTTTAACTCTTAAAATATTTTTTTATTCGTTAAAAATGTACCTGACTTTCTTACCACGTATTTGCTTCGTTACAAATTTTTTTATTATTTCTCCAAACCCATTAATTAACACTGGTTTAACTCCTTGCTAAATTTATTCAAATCTGGCAGTTACATTTATTATTTATACTGAAATCGATCATCTGGCAGCACTATTTTGTTGTCATCCAACTTCGCTCTCCTCTTTCTATTCTCATACTCAGTTGCCATTATCCATTAAAAGTAAAAGCTTAATAAACCGTAAAATTTTCGTAAATTTATTGAAATTAAAAATTGCAAGTGTAAATATGAATTAAAAAGTGTGTAAATACATAAAAGAAAGTGTTGGTGTTATAATTTAACAAAAATCTTTAGTGGAATAATGAAATTAAAAGTTTAAATACCAATTGAAAAATTCTGCCAAATAATTGTGTGTAAATTTTAATGGACTCCTAGTTGTTCGTCTGTTTTGTTCTGTTGTTGTTGTTTTTTTTTTTCGTGTTAGCGAAGGCTTCGGCCATCATTAGTTAAAACATCCACGCAGATGTGGCGGTCTGTCTGTTTGTCTTGATTTCTGTCAGTATGACTGTGTGGCAGGTTTTTTAATACTAACATGCATGCGTACAAATATTTATGCTCTATGTAGAATATATTTATTTACATATGTGTGGTTATTGTTGTTGTTGGCAAATACAATAGGGTTACAATTTTGTGTGTATGCATATGATGGCCAATCATCAAAAGCTGAACTTATAAATACAAAGGAGGTGGCAATGGGTGAATAACAAACAAGTGTAGACTTTTTGTTGGTTTTATTGTTGGTAATGCCAATAGGCAGACAATTGTTTGTGTGTATGTATGCTTAAATGACGGCAAATCATCAAATGGCTGATTTATTACTTTTTAGAGGGGTAAATGAGACTTACAAATTATTGTACGACATATTGTAGACATACAATTTTTGGTAATAATTATGCTTTTGGTTAAATTTTTAGAATAATAAAATCAAGTTAAAATCAAATAAATTTTAATAAAAAACGTGGTCGCAGCGCGTGTGCTTTAATGAAATAATCAAATAGAAAATGTGCAAAAAGTCAAATAAAGGAAAACTAATCTTAAGAGAAGTAAAAAGGACAATTTTTTCAATGTTTGTTGGTGAGAATGAAGGTGAGCTTTTTTTCATTTGATTTTTCTATACATATTTTCTATTTCTATACATATTTCTATATATGTAAGCAAAATGAGTTTGACAATAGAAAATTATTCATTTTAAATTATTGAGAAAAATAAACATTAATTTTACATGTATGTATGTATGTATGTATGTATGTATGTATGTATGTATGTTTTTTTTTTTTTTTTTTTTTTTTTTTTATTTTACGAGATGAAATCGTCGAAAGACTCTGGCACCCAAATTACCAGGAGTGCGGGACTCTAACCACGCTAAAACACCTCGATACACTACCCCACTCGTCCCTGTGGTACTACTGCAAAGCTATTCGTCGCAGGGTGGGGAAGGTATTATAAAACCCGATCTAATTTATGTTGATTCGTCTCCGAATCTTCTCTAACCTACGAAGTTCCACAAGAACCAATTTAACATATTCACATACAGTCGTCCAGTTATGCAAAGATGTCAACATTATCGGTACCAAGTTCGCTGGTGCGATTCTATACCCTAGCATACTTTCCAAGTTCGCCCTCCCATTCTGGAATCGTGGACAGATGAAGAAAACATGTCGGGCATCTTCCACCTCATTACCACTACAACTCGGACAAAATGGGACACTGTCATGTCCGAAACGGTGCAGGTAAGCCCTAAAGCATCCGTGTCCGCTCAGCAACTGGGTAATATAATAGTCCAAGTCGCCATGTCCCCTATTTAACCAAGCCCTGATGTCAGGTATCAGTGTATTGGTCCACCTTCCCTTATGACTTGCTGTCCATCGCGTTTGCCATTTAGCCATACACAAATCCAGATCATGTGTTGCCGTTGCTTGTATATCGATGGGAATCAATCCGGCAATAACAAAAGCCGCTTCGTCTGAGACTGTTCGAAACGCGCAACATACACGCAGAGCAGCCAACCTATATACAGGAGATATCATGTCCACATATGTGGAAAACCTCAATGAATCTGACCATATGGGCGATGCATATAGAATGGTGCTTCTTACAACACCAGTGAGCAACTTCCTTTGGAGATACTTTGGACCTCTTGTATTCGGCATAATTCTAGATAACGCAGCGCACGTTTTTGATGCCTTTGCACCTATGTACCGTAGATGTTCCTTGAAAGATAGACGGGTATCGATCATGACCCCAAGATATTTAAGATATTCTCTAGTTTTCTGACGACACGTGCCAATTTTTACCATTATTGACTCCCTGGCCCGACGACTACTTATCAGAACCGCCTCTGTTTTATGGTCAGCTAGTGTTAATCCCATGGATCCAAGCCAAGATCTGACGATCTGAATGCTGGCGTTTGTAATGGTTTCAATCTCTGTTAGTTCCTTTGCCACACACAGCAATGCAATGTCATCTGCAAACCCAATTATCTTGACCCTCTCTGGTAGATTTAGTCTCAGAACTCCATCGTACATCACGTTCCATAATAATGGTCCTAGTACTGATCCTTGGGGCACACCACCCGTGATCTTATGACTTCTAGTACCAGTATCAGTGTCGTATATTAGTTCCCTATTTCGGAAATAGTCCTCAATGATTGCCACTAGGTATCTTGGAATATCCAATCGAGTTAAAGCAGTAACTATATGTTCCCAATTTGCTGTATTAAAGGCGTTTTTAACGTCCAGGGTTACAACTACACAATACTCTTTCTTGCCGTTTTTCCAGCTCTTTCCTTCAATGGCTTGTGCCGCAGTTTCTACAACAACCTTAATAGCGTCAACTGTAGATCTTGCCTTTCTGAAACCGAACTGATTCTCTGATAAACCACCGTTAGCTTCAATGCAGCATTCTAATCTCTTACAGATTATGCTCTCCAACAGTTTCCCACAAGTGTCTATCATACATAGCGGACGATAGGATGAGGGGTCGTCTAGTGGCTTATTATCTTTAGGCAATAGGACTAACATTTGTTTCTTCCACATTGTTGGGAAAATACCCTGCCTCAAGCATGTATTTAGCATCCTCAGAAATTGTCCTGGACAAAGTTTAACAGCTTCTTTAAGTACCGGGTTTGGAATGCAATCCATACCAGGAGCTTTTTTATCCTTGAACTTTAAGATAGCTTCTTCTAACTCGGTGATCACAACATGTGGTGGGTTGAAAACTTCAGTAGGTACAATCTGTTCCCATGAAGTCATTCCCTGTTTAGGAAAGAGATGCTCTACTATTTTTATAAGAACTGACTCTTCTCTAGGTGGTGATGGACCAAGGCACTTAAGTTTCTTGGTTACTAGTTTATAAGCGAGGCCCCAAGGGTTATTTTCGACTTCGTCACATATATCAAGGAAACACCTCCGCTTACTCCTACTAATTGCCATTTTAAGGGCTTTCCTTTTATCCTTGTACATTTGTTGGTGTACAATATTGTCCATTCTACCACGTGTTCTCGTATATTTTCTTCTGGCACGTAGACATTCCGTTCGAAGTTTAGCAATTTCGTTATTCCACCAATAAACTGGTGTCTTGTTTGCTGACTTTTTCCGCTTTATCATGGATGCATTACATGCTATTGTAATCTGATCTATCAATTGCCTAGCCATAGATTCAGCCGAACCAGTTAGTTCCATGTTCTCCATACATGTAGAAAATACTTCTTTATCAAAAGTATTTGCTTTCCATCCTGTCAACTTCCGAGCTTGAACGGTCATTGGGTGTTGCTCATCTCTGACATCTATGATTATGGCACTGTGGTCGCTATGAGTATAGAGATCCGATACTCTCCAGTTTATTAGGCCTGCAATGCTTGTACTGACAAACGTTATGTCTATGGTTGACCCACTTTCTCCTCTTCTGAAAGTTTGCTCACTTCCCGTGTTCATGAGTACCACGTTCATTACGGAAAGAGCTTCCAGCAGAGCTCTTCCTCTTGCATTTGTTGATGGGCAGCCCCATTCCGTGGCCCATGCATTGAAGTCACCAGCTATTAGAACAGGATTTCTGGTGACTGCGTCTGATACTATATTATCAACTATGCTTTGAAATTCCTCAATAGAGTACCTTGGCGGAATATAGCAGCTATATAGGCAGATGCCAGAGACAGTGGCTCGGGTGTAACCGCAATGTGTTGCCGTTGCCTCCCGTAAGGTTAACGTGCTGGTGGACCAGATCGCGGATGTCTTCGTACTATCAGATACCCATTTCGCATTCCCAATGTCCCTATATGGTTCACTCAATATTGAGATATCTACACTTAATTCCCGAACAGTTTGTTTAAGCAGCTCTTGGGCTGCTTGACAGTGGTTAAGGTTTAGCTGTAATATTCTCATTTCCGAGCTCTGAGTTGCTGTAACGCTTTTTTGTAGTACGGACAAACTGCACACCCAGTCACGTGATCACTGCTGCCGCCCGATTCATTACATCTACAAAGCATACACGATGGTTTATTTGCACACGTTTTAATTTTGTGACCGGTTTCTCCGCACTGTATACATTTGTCAGAGTTATCAGGACCCTTACATTTCATAGCTGTATGTCCATAATCGAGACATTTGTAGCATCTTTTCGGTGACAGTTTTTCACGAATTCGGCACACTACCCATCCAATGCGTATTTTCGCAGTCTCCAAGAGTCGATTTGCTAGAGTGGCACTTAAACTGATTGTGGCAATTTGTGTACCTCCATACGCCCTTCTAAGAGTCTTGATTGCATGCGGTTCCAAGGTATTAAAATCTTCAGATATGTTCCTAAGAGCGTCGTACACATCCTCATTGGTGGTTACTTCATCAATATCCCTGATTTCCAACAGAGTTTCCTGTGATAATGCCCGTACTTCTGCTACCGAGCCGAGGACCTCTTTGACCGTGAGCCTAAATTCACTGGTATTCTGATGACCGGATTTATTCAACTCCAGAAGTAGTTCACCCTTCTCCGTCTTTCTTATGTTCCTGACGTTTTGACCCAGATTACTTAGCTTGGGATCACTTTTCACTTGCCTGAGAATATCCGCATATGAAATGTCTCCAGACGTTCTTATAACTAGTGCATCTGGTCGAACCGGCTTTCTTCTTGTTCTATTTCTAGAACGCACTTCCTGCCACACCGGATTAGCTGGCCTTGAATCCGATTCACTAGACACAGGTACACTTGTTACGCCAGATTCAGTATCGATTAAATTCTGACCCATCTTCTTTTGTTCTGTGCTCTTCTTTTTTTTGGATTTATTACCCTTGGGACTCAGGGTATTCGAATCTCTTTTCCGCTTCGGTGTAGCCAGCTGTATTTCGGTTTGTTTTGCGACTTCTTCTGTTTGCGTTTCTTTGCTTGTTAGCTCTTTATTATGTGCACCACAATCTAAGTCATCTGTCAATTGCATGTACACCGCCTGTATCTCGCGAGATATCGTCGCTATTTCCTTGTGTACGTTGGAACGCGTCTTAAGAAAATCTATCAATTTTGATATTTTTTCGCCCAGCTTCTTCACATTATTGGTACTGGGATTAGCACTGTTAGCCAGAATTTTCGTAGTATCTACCACTCTAGGAGACACTGCACTAGGGGGTGATCTCATGATCACAGACTTCCTTACAAATGGATTTTCCATACCATTCCCTTCCTTACTTCCTTCAATTTCCTTGTTATATTTTTTATTCTCCATGTTGTTAATCATTGCTATATGGTCCCAACTCAAAGCCGCTATCTCCGCTCGTTGTGCAGTCACGTTCAAGATCTCATGGGTCCCTATGCAAGCAGTGAGGTCCATGCGAGGGTTGACGGTGGGCCCTTATGAGACCCTCCGCCAGAGCCAGATCCATGTAAGTCGGGAATATAACATCCGAACCTGCACCACCAACCCAATGGTGACGAGCTTCGAACGTACTTTGAGACTTGCCAGGTTTTAATGGGACGGAGGCAGCTGTGGCATTAGCCTGGAAGCCATTTTTGCAGAATTTCACTCCTACATACTAAGGTTCCAGAATACCACAGCCGTCAGCCCAGGGGTTGCATCAGTTCATGTCCATTTTCCAGAAATACCATAATTAAGACCGTACTGGGCTTGATCTTAATGCCTTTCGGCGGGCCTTTACCTCGGGGATATGTTGTATTAGCATTGACTCAAGTTGCATATAGTACAGTTGAAACTAAATATCCGCTGATTCCACGTGTTGGGACTAGGGAAACCACGAAGTCGTCAGGCTTCTAACTACACCTCTCTAGAGGGTACCCCTTTGGTTGAATACCTAATTAAGGGCGGTATTCGCTCGCCCTGTCACAGGACTTCATCGAGCTCATGCACCATTTTAGTACGCTCTCCGCACCTGCCAAAACTAGGGTCCGCGGGATCGTTACACCCGTTATCCTCTCCTGAGAATACCCTTGCGGTAATTGTATTGTGTATGTATGTATGTATGTATGTATGTATGTATGTATGTATGTATGTATGTATGTATGTATGTATGTATGTATGTATGTATGTATGCATGTATGTATGTATGTATGTATGTATGTATGTATGTATGTATGTATGTATGTATGTATGTATGTATGTATGTATGTATGTATGTATGTATGTATGTATGTATGTATGTATGTATGTATGTATGTATGTATGTATGTATGTATGTATGTATGTATGTATGTATGTATGTATGTATGTATGTATGTATGTATGTATGTATGTATGTATGTATGTATGTATGTATGTATGTATGTATGTATGTATGTATGTATGTATGTATGTATGTATGTATGTATGTATGTATGTATGTATGTATGTATGTATGTATGTATGTATGTATGTATGTATGTATGTATGTATGTATGTATGTATGTATGTATGTATGTATGTATGTATGTATGTATGTATGTATGTATGTATGTATGTATGTATGTATGTATGTATGTATGTATGTATGTATGTATGTATGTATGTATGTATGTATGTATGTATGTATGTATGTATGTATGTATGTATGTATGTATGTATGTATGTATGTATGTATGTATGTATGTATGTATGTATGTATGTATGTATGTATGTATGTATGTATGTATGTATGTATGTATGTATGTATGTATGTATGTATGTATGTATGTATGTATGTATGTATGTATGTATGTATGTATGTATGTATGTATGTATGTATGTATGTATGTATGTATGTATGTATGTATGTATGTATGTATGTATGTATGTATGTATGTATGTATGTATGTATGTATGTATGTATGTATGTATGTATGTATGTATGTATGTATGTATGTATGTATGTATGTATGTATGTATGTATGTATGTATGTATGTATGTATGTATGTATGTATGTATGTATGTATGTATGTATGTATGTATGTATGTATGTATGTATGTATGTATGTATGTATGTATGTATGTATGTATGTATGTATGTATGTATGTATGTATGTATGTATGTATGTATGTATGTATGTATGTATGTATGTATGTATGTATGTATGTATGTATGTATGTATGTATGTATGTATGTATGTATGTATGTATGTATGTATGTATGTATGTATGTATGTATGTATGTATGTATGTATGTATGTATGTATGTATGTATGTATGTATGTATGTATGTATGTATGTATGTATGTATGTATGTATGTATGTATGTATGTATGTATGTATGTATGTATGTATGTATGTATGTATGTATGTATGTATGTATGTATGTATGTATGTATGTATGTATGTATGTATGTATGTATGTATGTATGTATGTATGTATGTATGTATGTATGTATGTATGTATGTATGTATGTATGTATGTATGTATGTATGTATGTATGTATGTATGTATGTATGTATGTATGTATGTATGTATGTATGTATGTATGTATGTATGTATGTATGTATGTATGTATGTATGTATGTATGTATGTATGTATGTATGTATGTATGTATGTATGTATGTATGTATGTATGTATGTATGTATGTATGTATGTATGTATGTATGTATGTATGTATGTATGTATGTATGTATGTATGTATGTATGTATGTATGTATGTATGTATGTATGTATGTATGTATGTATGTATGTATGTATGTATGTATGTATGTATGTATGTATGTATGTATGTATGTATGTATGTATGTATGTATGTATGTATGTATGTATGTATGTATGTATGTATGTATGTATGTATGTATGTATGTATGTATGTATGTATGTATGTATGTATGTATGTATGTATGTATGTATGTATGTATGTATGTATGTATGTATGTATGTATGTATGTATGTATGTATGTATGTATGTATGTATGTATGTATGTATGTATGTATGTATGTATGTATGTATGTATGTATGTATGTATGTATGTATGTATGTATGTATGTATGTATGTATGTATGTATGTATGTATGTATGTATGTATGTATGTATGTATGTATGTATGTATGTATGTATGTATGTATGTATGTATGTATGTATGTATGTATGTATGTATGTATGTATGTATGTATGTATGTATGTATGTATGTATGTATGTATGTATGTATGTATGTATGTATGTATGTATGTATGTATGTATGTATGTATGTATGTATGTATGTATGTATGTATGTATGTATGTATGTATGTATGTATGTATGTATGTATGTATGTATGTATGTATGTATGTATGTATGTATGTATGTATGTATGTATGTATGTATGTATGTATGTATGTATGTATGTATGTATGTATGTATGTATGTATGTATGTATGTATGTATGTATGTATGTATGTATGTATGTATGTATGTATGTATGTATGTATGTATGTATGTATGTATGTATGTATGTATGTATGTATGTATGTATGTATGTATGTATGTATGTATGTATGTATGTATGTATGTATGTATGTATGTATGTATGTATGTATGTATGTATGTATGTATGTATGTATGTATGTATGTATGTATGTATGTATGTATGTATGTATGTATGTATGTATGTATGTATGTATGTATGTATGTATGTATGTATGTATGTATGTATGTATGTATGTATGTATGTATGTATGTATGTATGTATGTATGTATGTATGTATGTATGTATGTATGTATGTATGTATGTATGTATGTATGTATGTATGTATGTATGTATGTATGTATGTATGTATGTATGTATGTATGTATGTATGTATGTATGTATGTATGT
This sequence comes from Calliphora vomitoria, assembly GCA_942486065.2. Lineage (NCBI taxonomy): Eukaryota > Metazoa > Arthropoda > Insecta > Diptera > Calliphoridae > Calliphora > Calliphora vomitoria. The sequence goes on along the minus strand of OW818031.2, from coordinate 58,158,691 downwards.
ATGTATGTATGTATGTATGTATGTATGTATGTATGTATGTATGTATGTATGTATGTATGTATGTATGTATGTATGTATGTATGTATGTATGTATGTATGTATGTATGTATGTATGTATGTATGTATGTATGTATGTATGTATGTATGTATGTATGTATGTATGTATGTATGTATGTATGTATGTATGTATGTATGTATGTATGTATGTATGTATGTATGTATGTATGTATGTATGTATGTATGTATGTATGTATGTATGTATGTATGTATGTATGTATGTATGTATGTATGTATGTATGTATGTATGTATGTATGTATGTATGTATGTATGTATGTATGTATGTATGTATGTATGTATGTATGTATGTATGTATGTATGTATGTATGTATGTATGTATGTATGTATGTATGTATGTATGTATGTATGTATGTATGTATGTATGTATGTATGTATGTATGTATGTATGTATGTATGTATGTATGTATGTATGTATGTATGTATGTATGTATGTATGTATGTATGTATGTATGTATGTATGTATGTATGTATGTATGTATGTATGTATGTATGTATGTATGTATGTATGTATGTATGTATGTATGTATGTATGTATGTATGTATGTATGTATGTATGTATGTATGTATGTATGTATGTATGTATGTATGTATGTATGTATGTATGTATGTATGTATGTATGTATGTATGTATGTATGTATGTATGTATGTATGTATGTATGTATGTATGTATGTATGTATGTATGTATGTATGTATGTATGTATGTATGTATGTATGTATGTATGTATGTATGTATGTATGTATGTATGTATGTATGTATGTATGTATGTATGTATGTATGTATGTATGTATGTATGTATGTATGTATGTATGTATGTATGTATGTATGTATGTATGTATGTATGTATGTATGTATGTATGTATGTATGTATGTATGTATGTATGTATGTATGTATGTATGTATGTATGTATGTATGTATGTATGTATGTATGTATGTATGTATGTATGTATGTATGTATGTATGTATGTATGTATGTATGTATGTATGTATGTATGTATGTATGTATGTATGTATGTATGTATGTATGTATGTATGTATGTATGTATGTATGTATGTATGTATGTATGTATGTATGTATGTATGTATGTATGTATGTATGTATGTATGTATGTATGTATGTATGTATGTATGTATGTATGTATGTATGTATGTATGTATGTATGTATGTATGTATGTATGTATGTATGTATGTATGTATGTATGTATGTATGTATGTATGTATGTATGTATGTATGTATGTATGTATGTATGTATGTATGTATGTATGTATGTATGTATGTATGTATGTATGTATGTATGTATGTATGTATGTATGTATGTATGTATGTATGTATGTATGTATGTATGTATGTATGTATGTATGTATGTATGTATGTATGTATGTATGTATGTATGTATGTATGTATGTATGTATGTATGTATGTATGTATGTATGTATGTATGTATGTATGTATGTATGTATGTATGTATGTATGTATGTATGTATGTATGTATGTATGTATGTATGTATGTATGTATGTATGTATGTATGTATGTATGTATGTATGTATGTATGTATGTATGTATGTATGTATGTATGTATGTATGTATGTATGTATGTATGTATGTATGTATGTATGTATGTATGTATGTATGTATGTATGTATGTATGTATGTATGTATGTATGTATGTATGTATGTATGTATGTATGTATGTATGTATGTATGTATGTATGTATGTATGTATGTATGTATGTATGTATGTATGTATGTATGTATGTATGTATGTATGTATGTATGTATGTATGTATGTATGTATGTATGTATGTATGTATGTATGTATGTATGTATGTATGTATGTATGTATGTATGTATGTATGTATGTATGTATGTATGTATGTATGTATGTATGTATGTATGTATGTATGTATGTATGTATGTATGTATGTATGTATGTATGTATGTATGTATGTATGTATGTATGTATGTATGTATGTATGTATGTATGTATGTATGTATGTATGTATGTATGTATGTATGTATGTATGTATGTATGTATGTATGTATGTATGTATGTATGTATGTATGTATGTATGTATGTATGTATGTATGTATGTATGTATGTATGTATGTATGTATGTATGTATGTATGTATGTATGTATGTATGTATGTATGTATGTATGTATGTATGTATGTATGTATGTATGTATGTATGTATGTATGTATGTATGTATGTATGTATGTATGTATGTATGTATGTATGTATGTATGTATGTATGTATGTATGTATGTATGTATGTATGTATGTATGTATGTATGTATGTATGTATGTATGTATGTATGTATGTATGTATGTATGTATGTATGTATGTATGTATGTATGTATGTATGTATGTATGTATGTATGTATGTATGTATGTATGTATGTATGTATGTATGTATGTATGTATGTATGTATGTATGTATGTATGTATGTATGTATGTATGTATGTATGTATGTATGTATGTATGTATGTATGTATGTATGTATGTATGTATGTATGTATGTATGTATGTATGTGTGTATGTATGTATGTATGTATGTATGTATGTATGTATGTACGGTTTTAAACCTTGTGTTATTTGGCATACATGATAAAAATGTTTTCAAACTGTGTCGTTAATTGACGAGTTAAATTAAGTTTTTTTTTTAATATTTGGGAAACAAATTTATATAAATTATATCTAAACATTTAATAAAACACATATGAAGCATTTGTATTTCTCTTAAGAAAATTTTATTATTTTATTATTTTTTTACGGTTTTTGTTGTTTTTTTTTTCTACGCATCTATTTATATACTAAACTTTTTTAACATCAGTGTATAAAAGTAGTTGTTTTGTTAAAGTACATTCTATGCGGTCAAATCTATTGACTACTAATTTAGTTTAACATATATTTTCTTGTCTTCTGTTAGTCATAAAAAGACGTATTAATAAAATCGAAGTTATTACATATATATTATTTTTCAAACGCTTTACAAAACTAATAATATTTAACCTAAACACAAACTTTTATTTGCCTTAAATTCAGTTATACACTTTATTTCTTTGGCGTCAAATTGTATTGCACAGCAATTTCTTTAACGACACGGCACATAATTTGACTGCAAATGGCTTGGCGGGAATTGCCCACTAATACAACCTCCTCATGATTGGCCTCCTCTTCACCGCTGTCGTAATCGGTGGAACATTTGTTCGTAATCAAACTAAAGGCAAATACTGTTAAATCACAATGTCTGGCGGTAATGACCTCATGGACGGTACTCATGCCCACAGCATCCACACCCATTATACGCAACATTTTCAATTCGGCTACAGTCTCATAGTTGGGACCGCCCAAACAAGTGTAGACACCCTCGTGAACATCATTCTCAATGCCCATATCTTTGACCACTTTGCGGGCGGTGCGTATGAGATGGGCATCGTAGGCATTTGTCATTGGAGGGAATCTGGGACCAAAACGGGGATCATTGGGTCCTTGCAAGGGTGAATTGCCAGCAAAGCCCATTATGTTGATATGATCACGAACAATCATGATGTCACCAACTTTGAATTTAGGATTGAGACCACCAGCAGCATTTGTGGCCATTAGGAAGCGTACACCCACCAATTTCATTACACGCACAGGCATGGAACATTTGGCCAATGGATAACCTTCGTAGTAGTGGAAACGTCCCTGCATAGCCATAACGGGTAGACCTTCCAAAAAACCGAAAATCATACGACCCACATGACCTTCTACCGTAGAGACGGGGAAATTGGGAATGTCTTCATATTCAAAAGTTTGCGTATCAGTGATATTATCGGCCAAGGAATTCAAACCGGAACCGCAAATAATGCCAATGACTGGTCTTATAGAAGTACGTTCCAATAGGTAATCAGCAATATCCTTAATGACATCATAGCAGTAACTGAAATAAGAAAAAAATGAAAGGCACTATTAAAACCTTGAAAATATTGTACTTTTACAATAGACAATAACAAACCCAGTTCCAAAAATTAATTGTATACAAAAATAGTTTTAAAAAGATCGCAATAATATTGATATTTATGCCTATATACCACTTTTATTAGATAAACCCACCTACAATTTCTGTGTAAATTAAACATTTATTATTTATTTGTTTATTTATTTATTATTTGCCACTATCGTCAGTCTATTTGTTTTTATTGTTGACGTAGTAATAATTTATAAGTTCTTGCATCAACTTCTTTTAACCATCTTTGAACTTTCGAGTTTCATAAAGCTTTCTTATCAATATCTTATATTTTATAAATTGCATGTGATAAAGAATCCATTAAAATATTTATCAAAATGTTTTTGTTAGAACTCCAACCTACCAACCAACCTACACTCGTTACATTTGCACTTGGTGTACAAATTGTAATGACTCAAAGTTGGTAAATTAAAGGTATGGGATTATCAAAGTATTGCAGAAATACAGAAATGCAGAAATTTACAAGATGGGTCAAGTGTGTGATAAGAAACGATTTCAACACTTTGTTTAAGGTTTCATATTTTACCCATTTCCATCAGTGTATAATTTTGCATTTCTGCAATTGTCGACCCTACAAGTTTTAAAATTTTTCTTTGTCATCTAAAAATTACATAGATCTGTAAATATAACAATTTTTAGACATCGATAACCCATTTTAATTTGATACCCAAAAAAAGCATTAAATTTAATATATCAAATCCCAAATTTTAAACGAAATTTCAACAAGTTTATAAAGGGTCCTCATGTAAGCACTTAAATGCCTCGCAAACTGTCCAATCAGTGCATTTTTACACTCTCGTAATTGAACTGTCAAAAAATTTATGGAAATTCGTTTGCACAACTCTGAATCTGAATCAGCTGCTTTTGTTTACTTTTATTTATAAGAAATAAAAATCTAATAAAATATAAATATTTTGTACACGTGAAAATTGTGTAACTTTGGAACATTGAATGGCATTGTGTATGGAAATATTAACCAACATAAGCAAAATTCTTCAAACTATTTATACCTTCGTTTGTTCCAAAGATTTAGATATAATTTCAAAAACTTTTTTAAAGCTTTTGTGGAATTTATGGGAAACTTAAGCGTTTAAACGATTATGGGTTAGCATGGATATAGATTTGAAATTGGGGGATTTCGGGAAAATATTGTTTTGGTCACAAATTTGAAGTGGAAAGCTTATTGCAGTCAAAAAGCATAAATGATTTTCAAGCGCAGTTTAACATAGAACGCAAAAACTATTCATAATTCGACTTTGGAAGTATGTAGATCAATTGTTCTGATCATCTACCTATTGTTTAGTAAATATATTGATGAAAAACAAATATGAAATAAAATGTCAACAAAAAAAATTATCAGTTATACAAAAGGGAAAATCCCTTTTCCAAAAACTTCCGCAAATAAAAACATATTGTGTATAAAATTACGATACCAGACATTGTTGTTTTTTCTACAAATTCTACGTAAAGTTACTGCATTTATAATAAAAAACACATTGTATATGTGAAAATATTTGTTATCAATTTCAAGAACTTGTGATAAGAAATAGTTAAAGAAATGAATGTATTATGTAAAGAAATGAGTACACTACATGCTAAAAAGATATTCATTCCCCTTTCACCAAATTACTATCAGATCAAAAGTGATATGTTATGAATCTGAATCGAAACCATTTCGAATATGTGACAGGCCTGATAATAATACAATTTTGAAATTTGTTTCATTTATTTATAAATATTCATTTTAATGATCAACTTTTCTGATGACACTAAGGACGTTAATATGCGAATAGGTGTCATGAACCAATTTCAATAGGCTTCAACCTAGGGTCAAATCAGAGAGTTAATCATTTTATAGTTAAAATTGAAACAAAGTTATCATGTTTTATTTAAGTTTGATAATGTTGTGATCTTAATCCGAATATATTGAACATAACCCTTTCTGTACCCACCTACACAAATGTGTAGGTATTTTGTAGAGACATTTATATATTAGTGTACGTTTCTTTCTTACTGTTTTAAATGTCCCAATATTATGTGTTATTTCTTTTTCATTTTGTTATATGTTTTACTTTAGTATTTTGTGTACGAGTGCAAGAAATGTGATCGAAAAGTTCACTGAAATCCGCAAATTTTTTAATTGCTTGGGACGGAAATGGATAAATGTAAATACCATATCTAATAAAATGTCCTTGATGGAAATCTTTGGTTTAAATTACAAATTATTGGTTATGTTTATTTCAGATATTTCTCTTTCTATATATTATTTTTTTTTAATTTTAGCTTGAAAATAAATTTATTCTAGTGTTTAATTGTTGATCGAATAATTTTTTATTATAAACTGAAAATTTGTATTTATTCGAATAAAAATTATTTTTTCCTCGATTCCTAGTATATTCAGTCCACGTCAAGTTGGTAACGTGCAGTTACAAAAGTCAATCCACTAACGTAACATAATTAATACTAACACATATTAGCATATTGTTGTTAATAATTCCCAAATAGTTTGTGTGAACTTTAATATTACATATTAGTATACTGTATAATTCCCAAATAGTTTATGTGAATTCTAATATAAGACATCTACGAAAACATGAAAAGGCAAGCTAGAATCGAAGTCCCGATCTACTTATACTTTGCGCCCGGGTAACAAAGCATAATTAGACGAGGCCTAAATTCATACTTCGTACTAATACCATAGTTAAAATCCGTTGTTAGCCGACCGAGAGTCGAAGCATTTATCTCGTCGGATTGTACTCAGTAGCTAGTCATAGCCAATAAGTTGTAGTTAGCCGATGAGAGCTGAAGAATTTATCTCTTCGGATTGCATCCATTAGCTGTATTTACGAATAATTAGTCGTAGCCGAAGCATTTATCTCGTCGAATCCTCTATTAGAAGCTTCGCCCATTAACAAGGATATTCCAAAGATCTCTGGACAGACTAAGCATACCCCGGATGAAAACAAAAACTGCATCACAAGTTACAGCGATAAGTTTACGAAAATAATTTTTTTTACAAAGTCCTGTAGTTTGTTCTAATATTGGAGAATTTCTTGTGCTATCCAGTATTTTAATTTCCTGCTAAAGTTGCTTATTGAGTTTAAGATAACCCCATTATCCTCTAACCAAACTATGACTTACTTGGAAGAATGGCTCATGTTTTGACGTTATACTTTCTAGAATTTTATAATGAAATTTGTTCAGAGTATCCGTTATTATTATTGGTACAGTACTATCCCACGATTATGCTCCTTTTTGGAAAGGACATATGTATTTATTTACTTTTGCACATTACAATATTCCAAAAAGGGCAAATTTCACCCCCAAAAAAAGGCGCAGCGGCCTTATATAAGACTAAATGACTTTTCTTTTCACCGTCTGATTCGAACTAAAAAAATTTAAGGACAAATTCTGGAGAAGGCTAACCACGTCCTAACGTTTTTTGGAATTATAAATATTTTCTAAAAAATATTCTTGAATATTTATATCACAAATTACACAGATATGGTTTCAGTAATATGACAATAAAATCTGTGATTTATATGAGTGGGAAAATGAGAAAATGCAAATTGATATTGAGAAAATTATTTATCATAGAGAAAATATACATAAGTATACTAACTTAGATGTCAAAAACATAGATAAATACACATAGATCGGAAACTCTCATGTCAAAGACCTAACTCAGTTGTCAAAAACCTAAGTGGTGAGAATGTATTAGTAAAAAAAACTATGTGAAAACAAAAACAACACTCGTATGTGTGATTATTTTGAGTAATTTTTTTGTTTGAGTTTTTTTCTAGTTTCCGCTCTATATATATTTTCTCTATGGTCAAAAACCTAAGTGGTGAGAATGTTTTAGTAAAAAAATCTATGTGAAAACAAAAACAACACTCGTATGTGTAACTTTTTTGAGTAATTTGTTTTAGTTTTTTTTCTAGTTTCCGCTCTATTTATATTTTCTCAATGTTATTTATGTTGAGAAATAACGTATATAAATTCAGAAAAGCAAATTAATATTGAGAAAATACAAATTAAAATTAAGAAATCCAATTTAATATTGAGAAATAACCAATTGCAATTGAGAAATCGAAAAAAAATTTTTTTTTTTTTTGGAAGAAAAAAAATATTTTAAAAATGTCTCGACTTCAATTTGTATTTTCTCAATTTCAATTTTTGAATATTAATATCGATTTCTCAATTTATGTAGTCTATTTCTTAATATCAAACTGGATTTCTTAATTTCAATTTGTATTTTCCAAATATTAATTTGGAATACTTAATTTAAATTTAAATCTTGTCAATATTTATTTTGAAATTCTTAATTTCAATTTGTTTTTTTTATCAATATTAATGGAATATGGAATTTTTTGAATCGCTACTTTTGTATTAGGTAAATATAACATGTTATAGGGTATAATGGTAATGAAAATATTGTTAAAGGATTATAAAGATAAAGAAAACAAATGTATTTACAAATTACAAAATGAAAACACAAAATCAAACAAGTGTAAAAAATGAAATTCAAAACCAAGGTTGGCAATTCGAACCAATAAGTTATCGATTAACTAACCGTTCAGCTTTACTACCCTTAATCTTTAAATGACGTTACCACAATTAACTCAAATGTTGTTGTTATCGTTAAAAAAAAAAATACGGAGCACCGTTATCGTTAAAATACTGTTTTTGTTAGGTAATAAAAATATTAAAACAACTTCTACAATTTAAATACATAAAACCTAATATTCATAATCAATATTTAAATTTATTTAAAATTTTAAAAAGACATTTTGTTTTATAAACACCTTTTAGCAATTCTAAAAAATACATTATTTACTTAATATATTTGCTACGATTTTTGTAAAACGATTTACAATTAATCACAACGAACTTTAAATATCATTACCGCTAAACTACCATTACCGCGGTAAACCTATATATCTTTATCACTAAAACACCATTACCGTTTAAATACATAATGTCGTTACCGTTACCTTTCAATAACTTCGGATCGTTCGCCCTTCTTGTTAAAAACACAAAAACTTTAAATGAAAAAAAAAAAACAAATAAATGTGATATGGAAATAATAAATCATTCAATCGAAAGTTAATTAAACAAATGAAATGAAAACAAAAGTATAACAAAAAGTACATAACTTATCATAATTAGTTTTGAATTACTATTGATATGAAAATCAATATGTATCATAAAACATGTGAGTAACATAAACAATAATAAGAATAACAAATTATAAAAAATTATGGTTTAATTTGTTAAAAAAACAACACAACACAAATTTATAACAGAAATAGTTTTTTTGTTTTTTTTTTTTTTTTGTTTAATAAATACATTTTTTACTAACTTGTCTTCATTTATCACCATTTCAACTTGTTGGGATGGAGTCAATTCATTTGTGGTTGAAGTTTGATGTTCACTGGAAAAAGAAAAGAATGAGAAATATTTTTCATTTTGAAGAATTTTGTTTTGGAAATTATTTATGGAATTAATGGCAATAAATTATATTCGTAATTTGACGAAGAAAATTTATTGTGAGTAAAACTATTTTAATAAACTTAATATTGAGTTTATAATTAAAATTTATTGAAAGTACACACAATTGTATATGTAGTTCTTTTTTTTCAAATTTTAATAAAGTTATTGAACATGGAATAGGATTGAAAAACTCTACACCCTGAGAAAAAACAACTTAAAATCAATAAAAACCATATTGAATCAATAAGAAACATTAACGAAAGTCTAGTAATGTTGACATTTTTTATTTCAATATGGAACAATATTAATTTAAAGTTGAAAATTATTGATTAAACGTATTTCAATACAATTTTTCTATTATATTGAATATTATGGAATTAATATGACGCGTTCTTATTTTTAAGTTCCAGCTTTTCCCTGAGTGTAGGTCTATATAAATAGTAATTATTCTAAACATTGCAAAAATCGCCTTAACATTTTTGCTTCAAATAAGTTTGATATGAAATAAATCTCTTTTACAAATAAGATCGGAGAATACATGTTAGTATAGAAAAAATCATTACAAATAAGCCTTATGTATACAATAACTAAAGGATGCTTTTTTTGAGAGGGATTATCTTAAATTGGCAGCACTGTTTTCTATGACAGCTGACAGTTCTCGGTTGTTTTGAGGTTAGTTTGGTTTGCCAATTTATCATAAATAGACTCACGCCCAAGGCGAATTTATACGAGGTGGTGTCAGTTCTACAAAAACAACAATTGGTCTTAACAAATGTCAAAAAACAGAAATGAAAAATTAAACAAATATGTTTTAAAACTTAATATAGTGTAGATAATTGAATTTTGTTAATAAGCATTGAATATGTAGATATTAAAATATATAAACAAGCATTGACAGAGGCTAGAACCAAACATGCGAAAAAAGTAATCAGCTGATTGACTGACTCCACCTTGTATAAATTTGTCTTGCTCAAGCCAGAGCAATGCTTTTTTTTTTTTTTTGAAAATCATGGTTCAATTCGACAAACTCATCGGGCATTTTATGATGCTCATAATCGTCCATTAGATCGATTTATTCGTTTTTGCAATAGGTTTACTTTTAACGATAATATGCATCCCGAAGTACGCCGTACAGTGGGCACAGAATCAACGATTGATGGTGTGCAGCGTAGTGTTGATGATGATCCAAATGTACCGATTCGTCATCGTGCACAACAATTAAACTTGTGTCTATCCACTTTATGAATAATTTTGCGTAAGGATCTTGGTTTGTGTGCTTAAAAGATTCAACATGTACAGTAATTGAAGCCTCACGATCATCGTTCGCGCCATGTATTTGGTTAGTAGGCCGGAAACATCGCTATTGACCCACAATGTCATTTGAAAATGTTGTTCAGTCATGCAGCATACTTTTGGTTAAATGGCTTTGACAATAAATAGAGTTTCCACATTTGAAGCGATGATAATCCTCAAGCCAGTGTCTAAACACCAATACATTCAGAAAAACTCACTGTTTGGTGCGATTGGTCATATATCTTCACAAATAACGATGGCCAGAACGTTACAGTCAACGGTGAGAGATATATAGACAAGCTTGATAACTTGTTCATGCCGCAATTGGAAGGCATTAGTATTGCAGACATGTGGCTCCAGCAGGATGGTGCCTCAAGACACACAGTGCACGATACCATCAATTTACTGAGAAAAACATATACGAATAATTTCAAGAAATGGACCTCGTTCAAGTGATATGGTACCATTCGATTATTTTCTCTGGAGATATGTAAAGTCCCAGATCTATGCAGATAAACCAGAAACGATCGAAATAAAAAAATGCCGAAATACAGCTTGAATTACTACATGTGAAAATTCTCATGAAAGCGCTAGCCGCCGCGGCCACATACTCGAAATCATATTTTCTCTGTTTTATTTCAATTTAAAGTTCTCCGACTCTATTAAAAACACCCTTTACTTCATTATACAAATCAGCATTCTTTTGTCTCATATATTTAGTGTCAGCTGTAAACATTATCTAAGTATTTGAATCACCAGTTTTGAGAAATATATAAAATCGGAACTACATGTTCATTAAATAAGTCATTACAATTATAAAATAAAATACTTATTAATCATTCATATTTCGTTACATGTTACAACACAATTTAACTTATGGAATTAATTATTCATTATTTTTTATAATTTTTATCACTCGCTAATTCTAGACAGACAGCTCGAGCACAATGTAATAATGTACATTTTTGAAATGTTATACATTTGTCTAATTAAAATTATTCAATATAATTTGTCTATGCACATTTACAAATTAATAGAACACACGTTGATTCCAATGTTAATTTTGGCACGTGTCTAAATTGTTGATGAGACAAAGGAACACTTTGTCTCATCCACATATATAATCTCATATTATAATCATTTTTTTAAGTCCACTGCGTTAAAAAATATCTGATATTGTTTGGCATCACTATCTTATCTTAGAAAAAATGTTTAGTTACGATGCCAGCATCGATGTCTAGAACATATAAAGTCTGTTGTGCTAAACAAAAGTTAGCACTGAAAATTAGATGAGACAAATATCTGGATCAAAAATATCTTTCAGATAACATCATTCAGAAATAAAGTTTAAAAACTGTTTAGCAATTATCACTATGGTCTGATTATTTTAATGATTATTGCGACTTATATTTTATGTTTTATTAATAATGCAAAAGCTATTATGTTTAAAAAAGCGCCTAAAGTATAATCGTATAATGAAAAAGGAATGCATTCATTATACCCTACACCACCTTACTGGAGGGTATTATGCGTTTGTGCTGAAGTTTGTAACTCCCAAAAATACTAGTGTAACATCCACCTTCAATCCTCAGAATAACTTTCTGAGTCGATTAGATGATGTACGTGCGTCCGTCCGTCCGTCTGGCTGGCTGTTCATGTAAACCTTGTACGCAAAGTACAGGTATCAATTTTGGCAGATCGGTCCATTATTTCACCGAGCCCCCATACAAATGTCCTCTCGAAATAAAATTTTATCAGTTCTAAATGTTTCATTTATATAGTTATCTACACAAATTTCGCTGCAAATAATTTTTATATATACAGAAGTCATGTCTTATTTTATGATGATCGGTTTTTAATTTGTCATAGCTCCCTTCTCACTTCCGAAAATCACCTTAAGGAGCATAAATCTCTTAAAAATTTTGGAATCGAAATTAATTATTGAAATTTTAAATTATATATATTTTTGCTCATTTACTCAGTGTAGGGTATTATATAGACGAGCTTGACCGACCATACATTCTTACTTGTTTAATTTGAACACATTTTGAAGTAGTTATTGCTAAATTTCAATATCAATGTTAGAAAAAAAAAACAAAATTTGATAAGAGTTGTTCTATGAATAAAAATATTTTATGGATCAGAATTTAGTTAATACAAAATTTGTAAGATAAGAAATAGAATTCTTAAACTAATATGTTTAAACAAACATTATTTGAAAAGTAGCCAATTATTAATATTGAAACTGGAAATGCTACAGAAGAAATATGTATACAGAAAAAACATTAATTTGAATACTAAGTAATTTGGTTCGGAAACGATCGGTATAAATTAAGCTTCAAATATTGTATACGTATTGAATTGTAATACTCAATGTCCGGTTGTATTGTGAACTTTGATTTATCACATGCAATTCTTTTATAGCTATGAATTATTTTTACTCTTATCGATAAATATTATTATATTATTACTTCAAAGATTACTTAGAAAATACTTAATAGTTAACTTATTTTTCGTAACACCTGGGTTAAATAAGCTTTCAGAACAGGATGATTGGGTTAAATTTTGTAAACTCTTCACAAGTACGTAAACAAATTCTGTTAATTTTTTAATGTTTATGATATATACAATAGTTATATAGTATAATAATCTTTTAGCTAATTTCTTAACAAGTCTGAAAGTATAGTCGGTCAAGTCCCACCAAATAACACCATACATCGTGTATGATTTATGATAAAAACAATTCAGAATTAATAACGACATGAAGTCTGTCAGCGATTTGAACATTTTTGTGTTTTTGAAAATATCAAAGGATATTTAAGAGACTGAGACCTAAAACATGCCATTTAATAAATTATAGTAAGTATAGTTTTTTTTCCTCTTGGACCAGCACTCAGGGGATGACCCCTATTCATGCAAAGCATTGTGTTGGAACTAGGATAAGGGAGGGAGGAAAGAGGGAGTAGTGTTTGTGGACATTCGATTTGAACTTTCCTACATTGAAAATAACAGGAAACACTTCAGCGGGAAGTTTGTTCCACATTCGTACAGTACGGTTAAAGAACGAATTTTCCCTGTAGTGTGTTGTGCGGTCCACTGGCCAATCGACCACAAAGGGATGTGTTCTTGATGAAAAACGTGTATTACGTAAAAATCTGTGGGTGTCAGGAACAAGTTCCCTAATTTCATCAGAACACATTCCATTGTAGTATCAATAGAACAGTGAAACGCAGCCCACATTGTGATGGTGCTCCAGCGAATCAATAGAGTTGGATACCCTACTGTCACCGATGATCACCTTCGCCCTCTCCTGTACGCGGTCGAGAAGCTCCAAAATAGACTTTGCACCGGCCCGGCCCATACATGCGAGTTGTATTCCATTTTCGTTCGGATATAGGTGGTGTAAATAGTGAGCAGATCAGATGGAGTGAAGTAATTCTTACACCGTTTCAGAAATCCGAGACACTTGAATGCTTCTTTCGACACTTGAAAAATGGGTTTAGACCAGCGTACATCACATTGTATTCTCATGCCCAGAACATCAAGAGTGTCTGATTCCACAATATTTACACCACCCATAAATACAGATGAAGCGACATGGCCTGTCGTTCGTTTATGTGGCAACATCCAACACTGAGTCTTGCGAGCGTTGAAAGCGACCCTGTTCCCACGACCCCATTCAGAGATTGTCAGAATGCCTAGATTAAGGGAATCGAAACATATTCAAAATTGCGCACAAGGTTTACATGAACAGTGGTTCTAAGTCGATCATACTTTAAGATTAGAGTTGCTCTGAACTAAAATGAACTAAAACCTTCTTCTATCTGTGATTCAGTAAAAGGATATACTACGACTATAAAACAATTACAAAAACATCATATTTCTTCGATCTCTTTGATTAATCATTTTAAGAATTATTGAATACAAATGCTACCCATTTCCAGTCCATAACTTGAAATATTCTTTCTCCTGGATTACTCCATTAGTAAATTGTGAAATATTTGTAAAATTTAAAATTTTTTATAATTAGGGTACCTTTAGTTTCATCTAAACCGATTATTTTTGTAAAGTTTCAAATAAAACTTGTTCCAAAACATTTTTATTTTAAAGGAGGTGTGTCATTTAGCAATGAAATTAAGATTTTGTTGATAAAATAAAAATTGAATTGAAAAAAAAAACAAAAAAAAAAAACTGAAAACAATTGTTTAAATAATTTATTTGCGTAATCATGTTTAGTTTGTTCAGATAATAATTTTATATATTAAATAAAAATAGCTTTGCTTATTAGATTATATTAAATGTCATTTAAATAAAACGAAAGTAGAAACAAATTTTAATAAATAGAATAAAAATGTAATATGTATTATTATTAAACAAATTGATGGAATAACAGACAATATCAATGTCAAATATGAATATATATTTCAGTAATAACGGTAATTTTAAACTGTAACAAAGTTAAGTATTTACTTCAGTGACATTTCTTGTTTTAGGGATTTAAATTCAGCAGCCCAATATCTTCTGGGTTCGGGGCGGTTCGGTGGATTTAGCTGTCTTTGCAGGTTTAACTAAACTTGCACAACAGTGGCTGTTAGTTAATCTAAACGTCAAATACGTTCTGTGCTAATAACCCTCTTTGTAAAACAACGCTTTTATAGCCACATATTCTTGTTTACGATTATTTACTGTTTTAAGCAGTCATTTGAAACTTTCGCCACTGCCACAAATTATTGTATGCCTAATTTTAAACCAATTTAAACCACAATTGTTTACGATTGTGGTCAAAGGTATCGTAAAATATGTATTAAATGCTTCATTTAAATGCAGTTTTTCCAATAAAAATTTGAAATGAATACCCTTAAATGGCACTGCCCAAGACTCTTTGTCTTGTATATAAATAAAGAATCAGATATTATAATAAGCTATTGAATTTCACCAGAAGTTTAAAAAAAGTTAAATGTATAAATAAATGAATTTAATATGACTAAAAGATTTCGTTGATTGTTTTTTTTTTTTTTTTTTCATTTAAAATTATATAAGTAGTGTAAAGCAGTAATATTTGCTTGCCAATCAGTTTGACATTGAATTTATTCTATTTTTCGGAATTTAATTTCTCTAATACTCGTTTGTTTGTTTAAAAAAGTAAATCATAATAAAACCATTTTGTGAAATATGTGTTTATTTTTTTTTAAAACATGTCTTTTGTTTGGATGTACAAATCGTTAAAAAATAAAGATCGAAACATAGTATTTATTACCTTTTTAGAATAAATAAAATCTGAAGATGCTAAAACCAAATCGACCTGTTTAAAAAAATCTAACAGAAAACCATAAAAACTTGTGTTTTTAAAAATATCAGTCATATTTTTAATAAAATCTATATAAATATATAAATGTCTTTGTAAGTTTGTTTGTTTATTTGTTTGTTTGTTTGTTTGAGCATCACGCCTAAACGACTGAACCGATTTTATTGAAATTTGGAACGTAGATAGATCCTTACTTGGAAGCGTCAATAGGCTATTAATTTTTTCAATACTTGGACCAGAAAGGGATAAAAAGGGGAAAAAACGGGTAAAATTGGTACCTTTAGTTTTTAAACAATAATTACTAAACGGCTGAACCGATTTTTACTACGACAGGGGTAGCGAAGCGCACCGGGTCAAGCTAGTTTTAAATAAAACAAAGAATAGACTCAGACAGTTATCTGGTCCTTATAAAAAGTTGCACGTATTTAAATTCGGAACATGTAAAAAAGGTAAAATTATTTTCCCAAAAAGGTGTACATGTTATTTCTCATATAGAAATAAATTTTCTTCGGGTTCGTATACATTTTGTATACCTACGCTTTTGAAAGAAAACTTATACAAAATTCTTATATCTAGCCTGCAGGAGGCTCACGAACATTAAATTCTAATGCATTTTAGTCCAATATGTGGATCTAATATACTTAAAAATTTAACATGATGTCCCGATGTATTAATAACTGTACTAGGTATTTTGTTGTTATCGTCTCAATCCTGCGAATGAATCATTTCGTTCACGAACTACACAAAGCTAATTCATAGTATATTTAACAAGTAAGAGTGTTATATTCGGCTATGCCGAATCTTATATACCCTTCACCTTTGTTGCGGATGCATTAATTGCCCATTTTCAGCGTATAGCATCCTAAATATAACAAGAAAACTTTTAAAAATTTTACATTTAATTGCTAACGAACAGATTATATTGTAGAAGTTACAAACGAAATAACAATCTTATATATAACCTTCTCACGAAGGTGAAGAGTATAAAAACAACAACGCCAAACGAAACGAAACACAAAAAAAAAAAACAAATTACGCAAAGCAATGAAGCCAACACACATCTAAACATATGTAGGTTTTCTTGCTTTTTTGTCAAAGCATGCAAAAAATTGTCTTTTTTAGATGAAATTTTCAGAGGTTGTCTTGGATTTTTGCTCATATCTCCTTTATTTATGGACGGATTTTGCTGGTTTTAAATAGGAAACTTCTCGAAAGCATGTCTGACAGAATTATTGAAGATTTGGATCCCGAAGATAACTGGGGTCTTCAGAAAATTGATTTCAACAGACAGACAGACGGACAGACAGACAGACAGACAGACAGACAGACAGACAGACAGACAGACGGACATGGCTTAATCGACTCCGCTATCTATAAGGATCCAGAATATATATACTTTATAGGGTCGGAAAATTATATTGTGGAAATTACAAACGGAATGACAAATTTATATATACACAGAGAAAACGGATTCGTGATAGCAACCGAATTTTTTGCCAATCGAATGATTCGGTTGTACACATAGAATTTTTCGGTTCTGTCAACAGAAAATCAGTTGAGAAAGAAGAATTTCGATTGAAGAAACTAAACCTTTGTTACCTCTTCCAAAATTTTGTAGTCACAGCTGTAAAATTCTGTCACTAAGGTAGAATCATTCGATTGGCAATAAATTCGGTTGCTATTACGAATCTATTTTCTTTGTGTACACTTTTCACGAAGGTGAAGGGTATAAAAAAACAATTTCTCAATTCACATAATGTCATAATGTCCTAATATTTCACGACATAATGTCCTAATATTTCACCGACTCTTAGGCGTTCGGTGAAGCTGTCTGCTGGTTGGTTACGATAACACAATAAACATTTTTAGCTTGAAAGGAAATAACAACATTTTCAAATTATTGTGAAATATTAGGACATTGTGACAGACAATATGACGTCATCGGAGACCGTGTGAATTGACCAAATGTTTTGCTGTGTTATCGAAAAACGCCAACAACAAACATTTTATATCGTTAAATTAATAAAAAACAACATAATTGTATTGTATATAATAATTAACAAACAATATTATTATATAATTAACAAAAAACACACCCCCTTCTACTGGAAGCCATTATCACGCAAATAAATTATAGAGTCGCGTGTTTTCTACACAACACGAGGAGGCCGGTTTTAATTTTGGAAGGCATCATCGCTTCACAAAACAAGTTACAAAGTTTAAAGTCTGCAATACATTTAGGAATTTAGTTTGTTTATATACATACATTTATACAGTTAATTAAATAATTTGTTTGTTAAATTAGGTATTTATTCATGATAATCACGTTTTCTTTTTATTATTATAATTTTGCTGTTATTTTTTTTTTTTTCAAAAATAGAATTTCAAAAACATTTTTTTTTTTTTTGCTGAAGGTTACTTGTATAATTTTTGAACATGTTATCACCAATCAATTTGGAGAAATTTGTAGCATTTATTATGTTTCTTTGTATTCAATCAACATCAGTGTGACTTTGATGATATTTGAGATCAAGGTTAATAATGCAGGGATTTGAAATGTACGCAGCTTTCAAAAGAAAGTTTTGTATACAACAATTTGTTTATGTTATTGTTTATATTTAGTTATTTAAAAAAAAAAATTTTGAATAATTTATGCGTAATAAAATTAATTAAGCAAACATTTGGGAGAATATTCGTAAATATTTAAACAAGTTTCAGTAGAGTTTTTGGAATGTTCATTGAAACTTACAAATAAATAATCAAATTTACTATATACATACATATATGTAAATATTATTGTGTAATTCTGTAAACCTAGTATCAGGTCAGAAACTTTTCGTTGAATTGAGATACATACTATTGTTAAATTCTGTTCGCCTGGTTTATTATAATTTTTTATAATTAGCATATAGGCCAGGCTTTGCAAATTTAAATTTTTATTAGTTCTGCACCATTATTCAAAATAGTACTTTCTAGAAATTTAAAATACATAATGAGTTAGAAGAAAGTTGACAACTGTTTTGGATTTTAAACAACTGTATTTAAAATGAATGCTGTTTTCTCTACAAAAATTACACTATTTTTGGCTTAAAATTTTTTAGAATAATTGTGTTTATATAATTTATGAAATATTTCAGCTTTCTTCAATTAATTTAATTATTATTTGTGGTATTTAATTTACTACTCGCAAATTGTTAGGCATTAAACATATGAAGTGTTGTTGCATTTATTTACACTTAAATATTTCACAATATTCTCTGAATATTCAAAACGAATTTCTATAATTTCTCTTTTCTTTTTGCAAGTGTTTTTAACATTGTAAGAATATAATTACATATTCTGCTAACAACTTTGTATTTATGGTCGGTAGACAAGCCATAATTTATATTTACAGAATATTTATTCAAGTACGTACTACAATTACACCTAACTTCAAACATTTTTCTATGAAAAAAAAAAACAAGAAACAGGTGATTCTTTCTTTAACTATGTACTTACGAGGAATTTTCTCTGGCTGTGTAGGAATTGCGCGTGCCATTTGTGGTATCGGTGCCATTGGCAGAGGATTTGGCTTTGCTGATGAGACAGGTACCTTTGACATCGAAACCGGTCATGTTGTTTAATTTGTTGTATTCTTTTTTTATAAATTAAACGATTTAAAATATTTTATTTCTTTTTAAATTATTTAAAAGAAAAAAAGTTTTTTGTTTACTTTAGTAAAATCTTGTTATGTTAATTATTTAAAGTTTATGCTTTAATTTTTTTGGTTTCTAGAATTTTTACAAACTTATTTTGTTTAATAATAAATTCTTTATTTTCTTGTTTGTTTGCTGTTTTTTCTATAATATTTTTTATGTTCAGAGCGAGCACTTCTTGTGATGTTGACTGGTTCAAGTATGTTTGTTAACTGATCTATTTGACAGTGGTATGGCCTCTATTTATAAGAAACCGGTTGTTTTGTTATTGTTGTTCATCATCATCATCAGTTTACTTACTCGTATTTTACTGTTTACTACTCATATACATAGTTTCAATCGTTATAGCTCGTATTTGTCGTATGTATTTTGTTTTCATTTCATTTTCTTTTCTATTGTTTTTGTTGATATTCCTACTCTTCTTGGACGTTTGCTTTTTGTGAAATAAAAAAAATCGTAAATAAAATTCACTCACACATGTTAAGGTGTATATTAAAATTAATTTTAATTTAATAAAAAATCGAAAATGTTATAACAAATATTCTTAACTAGCTGATAGCATTGCATTGCACAGTGGCGCTGATTGTAAAATACTTGAGTGGTAATACATAAGTACATACATACTTTTTAAAATCTGGGTCAGGATCAATAAAGATTATTAGGATTTATAATATTGTGTGAAAAGGTTTGCTCGAATATAAAAATATTTCGAAATGATTCTTGCAGACTTCCAACAAAGGAACAAATCTTTTGAGATCTAGATTAGCTTAAATTTGCATAATTCTTTACTACACATAAATAAAACTTTTTCTGTATAGGCGAACTTCGGTCGCGTTCAAGGTCTTTCTACTGTGAGGGATGTTGAACACCCTCAACCAGGGACCGTAACAATTATGACATTTATAATAAAAATCACAACATAATTGTTATTTTTTGATTTTTATTTTTTTTGTCAGAAATATTTGTCAAACTTTGATTTTTATTTTTTTTTGTCAGAAATATTTGTCAAACTTTGATTTTTATTTTTTTTGTCAGGAATATTTGTCAGACTTTGATTTTTATTTTTTTTGTCAGAAATAATTGTTATTTTTTTGTGATACATATTTGTCAGACTATATAAATAAAAATCATAGTGTGATAAATATGTATGACAAAAAAATAACAATTATTTCTGACAAAAAAAATAAAAATCAAAGTCTGACAAATATTCCTGACAAAAAAAATAAAAATCAAAGTTTGACAAATATTTCTGACAAAAAAAATAAAAATCAAAGTTTGACAAATATTTCTGACAAAAAAAAAAAATAAAAATCAAAAAATAACAATTATTTTTGACAAAAAAAATAAAAATCAAGAAATTAAAAATCATGTTAATTTATGAAAATATAGTTGAAAACGATCAAAATGGTATGCTTGACTTGACTCTCCGATATTTTCTAGTGATGGCTTTTTTCCTTTGAAATTTCAAGAATAATTATTATTTTCGGTCCCTGCCCTCAACAAATAACTAAATCTTTAAATGAAATGTTGTACACTTAATATCATTTGTTTTGTGATTGGCCCACAGTGCATTGCTCTGATCCATTATTTCAATGAGACTGAGAGAGAATTTCTTACACTTATCTCCCAATTTCAATTCTTTTATTGTTATTATTAACCCTGGTGCAAGATTAAATAAAAAGTTGCAAATATTATAATGATGAACGATTTTGTCCAAAAGTTAGTCTGGAACATAAAGCTATAAGTTATAAACTCTTTTGTAAAATTACTTTGAGTAAAATTACTTTAAATGTAATTTTATTAATAAAATTATCAAAATTTTGTTTTTTTTTCTTTATTCAATTCTGACTAAAATGTATTATAAAACATTTAAGAACTGTATGATCCGCTATCATACGATAAGCACTTTTTTTTACTTTTTTTACTCCTCTCCTGGGGAATATAATATAAATTCGAACCATTTCCTTTCGAATCTAATTACAAATTCAATATTTCTAAATATTCAAAAATAAGGCAACTAGCTGGTGCCTAATGTTACCCAAATCTTATAGCAGGGTTAAATTTACTCGTTATGAAATCATTACTTTTATCAAAAGTTTTCTTATTGCAATTTAAACATTAACTCTCTCTCGAGCATTATGTTATGTGCTTGTTTTTATTAAGTTCTCTTTTAGTATAACGTCCATTATTTGTTTGTCTCTTTTACAAATGATGATATTTTTTATTTTGGTTTTTTATTCTAATGACAGCTTAATGCTGCAGCACTTTAGTTTTTCGTTTAGTTTGCGACCCATAGAAATAAATAAGGGTTTAAGTTTTAAAAATCTTCATTAGATTGTTCTTCTATTCTAAAATGCTGATTTTTTTTGCCTTTATTTTATGTTCACAAGATTGTGAACTTGTGCAAATGGTCTTGCATCATTGTATATGCTTTGCATTTTTACTTTACACTAACAAAATATACAGAAATACACCATTGCATAAATTTACAATGCAAATGCACAAGATTGTGAATACCGCTAATATAATTTTAATAAAATACAAGTTTTATAATGAGATTTTAGCCACAGAACTCCAATCGAACTTAGAGCCTTTTCATGTTAAGCGATATTGATCTCGCCATTTGTATAATGCTTCTGCATTAGTGTTCATTGTTGGTGTTTATGTAAGCTATTATATTTTTACAAGTAAAGTTTGAGTGTCTGTAATTCTCATTCGCTCTATAGTTTTATTTTTATAATTGGTCAATTCACAAGGTCTCTTATTAGTCATATTGTCATAATGTGCTAATATATCACGACTCGGTTAACCGATTCTTAGGCATTCGGCGTTGGTCTCTGCTGGTTCGTTACGATATCACAATAAACATAGCATAGAAAGTAGTATTATTTTAGGACATTTTTTTGCTTGAAAAGCAATAAAAACCATTGTGAAATATTAAGACATTATAACAATATGACATGATAATTGACCGAATATCTTTAGCCTTCCTAAAGCGAGCATCAATAGATTTCAGTGAAATTATCAATAATCAGGTATGTGATGGACATCGATTACGAAATCGAAACGATTTGAAATCGAAAAACGATGTGATGTTTTTATGATATTCGTTTTTTCCATTTTTTCAACATTGACTTTATTACATTTGAATTAATTTTTATAACTTTTCTTTCCTAAATTCGTTTAAATTAATTGCTATTTATCGCCTGGGCAAATATTCTTGAAATCGTTCGAAATTCATCACACCTTTTCAAATCGTTGGGAATTTAGTACATTAAAACTAAAACCTATTACAATTTACCACAACCATTTTTTTCCCCTGCGTGTAGATGTTAAATTTCCTTTTTAGTTGAATGTGAGATTTAAATCGTCCTATAGTTAACAGAGTTCATAGTAAAGTGGAATTAATTAGATGCAATTAGGGTAACATCGCTCAGCAGCCTTATACCAGAAGCGATAATAAGTAATTTTGTTATTGGTAGCAGTACTAGTAAAGTTAACATTTGTTTGTTCAAGTTGTAATAGTGGTAACATTAGTGGTGCTAAAAGTACCCAGTCGTGCAAAAAATTTATCTTTACAACTCATATCAAAGGGTGCATACACATTCGTCTAAACTGCATATTTCGTCAGATGTCATGTACAATATGTATATTGTAGCAAAACAAAACCAATTCTTTTGATTGGAATTAATTTAAATATTTATTATTTGTTTATTTTCTTTAGTTTGCTGTTATTTAACTCCTATTCGTGCTATAATTTTCCTCAATTGAATTTGATTTTTATTAAAAAGCGTAACAACATTTTCATCTATTTACATAAGAATTTCTTAAAGAAATTCAACAAATAATGAAAATACTTCCGTTTATGCAAATAAGAAATTAAATATGTTGTGGTTCATCTATCTTTGACACTGAATTCTAGTTAAATTATAAAAATAAATTGAGTAATTCGCAGTAATAAATAAAACTCTAAGGTATGTCAACATATGATCATTTTAACCTAAACCAGGGTTAACATAATGATAAGTTGGAAGACTTATCAATTCAGACTTTATGTTCTCAAAAAGTCAAAAGGTCACATAAATTATTATCCGTTATACGAGGTTAAAATTATCACATTATTTCATTCATTTTTATATAGAATCAATGGTTTCCGAGTTATACTCCATTTATATTTCGTTACTAAGCCTAAATATATTGGATATTTGATTTAAATGCTGTAAACATTTTGATATTACTCCTGAACAGATGGTGGCGACTTTTAGTAACTAATTAGACCCTTATATGAAAAGTAATTTTATAATATATCCTATATTTGCAATATCGAATAACGGACTTTCATAAATATTTTCGGTATTTTTCTTTATTAATGCCAGTCAGACAATAGTACATGTACTTAAATTCTTGTAATTTCAATATTAAAATTATATTTATAGCAATTTACCGCATTTATTTCATAATACAAATTTTAACTTCCTCAAAATAATGCTGTACTACAAATTTTGATTAAGTACTCGCAGCTAAATTATTTTTGTTTTCAATTAAATACAAATCGATTCATGCATATTTTTTTAGAGAATATAACTGTAACGCATGTTATTTAATTGTTTTTCTATTTATTCAAAATATGTTTTGTATAAATAAATACAAATATTATTAAAAATATTTTGTACAATGAAAAACAATCGTAAAACAACAGTAAAGTTGTTTACCACCAGAGATGGCAAGAGTTGATTAAGGCATTGACGTTAAAAGTCTCACAGAAGCAATCTTAATGTAACATCAGTTGTTATATGCATGTAAATATTTATGTACTTACATATGTACATATTTACTTATAGACAAATACAATAATGTTTCAGTTATTGGAACAGTCAGTCAAGGAGACGAGCTAAGGAACGTAATTACCCCCAGTGGTTCAAGACGTAGATGCTGTTGTTGTTGTTTTTGTTTTTATTTCATAGAAATCGAAACTAAGTAAATCGTTTGTGTAGCAACGTTCAGCGACCATTTTAATATAAGATTGAGCAAAATAAATATCTGTCTTATCAGTTTAATTATTTAATTTACTGTGAAAGTTCATATGAATTCTTATGTTTAATTTGTTTATGTCTATTTAATTAATTGAAATTTTTAATTTAATTGTTTTTTTTTTTATATTTAGTCTGTCAAAATCAGGATGATCGCTCCCACTCCAAATGACCATGGGGTCTCGGTTGTAAAATTTTACGAACATTAAATATGGTATAAATGGTACCTAAAAAATTTAAATTTTTAAAATAACAGAAGCAACTAATCCGTTGGAGTAAAAAATTTTAATTTATTTGTTTGTTCTTTTACATTAATTAAAACTACGAGGCCTTTAATTTAATACTTCTGTTCCAGATAGATATCAAGACCCACAAACAACATAAAATTGTTTCCATATATAGATAAGTTTGACATTCGGTTCGATATTTCCTTAATTTTCAACACAGTATATATGTATGTGGATCCTTATAAGTAGATGACGTAGTCGATTTAGCATTGTTCGTATGACCGTCGGATATATTCAATACAATTTTCGTATTGAAAACCAGATATAAGATATAATTTCTAAAAAAAACCTTAATAAATATTTCAGTTCTTCATGTGTACTTCATACAAAATGTCTTACTTATAAAACATTTTAAGATATTTACAGATGACAATACTGTGTATTAATGCTGTTATAATACTTTTAAATTTTATTAAATCCGGTTTGTTGATTATTGATGTTTTTCTGCAAATTTTATTTATTTTATTATATTTTCTTCGCATTTGTTGTTTGCCTTATTTGTATTTATAAATACATACATACCCAAAAAATTGTTTTTGAATTTTTTTAAAACATTTTTGAATATCGACCGTAAATCAAAAACAAATCAGTTGTTTTATTTTAAATTCGAATAAAATGTTTGTTTAGACGATGATACTGTCAGCTCATAATACATAAGACCCTTTTGGTACTTTTTTGGTTGGCCTGGACGATATTTGTCTTTCGTGTCAAAATCACCACTTCTGAACCGCACAAACCAACTCTGGCGCGTTCAAAACCGATAGAACCCATTCAGCACAAGCTTCGATGAGCTCAGTGGTACTTTTTTTCAAATTAAAGAAATAAAGCAAAACTTCCCGCATATGACGCTTTTTTAGCACAAAATTGGAAATTTGTTCAATGTTCAATAATCATGTGAGAATAAACGACTGATATGTAAAAATTGTGTTCAAAAGATACGCCATCTGTTGTGAATTCCGCATTTTAAAATTATACACCCAAAATGATACATAAGTTTTTGACAAATATTGGACCCCTTTCACATTAGGCAATTAGTTGCGCAAGTCTTTTGCGAAATTCTTGTGTTTGCAGAAGAAGTAAGGAGACATTTTATTTAAATTTGAGTACAGACTTTCTTGAACTCGGCAAGTTGGTTTGTTCTTTCATTCGTTTTTTTTTTTTTTTTTTTTTTGAAAATGAAAAAGGGACATGCGCAATTAAATTGCCTAATGTGAAAAGGGTCTTAATAGTCAGGATCCGAATTACTGCATACGATATCAAGCAAAAAATTTAATATATTATAATTTCTATATCGAAATCAATTTTCGATACTATAGCTCATTCAATCACGAATGCTGTAATTCGGCCTTAGTATTGTCATTTGTTTGGATAGCCCTTGTTTTGTATTACTGCTTCACAGCGACGATGCACTGAACATATTAAAGAATTAATCGTCTTCTTGAAATATGTTGCCATTCCTATATAACCGCATCTGATCAAGCTTCGTTCGTGGTATAATTTTTAGTCCGTATTATGCACTCTACAAATTCCCATAAATTTTCAATTGGATTGAGATCTGGCGATTGGGCAGGCCACTTTAAAACACGTACCTCTTTGGATTGCAACCACTCGATTACAACCCTAGATGTGTGTTTGGGATCACTGTTTTGCTGGAATCTCCAAACTAGGGGCATGGTTTCCTCAGCGTATGGAAAAATGGACCTGTATCTGATTCCAGTATTTCGTCTTACAAATGTTCTTCCACCACTGCGTTAGTTGTATTTGGATTCATTCGAAATGAGAACAGTATTCCATTACTGTATCGATCATTTGAAATGCTCTTTGGCTAATTGTATACGAGTAAAACGGTTTTGGAGAAATTGGAGAGTTTTTCGAGGGGCCAATCAATACCAGCCTCATTAGCCCTCCGGCTAAGAGCCTGAAGGACACTTGGGAACAAGTGTCACCAGTTTTGTCGACTATTTTAGTGACAATTTGGCGACATTATTAACGATGAGTCTACATTTTTATATTTGTCTTTGATTAGATAAAAAAAAGGAAAAACATGAATTTGAAGACGTCTCTTCCACCTGTTATGAATTCGAACCTTCTTGTTTCTTAATTTTATGCAATTTTATTATCGACATATGCTTTAGAAAAGTACCAAAAGTGTAGTCTATTAATACTAAAATGTATTAGTGAGTCTTTGGTTCTAAGTAATGTCTACATATGGTCCCAAAGAAGTAAATAGTACTATCGTCATTAGTGGACTTCCAATGTGCGTGTACATGTCAAATGCCTATAGTAAATAGCATTATCTGGGGTACAGTAAGTCACTAGTACTGGTGACTGTCTCTATAGCAAGTCAGTACAGTTTCACTATTGATATTTCCTGCAGGGTAATTTCCAAATTTAGATTATTTAGATTTTTGTTGACCTTAACTATTAGATGCCATTTATAGTACAATCTTTCGGATCGGAGCAAAAACAGATAATAGGAGTTGTTTTAAAATTTGGCTATATCCGAAAAGGCCCATTTCGGATCCTTGTATATTCTATAAGGGGTAAATGCACCTCTTTAGAAATAACAGATTTATTTCCACTTTCCATGCATTAGATCTAAAAACAGTCTAGGGTAATCATGCTTCGTCTAAATAGAATATAAAACATTTACTTGCTTTTCCAAATCAAATGAAATGATTTTCTAACCACGTTTTCTATATTTATTGCATCAGAAAAATTACAAAGCTTGAATTGATAAGAAATCGCATGTGAATTTAAACTAATTTTAGATTTCTGTTGCACATTTTTTTCTTATTATGGAAGGTTTTTATTAGAAATTTTCCATTTTATACAATAATATTGCAAATTTTCAGACCCCCAGTCATTCTGTGACTGTGTGCATATTCATTGTAAATAGTAAACAAATAAAAATTGTTTACCTTTCGAATATTTCGAAATTATCAGTGGAAAATTGTTTGTAATTTCTAAAGAGTCTAATTATCGTTTATGCAGTTACTAGGGCGGGAGATTAGACTGATAGACAGACAGACAAGTGTTTGAAAACGAATGATTTCGAATTAATTGGCAATTTCAGCAGAATATTGGAATCAAAATAAATAGTTTGATATTGTTTTGGACAGCTAGACTTTAAAGATGCCGAGTAATGCTGATGAGAGGAAATATTTAATGAGAGAATGATTTAAAATACAAGCGATTTTCAAAATCGAATCATTAAGAAATTGAGGTTCTGTAAATCACATTGAAACTGGTTTGTTTACGAGTAAATCATGTGAATTCGATTTTCAAAACACCAAAATATGTGAATTCGTTTTAAAATGAAAACGTTACTCGGATTCCGTTCTGTAAATCAACAAATGATGCGTGATTTTGTAAATATGTCGTATTCGTGATAATATTACTTCAGTTGGATTTGTATCATAAATATTTATATGTTGTAATGTTAAAATATTTATATTGCTCTTAATTTAATAACAATCATTAATTCTATTATTTGAAATCGTGTAAATGATTTGAATTAATAAATAACAACATTAGAACTTTCAATGAGCAACAAACATTCAAAATGTTTAAATTAGTTTAATGTTTGTCAATTGAAAAAAAAATCATTCTCTTTCTTATTCTTTTCCACTAACTTCGATACTTTATCTCATTGTGTTTAAACGATCACTCAAAAAATTGAATTTTAACAATGCAACAAATGACGCTGGCTACTTACACATTTTTTCAATTCGGTAAATTTCCACAGTCATATTAAAATCTTCTGGGCGTTTTGGAATTTTCCATAGTCTTTAATTAAAAAAAAAAAAAACTAATGAATGGAATTTTACCCAACAAAAGACTTTCATAATACTATTCTTGTTTTTTTAACTCTCTCGCTGTAATGCCTTGTCTCTTTTCAAAATAAAGCCACTGTAAACAAAAGAAAACAATGTTGAAATGTCAACATTTACCTGTAAAGGTTACTTGTATTTTCCAATCGGTCCTGTTGTGTGGTTGTCGGTGTTTCAATTGCATGTAGAAATCCTGATAAGAAATGTGGACAATGATTTGTATGGTTTTTTCCTCTCCATGTGCGAATCGATATTGTTGACCAATGTTTTTGTGTTATACAGCTGATAAGATGGATTTTCTA
This sequence comes from Calliphora vomitoria, assembly GCA_942486065.2. Taxonomy (NCBI): domain Eukaryota; kingdom Metazoa; phylum Arthropoda; class Insecta; order Diptera; family Calliphoridae; genus Calliphora; species Calliphora vomitoria. The sequence goes on along the minus strand of OW818031.2, from coordinate 58,129,354 downwards.
TAAAACTATTAATCCATGTTGGAAATGCACATACATTTGTGAATTGTAAGGCATGAGATGGGTTTCTGAGTAATTAATCATTCAATGGTATTTTGTGTTATAGTTTCTGGGAACTGTTTCGGTTAAGCTGGTTTTAATCTGGATTATTTAGAATTATTTGCAGACCATAAACAAGTTTCACCTGGAAATTGCAAAACATTTATGTAGTTTTTAATAATATGTTTAAAAAGTGAGGAAATTATTATTTATAGTTTCTGAACAGTGGTTTAGAAATTATATTTTAGAAATAATTCGGTTTTTCGGAACTGTTGGAGATATTGCTACGAAATCTCACATGGTTGAAGCTGAGATGTATTGGAGTTGACTTATAGTTATACACCTTCCTCGGGGTTATGGCGGCCAGTGCGTAACCCCTCAAAGTTGGCCACCTAAAGTCGAAAATTTTTTCATTTATGATCCGAATGAGCTGAAATTTAAAATATAAATAGATCTTGAGAAGATCTACAAAAAACTACATGTGTAAGGTTATCTCTTTTATTTGAATGAGCAACAAACATTCAAACTGTTTAAATTACTAAAATGTTTGTCAATTGATATATTTTTCACCAAAAAATACATTCTCTCTCTCTTATTCTTTGCCACTAACTTCGATACTTTATCTCATTTAAACGATCACTCAAAAAATTTAATTTTAACAATGCAACAAATGACGCTGGCTACTTACTTCCCCATTTGGAATAAACCAATTCTGTAAATTTCCACAGTCATATTAAAATCTTCTGGGCGTTTTGGAATTTTCCATAGTCTTGAATTTTAACATAAACTAATGAATGGAATTTTACCCAACAAAAGACTTTCATAATACTATTCATGTTTTTTTTTAACTCTCTTGCTGTAATCCCTTGTCTCTTTTCAAAATAAAGTCACTGTAAACAAAAGAAAACAGTGTTGAAATGTCATTATTTACCTGTAATGGTTACTTGTATTTCCCAATCGGTCCTGTTGTGTGGTTGTTGGTGTTTCAATTGCTTGTAGAAATCCTGATAAGAAAGATGGACAATGATTTGTATGTTTTTTTTCCTCTCCATGTGCGAATCGATAAGACGGATTTGCTATAAAACTATTAATCCATGTTGGAAATGCATATACATTTGTGAATTGTAAGGCATGAGATGGGTTTCTGAGTAAGCTGGTTTAAATCTGGATTATTTAGAATTATTTGCAGACCATGAACAAGTTTTTTCTGGAAATTGCAAAACATGAATGCAGTTTTTAATAATATGTTTAAAATGTGAGGAAATTATTATTTATAGTTTCCGACAATGCACAGTGGTTTAGAAACGATTTTTTTTTTAAATAATTCGGGAAATGTTGGAGATGTGGTTCCGAAATCTTACATGGTGGGAGCTGAGCTGTTTTGGAGTTGACTTTCAGTTGTTCAGCTTCCTCGGGGTCATGGGGGCCAGTGTGTGGCCCCTCAAAGTTGGCCACCTAAAGTCAAAAATTTGGCTCACTTAAGCAGGCATTGTACCCCCCAGATACATAAAATGTTTTTTCTTATTATAGTTTTTTTTAGTTTTTAAGGTAGATGACGTCCGAAAAATTTATAAAATTATTTAATTTTACTAAAATCAATCTTCAAGTCCTAAGGTTTTCACCAATATCAAATACTTATATAAAAATCCTATATTTACTCTTCAGAAGCTCCACAAACCTTGCCCCCTTTAAAAATTTTTAACGATTTTTCATATATTGCATGCAAAATGTATATAAATGGATTTTTTGCGATTTTTTTTTTTTTTTTTGAATAATTGAAAAATATATGTTTGAATTGACAACAGAAATTGAAAGCAACAAATAAATAATATTAAATTGCTTATAACATAACAAATAAATAAAAACATCGCAATAAGTAAAAGAACGTAAAAAAACAAACATATTTAAAGTAATATCATAAAAACAGTTGAGAAAAAATGCCGGCGTCCAAGTAAACAAATATTGGTGGCGGTTCAATATTGGCTATAGCTGCATTAACCCTTTTGCCACCAAGGAAGTTTGCGTTTCCCATTCCAAACTAAAAATTCTATCTGTTCTTAAAACAATTTTATTGAGAATAAAACTTGAAGACTTTGTTTTTAAATAGAAACCGAGTCATTAAATATAGCATGCAATCACCAAAATACTTATGCTTTAATATTAAATATATGTATTTTATATTTATTTATTTTTAATATTTAATGAATAATTCAAATAAATTATTACTTGTTTATTGTGTAATTTATGTGTAAGAAATATTAATGATGCATTACAGTTTTCATTTTCTCATTAATTTATTAATTTTCTGTTAAATTTATTAGATGAACTTCTACAAATTGTGTTGCTTTCTCATTTAATTTAATTTAGTTAATTTAATTTTTGTTTAGTACATCTTGAAAAAAATTTATGGATTAATGTAAATTTTTTAGTACAAGTGCTTGGTTTTAGTGAGGAAATAAAAAAATTAGTAATTTATAAATAAAATATGAAAATGTATTTGTATTTTTTGTGTATTTTCTTGTTTTTTTCTTCTTCAAAATTTCTTGTTTGTTTTATAATTAATATTGACTAGTGCAGTCTCTGTTTGTTTAAGTTTTTAATTTACTATTCAATGATTATTAATTCTACTTTATATGGGTGTAAATTGTAACGTGCTGTTACAATTTAGAATTTAATGAGATTCAATTGTATTTATTCATTCATTCATTCAATCATGGGAGAAGTGTTAAATATTTCTACAAAAGGTTTTCATTATTACGATTTCAAATGGTTGATTGGTTGTGTGTTTAGATGCTATTGAAGTGTCTGTATTTTATATTTGGCAAACAAATTTAACATAATATTAACTTATTAATATAATACAAACTATTTATTCTATGAGTATTTTACATAAAATGCATTTAAATATGTATGAATATTAACAAAAATGTTTAATGAGTTTAATTTTAAAGCAAAGATGTAATAGAGGCTTCCTTCGACGAGTCATTATTATTATTTTTATTTAAAACTGTCTATTTTAATGACAACAAAAGTTCAAATATTTGATATACCATTTTATAGGTAGTTCCCTCCAAACAATTTCGAGTCTAAGCTAAATAAGATTTTGAAATTTAAATAAATTTTGAATAAAGAAGTATCAGTCCCATGTGCAAATCTTGTAATATTAAAAGTAATATCAACTAAATCTTTTTTAAAAAGATCCTTTCAAAATTTTATTTTAAAAAAAAAAAAAAATTGTAAAAAAGTTTTCGTAATACAAATATAAAGAGGAAAAATGTGGCACTGTTTTATAAAATTTTACGTTCAAAATCCTGAAACAATCAATATTCAAATTTCTCATTGTATTAAAATTTAAATTTCAAATTTTTTCTTTAAATAATATTTACATCATTGAATACATTATTAACATTATGCTATTTATTACAATACATAAAAAAGGTCTACAAAGGTCAAACCATTTAATTTTATAAACAAATTTTCAGTTCTTAAGGTTGGGTCACACACGGGAAATATTCACTCAAAAAAGCACAAATTTGATTGACGTTGTTTACTCTTACGAGTGTTTTGTAAGATCAAATAAAATAAAACTAAATATTGTTTTGAATCATCCTCAATAAGATACTTTTTTTTAAATAAATAAAAGAATTCAAATATATTTTATTTAGTGGTTACGTCTTTTTCTTCAAATATTTGCACTACCTTTAGATTTTTAACGAAATTTATTCACTAGCAATAAAGCTTTTATCGGCTTTATCTGACAATCTTTGATGAAACCTTAAATCTGACTTCAACAACGACAATTTATTATACGAGTGCAATATATTTATAAACATTTTGGTATGATACATTTTTTTTATTATTTTTGGAGCGAATTCGCAACAAACACTTAAACAATTATGTTATTTTATGAAACATAAAGTTTTCCTAAATCTAAAAAAAAGAATTCGATAATTTCGCGAAGGTTGAATTTGGATGATTTATGCTTTTCGGGAACTGATAATACAATATCGTCTTGAGAGATTTCGTGAAATTATTACATACATTTATCATTATTGCATCAGTCACATACGTAGCCTTTCGAAGCAAATGATCGACTATTACTTCGGAAACCCCCTACCGTAAATACACCAACATTGTTTGTCAGATGTCATTGGATAAGTAGGGAAAATCAAAATCTATTAAACACCGGATTAAAACATCGATATCATAGTAATAGTTCGATTTGATAAATATTGAAATTAACGGCAGCGACGCGACGTTAAAAATTTTTTAGTTTTTCGAAATTTCAAAATTTTTATATTAAAAAATTATAAAATTTGATGTATTTCGCACAAGAGAACGAAAAAAGAAACATATCTTATATTTACTTCACGGATTTGTCTACAGAGAATACTATTATACACAAAATGTTCTTTAGAAATAACACTTTAATTTTTAAGTTGAAATGAAACTTAAGTTCAGTGTGCAGAGCACAATCAATTAAATCAAACTGAAATTTGTAGAAGTAGTAAATGTCATCTTCTAGTTAGTAATTTTTTTTTTTGTTGTATGTTAATTTTGTAACCAATTCTCGTAGACCATATAGACGGAAATTTGACATTCATGTCAATAAATTTCATTAAATAAAATCTCATTAGTTATCGAGCACAATAATATTATTCGATATCGAATAAGAGAATCCCAAAAACAGAAAAAAATCTAACGTTCGAATAAGTATTCGATCGTGTTCGACTGTGGTAATTAGCCCCTGATGACAATGCAATATATGTTCAAAAATTCGAAGTCAAATTCGAAGTTATGTTCGAAAAATGTTCAAAACTGTTTAAATAATCTCTAGATCATGCATAAACCTAATGACAATGCAACATTCACTCTTATAGTGAAAAACAAGTGAAATTTATGTTCGCATGAAATATCCATTTTCCTTAAAGGGAAAATTGAACTTTTAATTCACAATAGTTGATTTTGTTCGTAACAGATATTTATTATTACATAATTCCATCTAAAAATGTCAGAACATGGGAAATTTTGTCACGTGAACAAAATTCATGAACGAAAAATCGGAAAATATTTCATGTCAAATATTGACTCGCGATAGGGGTGATTATGTTCGAAAATTCGATTTTAAGATCGGAAATTCGAACTTATGTTCGACATTTTTTTTAAGCTGTCAAAATAATCTGTAAGTCATCAGGATTCTTATCCATTTTCTTAAATTTTAATTTTGGTCCTTAAAAATAATAAAAAAATGATAAAAATTCTTCTTGTTAGATCATTTAAAAATAAAAGCTTATTTTAAATGTTTTTTTATTATTATTTTATTTTTAATTGTGATGTTAAAATTATTCTATGAAGTACAGTAGTTTTCAAATAAATGTTAAATCCTCAAGAAACCAAACCAGAAATTTATGAACATTGGCAATGGCAAAAGGCTGCCTAGTATAAAGTACTATTGCCAAATTAATAATAAACTTTAAAATAATCGATAATAGATCTAGATGAGTACATTACAAATTGTGAAAAAAAAAAAAATTCTAAAAAAAACCGTTTTCAGTATTGTTCTTCAACTGACTGTAAATTAGTCAGTTTTTGTCCGACTTTAAATTTTTTAACGGGTTTGGAAAGAAAACTGATAACGTGATAAAATGACATGCATTTTATGATACATTTGTAAGTTATAAATATTGTTTTTGTTAAGAATATCTAAAAAAGCATTAGTAGCATTTCATTGCTTATTTTGATATGAAAGCTTATAAAACTTTATACCAATTTATAAAGAAATTTAAGTTCTTAATAAAACATGCTTTTAATTTTTCCAATCGGATGCAAATTGTAAAAGTTATTCAACTATTCATTAACACCTTTTTTAGTATTTCCTCACCCAGCAATTAACTGAACAAACAAATATTTGTACAGTTTTTAAGTTACAAGGTAAATTTTTTCGAAAAAGTTTAATAACTTGTGCAAATATAAACCGATTATGTCTTGTTTTTTTATATAAAATTGTCTTTAAATCACATCGATTGATCCATTTCCAAATCTTTATTGAGCAGAGAAAATAGTTACGTAAGCTTCTGTTTTAACAACAAAATTTTTCTATTAACCGTATTCCAGTTTTCATCAACAAATTTCTGACGCTTTTTGAAATTTATTATAATAAATTTTGCAGTTATTCCGAATAAATAGCGTGAAAAAAACTAAAATATACCTAGTCATGATTGTGAAATATTTAAAAACGATTTTTCTAACCTTTGACCTTCTCGATTGGCAAATATGTATTTGGTTTAAGCACATTATTAAAATTTTTCAACCACTGAGGTTTTGTAGTTCTTGCACATAATTTTACCTTATAAAATGTTCATTATAACAATACATATTTAAAAAACAAAAATGGAAAATTCAAAACTTTGCAAATCACAAACTGAATTATTCCTAAAAATGCCAAAATATTATTAGAATAAATTAAAGAAAAACTAAAAACATTCAAATAATAAGAGTAAGATTGATATTTATACAGTTCTAAGGCCATTTTTGGATTTAAATACAAATTTTTGTTTTCTGATTGATGAAATAAAATCCTTTTAAATACAAATACAAATTTAAATTTATTGTTATGTAGTTGTTTAATAAATAACGTTGAATATATTAAAAATTTTAATTTTGTGGGACGGGTAGTATTTGGCGCAACAATTTGAAAAAAGGCACGATTGTGTAAAGTTTATTTATTTTTCTTCTTTGTTTTTGATTGAGTTGTTAAAGGATGTTGTTGTGTAGTTTTGTTGGCTCTTTTAAAGCTACCATTTTGTTATTTTTTTTTTGTGGTTGTTCGATTTATTTGTTTGATTACTGAAGGCATAATTGTGAGTTACGACAAAACTTCCATATATAATATAATTTAAATTTGTGTTCGTTTGTTTGTTCTAAATACAAATATAGAATAATACATATTTATAATAAATATTATTGCATTATTGTATTATTTAGTAGGTGGTGGTAAGGCATTTAATAATTATATATGTTATGTTTGAATGTGAATACTACTATCAAGTCAGATTTAATCAGTTATGGATTTTCATTAATCGATGATAGTATACACAAAATTGTTTCTTTTTTTTATTTTTTTTTTTTGCTTCAACGAACTAAGAATTTAAGTTATCAACTCAAATGCAAATAAATAAATTTATATAATTTGTAATAAATAAATTAAAAAAATATATATAAGATTTTATGTTTTTTTTTTCTATATTTTGGTTTTTTTTTTAAATTTTAATGGCACTATATTTAGGCGAGCTTTCGAAAAGCTTAGATTATAATCATTCCAATACGTATTCAGAGCGAAATCTAAAATTGTATTCTATTCAGAATGACTATTTAAAGTTAACATAATGCACATATGGTGAAATTGCTCTTAACAAACCAAAGTCTTTAGTTATTTTATAAGATTTTGTTTTATAAAATATTCGACTTTAGTCTTGAGTATGCATATTTAACTAAGAAAATTATAAGAGAGTTTGAAAAGAAAAATTAAAAAACTTGAACTTGAAACTGAAACTAAAAGAAATACATAGATTTATTTAAAATTATTTTGGCATTTTGGAACAATTTCTTGTTTGAATAAAATAAAGTTTTTCATCGAAATAATTTAGAAAATATTCATAACATAAAATAAACTTTGAACAACAGGTGTAATCATTTGCCTGATGGGAATTTACACACAAAGTATTGTTTCACAGTTAATTTTTGTTATGAAAAAAAAAAATAAAAATAAAGAACTTGAAAACATGAATATTTATACCTCTAGTACGAATTGTGTAGAATAAGCCAAAACCTCAGCTAAAACCTCATTGATTCAAGGTCTAAAATAATCCTTCATTTTAGAGAACTTAAGAAGTATTTTAAATCTAATTACATCTCGAGAAGCAAGTTAGTTTGATATACAGATACAGTGAAAATGGCTACGTTCGTGAATGTAGTAATTCTGTGCATTACTGATACAATAATCCGCAAACTTTTGCAACAGTAAACTAAATAATGCGGTGGTTTCATAAAGTCGCGGCATCACTGCCAGAAATATGCATTAAAAAACGTTTGAAGTAAAGAAATGATGGCAAATACGCCTTTTTGAACCCTAAACTTTAGTTATGCTGCAGTGATGCACCAAAATCTGAAGTCAAAAAACTTTGAAAATGATGAAGAAATCAATAAAAACAAGTTAAAGGCCGCTTATATCAAACAGGTCGTATAAATTGTAATAATCGTAAACGGTTCAAAATTTATGAATAGAGGCACTGAAATTAAATCGTTTGCATCCAATCCATCTGTTCTCCTGGTCAAATTCTTGGTAAGGTTAGTCCTCCTCGAACGTTTTAACAATCATACATAATTCAAGTAGTTAATAGTTTGATATTTTTCGAAGTTATATTCTACATAAATTATATATATTTTTTAAAAACTCTAAATTTCATAGAATACATGTTGGTTACGATTTCATTATAAATAAAGATACCGAAATAAACAAATTTGTATTAAGATGTTGCAATATTTCATTTGTTTCTTGATGTAAAATCAATTAGAAAATGTTTCAGAAGTAAAAAATGTGCCACTAATGACAAAATGTTGCATTTGCAAACGTTTGCAACATAAATGCAGCCGTTAATGAATACCATTATTGTAAATATTTCAATATTATTAAAAAACTTAAAATGTGTTACATACTTTAAGGCATAGTTAACAATAAAATGTATGTAACTGTTCAAAATGTTTATTAACATTACAATAACTTGTAAATTTAACAGTGATTTCGAATGGTTAAAAATTTAAACTATTAAAAACATATGAATATAATGGAAATGGATTTTGAAATCAGATCATTTTGAACTGAAAAATGTTTTTATGAATTTATTACGTTCCTTTTGATACTTTTCCATAAATCACATACCTAAATATGTTCGAATTTGTTATAAGAAAATATTTTCTTTCGAATCGAATTATGGAGCATAGAGGAAGGAATCTAGAGGAAACTCTGCTGTCAAAACCTCAACTCTCTTCTAGATGCTGAAAATGTTTTACTTGTAAGAGTTTCCATGCAAATAACTTAAATAACTAATTTAAGCTATGTTAATATTATAAAAATCCTTTATATTTTTAAGAAATAAACATATTATAAACTTAATTTGTGATTTATAAACATATTATAAACCGATTTGTCATGAGAATTTATTTCGATACCAAAATGACTTGATATCTTATAACACTGACGTGTGTTTATAATTTTTGTTTCTTATACATTATATAAAATCATCGAACATTAAAAACACATTTTTTGCATTTACTAAATGAACTGCTGTGATAAACCACCATCTGAATTCTCTTATAAGTTGAATAACCGATTTAGAACTTATTCTCTAGGGTCGATTATAATCGAATCTGGTGTATTATAAGTATGTAGCTTCTTGTTTACTCAGATGACATTGAACTGATATTTTAACATTTAACTCAGATAAGAACTCAGAAAGAGCTTATAATTTAACAACAAAAAAAATTTATTAATCGTACTTTTGTCGATTTGAAAAATTGATTATATACATACATATTTTGAAATCGCTGGATTTCCATTTCATATCCAAATGAAAAATACTTTCGTTTGTGAGCACATTATTGGCAACAATTATACCCTTCTACATATGCCGCTATTTCAATTCATCCACGAACATATTTTCTTTAATTCCGCCATTTAGAAAAGCTCTGCTAACATGAATCGTTATCATTTGAACACCAGTTTGAATATTGACCTACAGATTTAATTACATAATTTAATTGAACAGTTGGCATATAAAAATAAATATATTTCTTTAGCTAAACAAATGAAAATAAATAAAAATATATTTCCAATAATTAAATCAAACAGAATTTGAAGATGCTACAACACTTCCGAAAAAACAATTTAAACTTCTTCGTATGTAAATCACTTACCCTATATTAATTTTCAAATAATTTGTTGGGTGTTTTTCATACAAACAATAGAAAATTGTTTTCCGGTCGTGTTTCAGAATCAGGTCCTAAGAGGTAAGACTAATTTACTCAGGCGTTCGTACGCTAAAGCTATATTTTCAATATCAGAGATAAATGTTAACAGTCAGTCTGTCTACCACAAAGAATATTTTCTGAATTAACAGATGAACACATATATTGTCTAAATGCAGCTCAGTAGTAAAAATCAGATAGTGTAAAAGTAGCTTAGTGTAAAGTAGCAAGTAAAGGAAAATATGCCTAATTATAAGCATCGTTGCTGTAGTCCTAAACTTCTCAATCGACTGATTCCGACCGTTTAAAGCGATTTTATCGTCCGTGATCTGTGAATTGTATCATTTTCAAAAACAATGGTGTTCTGCATTTCACACAATTTAGTACATTGAAGCAGATATGTTTACCCGAAAGTTAAAGGAATAAATCATGTGGATTCGATTCATAGAACACCAAAATATGTGAATTAGTTTTAAAATTTACAAATTTACTCTGAAATATTTCCTTTAAATTGATTGTAAGCTAATCATTTACCCTCTTATTCATAACCAATTTTTAGTTTTATAAAAGATTTATAAAACAAAATTGTTTTATAAACCTGTAACAAATGTAAAAATTGATTATGAATAAGACCATTATTCTTTAGGTTTATCATAAAGAATTTGTTTATCATGTGTAAATCAAGTGGTTTCCAAAACGAATAAATTACAAATTGATATTCTGCAGATCGCACGATTTTTTCAATTGAACAGGTTATTTTTTAAAAAAACGAAAACGTAACTCGGATTCAATTTACCGAACAGTACCGAAAATGCAAAATTTAAGCCTGAAGGATAACTCAATTCCGATTAAAAGTGGAATTAGTTCTGTATTTTGCTTCATAAGAAAAATGTTTCGGAATGAAATCAGTTAATTGATTGGCCCTGTTTTGAAAACGACTATTTAGTATACTGTATATCACACGTTTTTTGACTCAAAAGCAAAACGAGTAAACCACGTATTAGATTTCTAGAACACGCAGATTCAGGATGGTTACTCAGTAATACGATTCAAAATGTTCGAATATGTATGTCTAATACATTGAAATCGCATAGAATTTGTTTGTATTTTTTTTTTATTTTTTTGATTTTTAAAATGTTTTGATTAATTACTTTTACAAAAGTACATTTTTAAGGTTGTTTGTATTAAACTGAATTTAATACAGAAAAAATCAACTTTTGGGAATTTAATGAATTCAACGGTAGCTGAGTTTAAAACAAAATTGATCGGAATAGTTACAACAGAATCGGACGTGTGACATCCTGATACTTCAAAGAACATTTCTTTATTTTTAAGTTATAAATACGATGGTGGGCGGGTTGGTGTTGTGTAATTTTATTCGAAAGATAATAAATAAATTCAAATCTTTTTCTTTTCGAATCGAATTACACAATAACCACCAGTTCCATAAATTCTTAAATCTGTAATTTTCTCAGTTTTTATATACATATTGTTAATATGTATATAAATGGAATTTTATTATATTATCACTGCTGTCACATAATTTCATTCTGTTCTATAGAGGAATGTGAAGATCATTGAGATTATTGTTTCATACCTCATAGGCAATTATTCGAAAGAATTAATTCTTAATTAAATTTTTAAAATCTATTTGACCCCATAACGATTCCATTAAAGCATTCACAGAATTATTCCTTAGTATTTCAAAAGCTTGAATTCATTCTTTTGCGAATTTTTTATTTTTAGAATTCATTCCTCATTGTTTAATATTCAATTTCATTCAAAACATTACTTTCATTCATTGCAAACTAGAAAAGGCTTTTCATTGATTTTATAACTGATTATTGAAACATTCAATGGTGGAATGAATTCTATTATAAAAGCCTTATATAAATAAAAGCCTTATATCTAAGGTATTTGTTTTTTTTAAATGATTTTATGTTTTGTCATTATCATAGTATAAACGCATAGAACGGAAGGAGATTAAAATATCAATAGAAAAAATTACTCTCTTTTCACACATATAGATGATACAATAACAAAATAAATGGCAATACATTCTCATGAATTAAGTTTTTGACAACAGACTTAGGTTTTTGGCCATAGATAAAATATACATAGAGTGGAAACTCTCATATCAAAGACCTAACTGATTTGTCAAAAACCTAAGTGGTGAGAATGTATTAGTAAAAAAATTATGTGAAAACAACTTTTGTTGAGTAATTTTCTAGTTTCCGCTCTATGTATATTTTCTCTATGTTTTTGGCTCTAAGTTACCTATCTAGCTCAATTAAGTAATAAAGTTGAAGTTTTGGTTCTAAGGTGATGGATGAAACTCATCATGTTACAAATTTAGCAAAATAGCAAAGATTTGTTAAGATATTACAAAACAACAAAGATAAGAATGTGCACAATTAGTGATACGTTTAACATTATTTATGAAATATAAGCGGTTTTCATTGTTGGTAGTATTCATTTACAATGCTTTTATATTTACTATAATTTTTGACGAAAATGCGTGAGTGTATATTTTTTTAACATTGTAAACTAATAGCGAACTTGTACTTTGTTTTTTCGTAAATACGAAACAAACTATCACTTGACTTTCTCTTGTAAATTTACTCTACTTGTTTACTACAACTCTTTAAGACGAGTTTTAGTAACGACGTAGTAAACAAATAACAAAATATAAAAACTGAAAAACTCATGCAACAACATAATTCATGTTAATCAATGTATTCTGTTGTTGTATAAACCTTATGATTTGAGAGAGTAGTTAATTTAGCACTAGTTCTTCCCCATGGTAGAAATATTTTGTAGTGTCATTGTAAAATGTAGTATTTTAACTAAACTTACAACATTAACCACGACCAAGAATGAAAACCACTTTAACAATAATGTCTCTAAAATTTGTTTATCATTAAAGACAGTTGAAATACAATAACATACTCATTTTTTACTCTTGCTACATAAAATACAATACAAAATGTTTAAATACAATTTGACAGTTTGAAATAAATATTAAATACATATGAATGAATTATGATTTTTTTGTTTTTAATATATTTGTTTATTTTATTTGTTAAATTTGGGCTTCTTTTTTTTATTCTCTATACAACAACTAATTCAAAATCAGTCAGTTTTATGATTTAAAAAAAAAATTAAACAAATGAATAAAATAATGTTAAGAAAAATAAAAAAAAAAAAAACAAAACAAATATACCATATATAAATTCAAAAAAGTATGATGTATTTTAAAAAATAACACTTAAAATTATAATAAAAATAATAATAAGAAACAAAATTGTAACAATTTTTGTTTGAATTAAACTAAAAAGAAACTATAAAGACAACTAAAAGTTTTATACAAAAGAGCTTAAAAACATGGGAAAAAAATACTTATAATAAAAACGTAAATGACAATAATTTGAGTTTATGAAAATCGGGTTTTTAAGTAACTTATTATTAGACTATTTTGTTTTTTTTCTTTGTTATTATTTTAATGTTAAAATTACTACTAATGCTATGTTTGTGGTATTTTTTTGTAGTTGTTAATTTTATAAATTAATACATAAATAATTATTTGTTTATTTTAAATTATTTCCTTTGCTGTTGGTTTTTTTGGACAGGGTAGTTTTTACTTTAATTATTTCTTTTCATTTTTTCGCTAAGTTTTTTTTTTTGTTGGGTTTTTGTGTGTTTAAATTTATATTTGGTAGAGCTTAAATATTAAGAATTCTAAAAACTAATTTAATTTAGTTTAAATTTAATTTAAAATAATTAAAATATTTTTTGTTATTGGTTATAATTATAATTATTATTATTATTTAATTAATTTTATTTCTTTTTGGCCGCTTTTTTCTCCGCCTTGCGTATGGCCTTTTCACGTTCTCTACGTTCACGTTCCTGATCTTTACGCTCCTTTTCAATGCTGGCCTTGAGATCTTTGAGTCGCCGTTTCAAACGATGCTTATCGTCGCCGGTAACGCCCAGTGTTTTTAGATCTTTCGAATCTAATGATAACAAAGCGCCACCTTCGACATTGTGTTCTTTGAAAACGGGAATATAACGTTCCATTTCAATGCCCAAAAGCCAATGACCCACCTAGAAGATAAAACAAGAGTTTGTTGATAAAAGTTATAAATTTAGAAAATATGTATAGGGTGAAAAATGTCTGCAATTTTCAGCTGTCTTTTTTTTGAACATGGCTACGAACATAGTAAAGATGTTATACCTTTCGAACAAGAAATCAGATTTCAACAAATTGTTTCGTTTGAAAAACGTTAGTTCCTTGTTATTAGGTTTACGCAGGTTACTATTTATGTTTTGAGAAAAAGAAGTACATAAATACAAATATTTAGTACATATATCGAAGTTTATATTTCTTTCTGGAG